>JAKWJD010001758.1:33189913-33263934 GCA_027705065.1 Solanum peruvianum
TCGGTTAACTTGGTTTTCATGTCCCCATGCTTATGAAGTGCATTGGTTGACCCATGTTAATTCTTCCAATTGAAGGTCTAGGAGTGGATTAGAACCTATCCTATGAAGAGGTTCTGGTGGAAATAATTGATCGACAAGTGAATAAATTGAGGAACAAAGAGGTAGCCTCCGTAAAGGTGTTATGGAGGAACCACCTAGTTGATGGAGCAACATGGGAGGTCGAGGCCAACATGAAGTATTGTTATCCTAATCTCTTTGCTAACTAAGGTTACTTATTCCTATTAATGATTAAAATAATGATCAAAACTTGGATTTGACTTGTTTTGCAAAGATATGCATATGCATGGTAAAATTTTAAGCTAAAATGAGTTTTCATGGAAAAAAAAAAAGATCTTTTACTAGATTTGCACTTGTTTGGTGTATATTAGTATGTTGTTTCCTTCATAAATGATATTGAGCATATTAATGTGTGTTGATATGAAATTTTGGCATAAATGACTGTATATTTTGTTGAGCTCATGTTATAGTTGAGAAGGGAACTCCTCACGTTGGGAAATGTTGAGATCTTATATGTGGAAGTTGAGGTTTTTAGTGGCAGCCAAGATGTAGATCCAGCCACGCGTCGATCACCTAGCACAAGAAGGAAAAAAATTTTCCTTGCGACTTGGGGTCTCCATGAGGTCCACTGCCTAAACCCTAATTTTTGAAAAAACATATGAAATTTCCCCCGCAACGAGAAGCCACTTTCTAGATTCGCTCGTGTTGTGTTTAAGTCAATTTGACTTCTCAAAAAGACCTAATGAAGTAAGGGGTCTTTTGATTAATTTACGGGGACGATTACTATATAGGTTTTAGATAATTTATAATCCATTTCTAACTCACTCAAATCAAAATCCCCAATTCAAAACCAAAAGTTCTCTTCTCTATGCTTTCTCTCTCAACTCAACCTCCATTGAAGAATCAAGGAAGCTTGGAGAAGAAGACTAAGATCTCAACTTCTCTTCTCAAATTTTGTTGACAAAGCTTCATTAAGCTATGAATTCTTCACTCTTGGGTTTCCTTTCCCCAACAGGTCCTTTCAAAGTTGATTTCTAAATCACCCAATTCCAAGGGTTTTCCTCTACTAATGAGTTTTCTTCTAAATTTGAAATTGATGGTTCATTGTGATAAATAGTGATTATCTAAGGCTAATTGAGTGTAGATTTTTGAGTAATTGATGTTGAATATTGGAATTTCTTATGGATCATGTCCCTTTACCCAAATTCCCCAAACCTTGGATCTTGCTTATGAATTAATTGGAATCGAAGATGTATCGATTGATAGACTTGTCTTAGCTATTATAATTCGTTACTGGACTGCTTCAGGTCATGTATTATTATTTGTATGTATTCTTGAAGAATTCATGATGAACCTTTTTCCCCTGACCCTAGGTTATGAATTGATGTTAACTCGGATAGTGATGATACAATTGACCTAGTTCTTGTGTTAAGCACTATTTTATAATGTTATTACACCTATTGATAAATGAAATTGGATTGGTTGAGGGTAACACCAATAATAATGGCTTTTGAAGGAAAATTGGTAAGACTTTGTGATCTTAAACCTTTATTTCAATTGTGATGGCTTGTACTTGGTGATGAAGTTCAATTGAAGCATTCCTTATGATTGAATTTAGTAGGTGTTGGTATAATGATGAAATTGAAATGTCTTGTTTATGTCATTGTGAAATTATACTTAAGTTGTAATGATATAAGGTTGGTTATGAATTCCCTATGTGCCTTATTATGACATGATGATGATGATATTCTAATATCACATATGAGGGATGTATTGAAAGGATGTTCGCATGAAATTACTATGAAATTAATGATGAATATATATAGGGTTAGTCTCCTATGACCTAAACTAAGCTATGATGAATACTAAAGGCTTAAAGACATTTCAATAGGGACTATAGTTTAGCACCGAGTGAACTTGACAATGAGAGGTGTTGACTTCCCATGATGAAAGATTCATCCTATAGTTCCACATGAGGTTTTGACTCCATTTGGAGGAACATTCACCCTATGGTTTATCACGGGATGAGGGCTTCAATGCATATGGTAATGTAGAGGGTTCAAGACATATCTCCTAGTTCCTTAACTATGTTGCCCCCATAGGAAGACTTGCTAGTGGATCCACCTAGAAAGATATGTTAATGTTTTAGTTCTACTTGGCAAGTAAACCATCTTCTTTTGGTGTGGCGTTCATCACACCAGATTCCATGTTTTAGCTCACATTGTCTATGTCTGTTAAGCCAATTGTTATTGAAAGTAAAACAAAGTAACAAAGTGAACACTAACTAGGGGTACTTGAGGGGTTTGAGCTAGTATAGGCAAGTGTATGGTACTCTTCTTAGACATTGCACAAGTTCGCTGAAAGAAGAGTCCTAGGAGGTTGTTCTTATGTATGATGTTAAGAAATGTATGATGTTGACTTTATATGATCATACTCTTACATGATGATTATTATATTAATGAATATGATGTTGATGTAAATTTCTATATGAAGTGATGACTATCTATGGTGATATGTATTACATAGCAAAGCATTACCTATGATCTTCTATCTTGTTTACTTGGTTGTGTGGATTTTGGGGCTTCACATAAGCATAACACTTGTAGGCTTAGGATGAGATTGGTGGTAAGGATTTTGTATGCTCATGTTAATGTGAACTAGCAAACTTGTTAGGTTGATATGCTTCTTATGTTGAGTTATATTTATTATGAACATTACTTGTGTTATTGTGATCCTTATGTTGTATATGCTCTCTTGTATGTGCATTAAACGATTTATCATGAATTGGCATGTTTTCTAAATAAAAGGTCCATTTTCATGCATGTTTTTGAAATGTTTTAGGTGTATATGCTTATACCTAGTACAAGTGATGTACTAACCTATTTTTCTATGTTTACTACAAAATGTAGGTTCCGGTCATGAGTTTTTTGAGGGACATTGAAGAAGATTTGGATTCTCATTCTCCATGTTCGGTTGGTCCTCACTTTCTAAGTACGATGCCACTATCTAGCTATTGATGTTTTTTAAGTCTTAAAGACAATTTAGTTCCTTTTCTTTCATTTGAAGACAATTGTTGTATAAGCCTATATGTGGCTTTTTGTTGTAATGAAGTATGGGTTATGCCCAAATGTTGTACTTGTTTTAGATGATTTAATGTGAGATTTATCCTAGACTTCCTATGAGATTATATTTCTATATTATGTTGTAAAATAAAATTAGAATCCTTTGTAGAGCTTCCTATGTGAGTTTTCTATGTAAACTCCATATATATATATATATATATATATATATATATATATATATACACATTATGTGTAACCGAGAGTTTTTGTAAACCTCAATGTAAAATAGATGAAAATTTTTAAATTTTCCACAATTTAACCTATGATATGGTAGGATGAATGCTAAGAGGTTAGTCTTAGTCCTTTTTTAGGACGATGACACCGGTTAAGTCTAGGGATGCTCCCTAGATGTGACACTAGGCACATCACATTTATCTTAAACATAGATTTCATCATAGATATAATATCAACATGCTTCTTAACATTAGACATAAAGTCACATTGCTTCATTTACATCATATAGTGACCCATTCATACATTTTCATACAAGGACACACCAAGACTCCCTCCAAATGCCTAGTTGTGTAATGGATTGGTAGTTCCCATTCTACCACCTACCCTAATTAGTACACCCATATGAATAGTTAGTTCATTACATTCACTTGTGGGGGCTAGCTTTAACCGACATAGACCATTAGATCTAGATATTGAATCCTCGTATTAACCCCTACAGGATGAGGGATCACCACTTGCCTAAGGTAGGGTCATACTCTTTAGCTTTTACATTGATTCTCCAATAGTTACACCTATGGGGCGCATAGTTAAGGGATAAGGATATTGCTTCTAAGTAACTCATCTCTACTCACAAAGAGCACTCATCTCAAGAGATTCATTGGATACAATATCTCTACTCCCAAAGAGTATCCACCCCTTCTTCAAATCCTCTTAGTGCTAAGCATAACTTCCCCACAGAGTCTTATACATTCATTGACTATAGGTTAAAGGTTAACTATTTAGAACCACATCTCAACTAATGAAGAGAATTTATCCCTATAAGTTACTTTGGAGTACCACATCTCAACTCATGAAGGGTATCCAACCTCCAACTAATATTAGAAAGCTCTTGGGAACATTGGGGTTGCTACTAAACACTTCATCTCAGCTCACGAAGAGTGATCACCCCAAAAATATTACTATAGTTCTTTAGGAATAGTAGAAAATGGTCTAGACACTTCATCTCTACCCACGAAAAGTGTCTACCCTGCATTCCTCCATTTACGTTCATAACTTCATTCTTTCATTCATAGTGTGTGTGTGTGTGTGTGTATGTGAATACATATGCCAACACCTTTCACATAATCACCATTATTCATAACATTGACTTCTAAACATGATCATACTACATTTTTCATACTTCGCACCCTATCATGCTTCACATTCACATCACACCTCATTTAGACATAGCATCTTCAAGATACGCATTTTCAACTTCCTAAGTCAATATCATGCATATACATCATCATCATCACTTCACTTCACATGTTATATTAATTCCATAATCACAATACACATAAATACTCATATACTTCAAGTAAACACCGCCATCAAAGGTGGACCATACTACTCAATATTACTTGAATAAGAACTAAACAACATAAATCAGCTTATCCTTCATCCAAGCCTTAGAAACCTTTTTTCAGTACTTAAAATCCTCATAATAAGGCATTAGGTAATCCAAATACAACATAACAACACAACTCTAAGATTATACATTAAAATACAATAAACCCACTTCATAAGTCAAAAGTTGAGAACAAGCATAAGCATGGTTTCATTGGGGTTTTGACCTTAAAATTATCAACTAGTATTGAAAATATCATATTTCATTCATTAGAATATTTTCATGCAAAGATCCATGCTTAGAGTTCAAAATAGCAGAATTTGGAGTATGAAACCCTATTTATAAAGTCCTTTGGAATGGCTCCTTGAATTAAAGAATTCAAGGATTAACTACCATACTTTAATAGGAGAAAACCCAAGAGATTTGGTGAAGAAACTTGAAGAATGTGGTCTTCTTACTTGTAGCTTTAAGCTTCATGAATGAAGGATTTTGGAGAAAGGGTTTTGGAGAGTTTTTATTTTGAACTAGGGGTTTTTGATTTGATAGGGGAATAGAGGTTTAAAGTGACCAAATACCGTCCATAAGTAATCCCCAACGTTCCCAGTATACCCCTAAACTAATGGACACTTTTCCAAAGTTCAATTTGACTTAAAAACGATGCAACCAAATCAAAGACATTGTTGTGTGTCACGGAGTCACCTCTAGATATTGGTTCTGGGTTTTATTTTGAGACATAATGGTTCGTGTTAGCCCCATCGCAGGGAAAAATTTTCCCTTCAAATGATGCAGGTGCGATGCGCCCTTGACTCAAGATCTTCGCTGCCCAGCAGCTTCTTTGGCCAATGTTTGGGTCATCCTTGGGGACCCTTAGGGTGGTCCTCATGGAATCGTACTCAAACGTTTGACCCTTGGTATGTCCCTCTAGGTTTTAGTTTCATCCCCACTGGTTTTTTACTCCAAACAAAACCTAAAATCATGCCATTATGAGTGTCACTACATGCAACTCCTTCATTTTCTCTTTGTAAAGGGCTACACTCTCATAAGCTCGTAAATAGAACTCTTCCTAGAGTTGGTTGATGCTATCCTTTGAATCTCTCCCCTATTAAATTTAAATTCCCAAAATGCCTTTTGTTCAATATCAATCGGTAGGTGACAACAATTTTCAAACACCAAGTGGTTTGGTGACATGCCGATCGCAGTGTTGAATGCGGTATGGTATGCCCAAAGAGTATCATCTAATATTTGAGACCATTTAGTGTGATTTCTATTGACTATTCCCCTTAGTTTCCTAATTTAACACTTAACCTATCAATTTTTTGGATGATAAGGTATTGCAACATTATGCTTAAATCCATATTTGGTCAACAAAGATGTAAATAAACGGTTACAAAAAATAGATTCACCCATCACTAACAATTGCACATAGTGTACCAGACCATATGAAAATGTATCGTTTAAGGAATTACTCAAAACTTCTCCCTTCATTTTAGGGTAAAGATACAACCTCTACCCATTTATAAATGTAGTCAACAGCCACCATGATATACATATTGCCATATGAACTCAGAAAAGCTCTCATGAAGTTTATTTTCTAGACTTCAAACAATTCTACCTGTTGAATAGGATTGAGAGGTAATTCATGCCTTCCTGACATTTTCATTGTTAATGGCATTACTATTTAACAAGAGAGTCTTAAGCATGGTATTATATCGACTAATAATTAGTAGTTTGAAGTACTTTTGTAGTTGTACGCACCCCACTATGACGCCCACCTACTAGTGACTTGTGGCAAGCATGAAGAATCACATTTACTTCCACATATAGTACACACCTTCTAATTATGTTATATGTGCGTTCATGCAATAAGTTGGATCATCCCAAAAATACTTCTTCACATTGAACAAGAACCTTTTTTTTTTTAGAATTTACTCTATCGCTAAGAATCCCACACACAACATAATTAGCAAAATGAGCATACCAAGGTGGATTTCCATGAGATACAACCACTATTGACTCATCAGGAAATGCTTCCACAACATTCCACTTACCAGAAACAACATTGGTTTTTAGACTTGATAAGTGATTCTCCACTTGGTTCTCACACCCTTCTTTATCTTTGACCTCAAATGTAAATTCTTGCATCAAAAACATCCACCCAATCAATCTTGGCTTTGCTTATTTCTTAGACATCAAATAAAATATTGCAGCAAGATCTGTGTGCACCACAATCTTAGTGCTTAACAAATATGCTCAAAATATTTCAAAAGCATACACTAAAGCTAGCAATTCTTACTCGGTGACCGTGTAATTATTTTTAGATACATTCAAAGTCTTACTTGCATGATAAAATTTGTGAAAAAAATTTCCCTTTCGTGAACCAAGAACAGCTCCCAAAGCTACAACACTTGCATCACACATCAGCTCAAATGGAATGATCCAATAAGGCAAAACAATGATCAAAGTCAACAATAGCTTTTATTTTAAGCACAAGAATGCTTTGAATCAAGCTTAATCAAAGTTGAAAATATATTCCTTTTCAAGTATTTTACAAACAGGATTAGCAACCCCAAAGAAATCATTATTGAATCGTCCGTAGAAGCCTGTGTATCCTAGAAACATCTAGACACCCTTAACCGAGATGGGAGGACATTTTATCAATAACTTTGAATTTATCTTGATCCACTTTCATTCCTTCTCCTCAAACTTTATTCCCCAAAACAATACTTTATTTGACTATGAAATGATATATCTTTGGAATACTTCCCCAAGGTGTTCAACAAATGCTTCAAATGTGTGACCCTCAACTGAAAAATAATCCACAAAGACCTCCATCGAGTCTAAAACCATATAGGCAAAAATAGAGATCATGCATCATTGGAAAGTTGTCGAAGCATTACAAAATATGAAGGGCATCATTATCAAAGAAAATGTCCTATAGGGTATGCAAAAAAAAATTCTTTTTCTTTAAGAGCAATAGAAATCTTAGTGTACCTAGAATAACCATCTAAAACTAATACCATCTACGAACCGCAAGCCTATCAAATATTTGATCTATAAAAGAAATCAGGAAATGATCCTTCTTAGTCCATGCATTATAGTTTTTGTAGTAATGCATACATTCTAACCGATGACCGATCACATTAGAAAATGTTTCCCTTTTTTCTTTTGGTACCATGGTGATAACTCTTTTGTATTGTACACATTGCACGAGACTCACCCACTTTCTATCCCCAATACGGTAGACAACATCAGCATGGAGTAATTTGATGATTTGTTTCATCAACACTTCTTGGATTGGATGGTGGTGCTCATCACTTGGATTACATTCACTATCCAATTAGATTTTACTAGTACAAATACCGAGAGAAATATCCACAATATCAAAAATTATCCATCCAATGTCCTTAGTGTACCTTTCAACACATTTACAAGTAATTGCACTTGTAATTCAAGCAAATATTCAGCAACAATTAGGGGAAAGGTGTTGTTTTCTCCCAAAAATGTGTACTGAAGGTGAGGTGGGAGCACCTTCAACTAAAGCTTTAGTGGTTCTTCAATGGATCCTTTGGTGGGAGGAATTTCCCTATTTATTAAATCAATATTGATCTTCAATAGATTTTTAGAATGAGCATCCAAACCCAATAGAGTAGCCACAAGATCATCATAATATTTAATTTCTTCACCCTCATTGTTTAAAAGGACGGCAACTAGGGACTCACCCAACAAGAACTTCACTGACACTAGAAACTACTTTGTCAATCACATCTATGATTGATACCACATAAATGTCAATATCTTGCTTCATCAATTTGCACACATTGAAAGTAACTTCCTCATCATTAACCCAAAACTTCAAAACACTGCTTTCAACATCCACAAGATCTCTTCAACTAGCCAAGACTGGCCTACCTTGTATAATAGGTATTTAAACATCAATCTCGCAATCAACAATAAAGAATTCTTTCGAAAATATCAACCCATCAACTTTCATAAAAATATCATAAAGAATACCAATATGATGTTTGATGGATTGGTCGGCCACGGGAGACGCGTATTTGTTACATAGGCTCACCTAACCCAAGTTGTTTGAAAATAGTAGAGGGAATCAATTAGTATTTTCCCACAAATCACACAATGGTTTGGAAAATTTAAACATACCAATAGTACATGGAATCGTAAATGCCCCCGGATTAACTTTCTTGACAACAACATTGCTCATTATAATGGCACTACAACTATGAAACACCTCAGCTGTTTCAAAATCGATACTACTATTCTTGGTAACCAATTCGTTCATGAAATTCGCTGATCCTGGAATTTCAAATAACGCTTTCACTAAGGGAATATTTATAGACAGAGTTTCAAATCAAAAAAATTTTGGAACATTGCATCTTCATTCTTTTTTTAAATCATTGAGGGAATGGTGTGTTGACTTTAGGCAATAGTTTTGTACGTAATAGAGAAAAAGTATCCCCCTCATCGGTGGTGACTTTCTTCGGTACCTCATCAATATATTTGGGAGTTTTATTGTTCGCTTTTTCGGCAAACCCATCTATATCATTTAATTCATTCTTTTCCTTACTAGAGTTTGCCTTGCCACTAATTATTATGTACTACCTAATATTATACCACTCTAATTCAACATTGTCATGCATTCTTCATGATTACTCTTGAACTAACAACAATATCATTAGTAAGATTCTTTTGTGGTTTTGAATTTAATAGGCTGAAATTTCAAAGAACTAATAAAGTGAAAGAAACAATCATCAACCTGCTAGTGTCTGAAAATGAACTTTTTCAGATGAAGGATGGAGAAACCATTGAAGGCATGTTTTATTAACTAAGAAGATCATTGGAGAACTAAAAGCCTCAGGAAAATTGTATTCTCGAATGTAGAATATAGGAAGAGTTCTTTGAAGTCTGCAACCTCAATGGCACACTAAGGTTGTTTCTCTCGAAAGCATGAACTTAAACAGTATGACATACGATACAGTAAGAGGAGATTTAATCGCTTTGTAAGAACTCATATGAGCAGGAAACACAAAGAAGACAACAAATGGAAGATTGTGCCTTTCAAATCAAATCAAGAAGAAAATGGAGAAGATGAGATAGCAGAAGATGAAATTGATTTAATAACAAAATCACTTATCACATCATTCAGGTGATCAAGAAACAGCAGAAGAGGAAGAAATTTTGAGAAAGGAAAATATATTGATGATCAATCAAGAAATGATTCAAAATATCATGATTGTTGAAAATATGGACATATAGCCAGTGAATGTCTAGAAGGAAAAAATAATAAGCTAGAGGAAACCAAGAGACAAAGCATTAAGCAGCTAGAGCGACGAAGTCAACTCTGAGAATGAACATGTAAAAATAGGAAAATGTGCTTTATACAAATCAAAAATTCAAGCACTAGTATGATAGTAATACAAAGATGCACTAGTATGATAGTAATACAAAAAAAATCATATTACATGCTAAAAGGGATATTTTAGTTGAATGCATGCCATTTTCTAAGTCAAACCGACATTTAGAAGATAATAGAAAGGAATAATTCATAGTCATAACCAACTCATAGATCATCATACCATAAGAGGAACGTCCTAATGATGGGACATAGTTTATGGGATACGGGGATTGCTACTAGATACCCGACCTCTACTAATGTGAAGGCTTCTATCCTAAGAGAATACTCCTAGAAAATCGGTATTTACTATCGTGAGGGATTCCACATCATCTCACTATACACTTGTGCTAAGCATTAATTCCCATGGATTTCATATTAAGTCTTTATTGGAGTGATAATCATGAAAGAATGTCTTGACACTCAATCCAACACTTTTCCTACTATACCTCACAGATTTAGTAGATAGGAATAACCTTTCAACCTTAGAATCATCATATTGTGAAAAAACCTTTTACATCATATCATAATCATACATAAGTGTAAACATGATGATAATCTTCCAACAACACAACAACTAGGTCATAATCATAATCACTTTACTCTCAAAGTGTTCTTAAAATATATACATACATCTCATAATCTTGTATAATTCACATACTTTTCCCTCCAAGGACCATTGATCATATTCCATCAACACATCTAGAATTACTACGTTATACATAGATAATACGATAATTCAACTAACCCAACTATCACAAGCATAATCTCATAACATTCTTCTATAATCAACAAACCCACATCACAAGATCATAATTGAGTAATATGAGAGATTCATGGGTTCTTGGGGATTTCAACATAAAATCCCATCATAAACCATCAATTCAATCATAAAATAAAGTAAATTAAACATTAGAATCGTTTCTGAAAGGAACCCATAACTTGGAGACAACCTTAGCTTTTGGGGAATTTCTATCTTTGAAATTGGGGTTTTGAAGGGACTCCATATATGAAGATCTACCATACCTTACCTATGAATCTCAATGAAATTGGTGTGAAAAATTCACTTATTTTACCTTAGATCCACTTTATTCCTTGATATACTACATATAAAATTTTTGAAGAGGAGGTCAACTTTGGGAAATATTTGGGTGTTGTAAATATACTACCTAGATTAGGTGAATTTGACTTAAAATGACTCATACAGTGACAATATATTTACCCATATTGACTTCACTTTGATAGGACTTAAATTGAAATTTCCCAAACTAGCCCTTATATAAAGTGAGTTATCAGGAACCACGTGGCGATCTACGGGTTGTGGTCCCATTTGTGGTCTTGAAGCAGTGGCTAGACAACAAGCCCTCATCACGAAGGAAACCAAGATTTGTGGAGAAATCCACAAGTCGTGGTCCCTCTCGTGGACCTTGAGGAAGTGGCTAAGCCGCTTCTCTATCAACCCTCAATAACTAAGGAATGATCAAGGCCACTCCCACGAGCTTTCTAAGGCTTCACAAGTCATGAAGTAGCTCATGTGGAGGAGACAATTTGAGGCATCCTTAAAGAGGCTACTGCCTCATCCTTCTTAAGTGGCACCACGACTCGTGGTAACCATCATTGGTCGTCAAGGACCTCGTGGTATTAGGAAATGTCTTGGCAAGGCTTTCTCAGCCTTGGCTCTTTCCCCTTTGACCTTGTCCCTAGGATAACTCCAAGACTCTAACCTTCTAACATTTAGCTCTAGTTTTAACCTACTAATTTCTAGAGTGTTACAGCAGTTTGCTCATGTTGGAGAAGATAAGAAGGATTTAGTTCATGAAGCTTATATATTGGCATAATTAGGTGTTATCTTGATTTATCTAATGAAGTAGTATTACTCATCCATAATAGATCAGAATCATATTTTGTATCGGAAGTAAAGTCTAAGCCAAGTCATGGTCTAATTTTGATTTAGTTTAAGAAAGAAACGCTTAACAAGTCTCATGATTCTTTCTCCCATGGGGGACACAGTGTTCTTGGATATCAAGGTTGTGTGTGTGTTTCCAATATTGATGATTTGACGAAAAAATTTTATTAGAAGTCCATAGTTTTTAATATTACATTCATCTCACCCCACCAAGATGTACATGACTTGCGTCTGGTCTATTTGTGGAATGGGATACAGAAGGATATTTCAGAATTTGTGTCAGAGTGTCCTTATTATGAATCAGTATAAGTTGAGAATCAAGAGTCAAGAGGTTTGTCCCAAGATATTATTATTCCTACTTAGAAGTGGGAAGATTTTAATATGGACTTTGTTGTTTGTTTACCCCCTACCAGGCGGCAACATGACTCGATCTTGGTAATTATAGATCATATGATGAAACTAGATTATTCCTTTCTCAACAAGGTTTCTTATTAGGTTAAAGATTATGTTAAGTTGTATCTAAATGAAATTACTATGTTGTTGATACGCTCAAACTTACTTCTCAAATAAGAAGTAAAAAGGTCGTGTCAAGTAAGTAACCCAACTAGTGAGGTTGGGATTGTTCCCACGAGGAAAATAGTTTAGACTTAACTTCAATCTATTATTACTATTGCTCAATCAATTACTTCCTTGGAAAGCAAAAATGATAAAAGGGGGGTTTTCTATTTCTGAATAAATGAAAATAACTAGCAAAATTAAAGGAGACACTTAACAGCTTCGAATGTTGGAGTTTAATCAATTAATAAAAGTAACTAGGGTTTACGTGCTCCCCACGGGTTCATAACTTGATAATTCTTACTATAACAATAATAACAATTCTTTCCTAGTATCTTGCACGCAAAGTGATAAGTTATGTATTTCTAAATCCTTGGTTCGGCATCTAGAAAATTTCACTCCGCGCCTTGGTCCGGCTACGTGTGTTATTATACTAACCCTTATCTTTACCTCATATTAAGCATCATATTCGATATTTGACTAAGTTATTACCTCGTACCAATCAATACTAGCCTATTATATAGTATACATTAAATCTATGTTGATAATTCTTTCCTTTTATCTACCTCCTTGGTCTGGCAAGTAGCATTAAGGCGAGTTCTAACGTTGTCCATCCGTTAAGAAGACTTCTAAGCGAAAGAATTATCAATACATGCAAGAAACTGTTCTAGAATTGTTATTTTAATTAGTTTTTACCTCATTATTCGCCTATGGTTCCCACAACCCTAGTTATGGAGTTTAGTTACCCATAGTCATAATCACAATATTCAAATATATGGTATAAGAATTCATGTACTTACTTCAATGAGAAAGAGTAAAATCCGAAAGTTCGTTTGATTAATCAACAAAAATCACCCACAATCAATTACAAGAGTCCCAAAATATCCAAGAGTCTCACAAAGGGTCTAAAAAATAATCAAGAGTCTAACAATGATCAAGGGTCTAACCTCAAAAACGTGGTTTTTTGAACTATGTATAAAAAATAAAAACCTAATTAAGTAAGGACTCTATTAGCTGGAAATTTTTCAAAACATAGCTATATCGACGGACCTCGCGACGGATCGTCGTGGTCACGACGGACCGTCATGGACTCCGTCATCCCATACTTGTGCAATTTCTTCTGCTGCTCTTTTCATTACCCTCGACGGCAGCTATGACGGATTGTCACAGGCACAACGGTCCGTCGAGGGTCTTCATTCCAAAACACTTAAACTCTTGGAATTTGGGTACTTTGACTACATCTCTGAACTTCATGACGAACCATCAAGACGGACCGTCATGGCTACGACGGTCCGTCACGCACTCCGTAACCCCACACTTGGTCAGACTTCCCCATCTTCGTTCAGCAGTTGCATTGCGACGTCACCTACAGACCGTCACGGGCATGACGGACCATCACAAGCTCCGTAAGTGGTGCTTTTCTGTATTTCTTGCTCAAAAACCTCCGCATTCATCTTTTAGACAGATTTCCTGCAAATAAAGAGAAACTTATATAAAAATTAGCACAAAAAGGCTTTTGGACATACTAAACTTAAGGAAAAAAGTATTAATAATACCGTGAAACCACGATATATCAACACCCTCAACTTAAATTTGTTCTTTGTCCTCAAGCGACGCACTATGACTCATTACAAAATTTTTGTACAATAGTATCCATGTTTTATCCTTCGCAATCATTTGGCTATCAATCTCGATCAATCTCATCATATTTATGCATGATATTACTATTAGGCTTGAATTATGTGGAATCAGACCATGAAACAGACTCACCATGCACTAACACCTATCCTCTTTAATTTCTCACCGAGGTGCTAAAATTCCTGGTACTTCAACTAGTGTCCTCACTTCAAAATAAAATCCTCATTTTTCACACAATGATTTCAGTTTGAGTATAAGGATTACTTTTCAACACTCACTCTCAGAACAAATTCACACTCATTCATACATATTGCCATAAGCTTGCCCTTATTTTCACTGCTTTAAGTTCGCTATACAACTCTTAGGATCAGATAGGACTTTCTTAGCTTGTAACATAGGCTCAGGGTCAGGTAGGGTATATTTAGGTATACTTTAGTGACTTTTTTCCCTCCTTGACATATCGGCTAAACATACCATTTTCTATCATTTTATTTTGCCCAGTTTCTCATATTCTTTCACCTTGCTATTTTCCTTTTTTTCTTCATTTGTGTAAGTGACTCTCTTCTTTTCTTCTTGTATTTCTTGTATATTTTTTATATTTTTTTTTCTTTACTTTTCTTTCAACTAATTATTGAGTCACTTTACTTTTGTTCTTCCTCTCTCTTTGTTCTTTCAACCCCACTTTCCAGAGCATTCCTCATAATAGCCACCCTAAACTCATGGCTTTGCCATGAGTCAAAGTACACAATACCCAAAGTTGGGTCAGAGCCATAAAAAAGGTTGTTTAGTGCATTATCCACCCTCAACTTATGCTTTTGGCATAAGCTGAGGTGCACATGTCCAAGGATGGACAAGGGCCAACACATTATTCTCAGAAAAGATCAGTTAGGGTGAAAAAGAAAGGTCTAGTTTAAGCTCATCAAAGAAGGATAAATTTCATTTGGTTTTCTTTTATTTAGGCTAAAAATGGGCTATATTGAATAAGGGACTATGATCCTTTCCTAATTGTCTATTACAACTTACTTTTAGCAGGACTAACCAGGCAAGTTCTATTTCAGTACAAATAGTGAACTATTCAAATCTTTCTCACACTCACTTGACATCTCATTACTCTACCAGATTATCAGACACCTAGTTCGAATTTTAGACTTAGGGTCATGCAATGGTGTACCTCTAAGTCATGCTTAGAGCCACACATATATCAATTACTATGCCTAGTCATGCATCATTTTTCATTTTCTCAGGATATCATTTTAGCCATCATGCTTCAGAATTAAACTATGTACACAAGGTATAGACATGCTGGTTCAACAGAAAAAGTAATCAGTCTCTTGGGGCAAAAGAATACAGGCAAGAAAACCCCAAAAGACGATAGTGAATTGGGCTACTCAGACTTCACCCTAGCACTCACTTTCCATTTACCCCACCCCAAACAAAAAGACATGCAATTGTCCCCAATGCATAAAAAATTTTGAAATACAAGAGTGGTAGGTGAAGCAAACTTGGGGCGCAAAGCGTCGACGATCAGCCATCTGGTGGGTCCGGTTCCCCAGAACCCACTACCTCTGTAATCTGGACACCCTCAGTGGTTTCCTCATCATCAACACCACTATGAGCAGTGCCTCCTGCTATCTCCGCATTTCAGGAGCTAGACGCCCCAGCAGTTAACTCTCGTACTCTCATCTGACGCGCCTCCTCCTCAGCAAGCGAGGCTCTCCTCGCAGCCTCCATCTCACGGAGCTCATTATTCCATGCTTGAGCTTCATCCTCCTCTTGACCCCTACGCCTCTTGGCATTCTCTCGAGGGGGAGGTGGTGGAATCTCTGAAGTGGCGAATAGCACTGTGTCTTCAGCGGGCTCTGCAGAAGGGGCCTCAAACCCAGGCACCCTAGCCTCTAAGATCATGCTGATGTCTGTGTGAAGACTGTCGACCGCAGCCTGAAGGATCGACACATCCACCTGAGGGGCTGGTCGGGCAAACACCGACAACTCAAAAGCGTCCAAGCGCTGATGAACCTCATCGATCTTCCGCTCTATGTGCTGGACTATTCTCCACTCGAAGCGCTCTTCTACCTCAGCAATAGACTTCTGCATCCAAGGCTGGATGTGATGCACAAGTGTAGCCATCTGTGCCGCTAATTTCTGGACCCTAGCAAGCGGGACCAGAGCGGGGAAAGGGGCTGAACGAGAGAAGCTCGGGGTAGTGCTACTACCCGGGATAGACTCGATCGGGGTAGTGTTAGTGGAAGCCTCCTGTGTAGCCGTGCACGCCTGTGCTACCGTATCAGCCAGATTGTCAGCAAGTGGAGGCAACTCTAGACAGGGCCCTCTGCGTGGAGCCAACTCATTGGCCTCATCCCTGATGAGGCCGATATCAACAGTGCCCAGTGGGGTCTTGAGCTGATCAACGTGCCATATAGGCTCACCTACGGACCTGCATAGAGAAAATATCATGCACGGGAAAGGGTAAGTAGTTGTGACCTTAAAAGCCCTCTTGTGCATGACTGCCTGTAGAAGCCAAGAAAAATCCACCTCAAACCCAGCTTTCATCGCCGCCATCAGTACTGCTCGATCCCATGTGACTATATTATCAGCGGCTGTGGGGGAAAGGCAGTGGCGGACAATCAACCACAAAAACTTCGCCGTGAAGGTCAGGTTGGCCTTCTTGACGGCTCCCTTCGGCTCGGTCACCCAGTCAGCACCCTCTCTATCAACGGACAAATGCGGGGCCATCCACCTCTTGGTGGTCTCTCTCAGCGATGGCTCACGGAGTAATTGGCAATCTTCGACAATCTGCCACCGGTAGTCAAACTCGGTGGTGAGAGGGGTCTGGTTGGCATCAACATTCTCGCTATATAGATACCGGCGGATGGCAGGCAGGGAGATATCAACCTGAATGCCACGTACTCGGACCTACTCTTGTGGGGCCTTTTTGGTGAGGGCAGACCGCCTATCAATCTGTGATTTGAGAGTCCCTACGTATGAGGCATAGAATTCTCGTACCAACACTTCACTATAACGTCCCAACAGACGCGTTGTCAACTCTAGTCGATGTTTGGTGAAGAGATTGTGGATCTCTGGTACCGTCGGGAGACTTCCCGTAAGGATCCTCCACTCCAATGTAAGTGTCCGAGTCATGACTCCTTTGTCATTCAAAAACATTGCATCAGAATAGACTTGATACTGCCCGTCGACACACCACCGGTTGGGCAAATTGGTAGCCGGGGTTAGAGCACGAGTTGGTGAACCTGGTGTGGATTCCAAACTGTTGGCCTCATCAGACGAGGCAGACTCTGCAGCGGTGGCGGGTGCGGGAACCTCAACAGATCCAGAGGCTTCCTCCGACCACGAAACTCCTAAGGAGCCAGACGCTCCTTTTTCATTAGTAGCTGACCCAGAAGGTGTGCCGGTCAGTGTGCGCTCCTCATCAGACTAGGAGGTAGTGACTACGTCGGATGCCACCTTTTTGTGTGTGGCTCTGGCAGCACGTGCAGCTCGGGATGGTGTGGAAGTGCCTGGTGGCACGTACTTGGGGTCACGCGCATCATGAGAGCCAACGACCAGGCGCGCAGATGGGGCAACAGACTTTGATCGCCCGTGTGCGTAGACTCGATCTTGTTTTGGTGCCATAATAGATAGTACCTATAAAGAATCAATATTAGTACTAAAAGGAGGAAGTAAGACTAGCAAAACCGCACAAAATAAATAAAAGAGTTAAGATTTAATGACATTTCTATAGTAACAATTAAACACGATGGGCCAGGTGACGGCTCATCGTGAGTATGACGGACTGTCCTGGGGTCCGTCGTGTCTTACTTAGACTTTGTTTATATGGAGAACCCTGAAGGAGAGTCTCTGACAAGTATGACGGTATATGCAGGACAGACCGTCATAGGTACAACGATCCGTCATAGGTGTCCGTAAGAGGACACTTGAAAAAAATATGGAGACCCTTGAGGGAGGGGTCTCTGACCGTCATAACGGTTATGCAGGACGGACCGTTGTGGGTATGACGGTCCGTCGTAGTTCTCCGTTTGAGGAAACTTAGAAAAATAGAGAGAGACCCTTAGGAACGGGGTCTCTAACAACCAGAACGGTTTTGCAGGATGGACCATCGTGGGAATGACGGTCCGTCGCATGTGTCCGTTGGAGGACACTTAGAAAAAGTGAGAGAACCTTAGGAATAGGGTCTCTGACAACCAGAACGGTTATGCAGGACGGACCGTCGTGGGAATGACGGTCCCTCGCATATGTCTGTTGAAGGACACTTAGAAAAAGTGAGAGACCCTTAGGAATAGGGTCTCTGACAACCTGAACGGTTGTGCAGAACGGACCGTCGAGGGAATGACGGTCCGTCGCAAATGGCCGTTGGTGGACACTTGGAGAAAATTGGACAGTGGGGTGTTAGGGCTGTTGGAACGGACCCAATGACGGTCCGTCATCTGGGTCTTGTTCTGTAACTTAGTGACAGAACTGGGGATGCCTCATTCATCCCCTATGACCCAAATCGAATTGGTAGTGTTTTAACCTATATTTGTCTAACCCAAATACCTAGTAAACTAGTAATGCTAAAGCAGCTATTTCTAGGGTTTTAACACGGTAATTTCGATGATTTTCAACCTAGGTCAGACAGAATTTTATTAAATAATGAACATATCAAGAAGAACTAGGCTAATACTAATTGATAAACAAAAATGCAATAGAGATGAGTAGAAATTAGAGACACATACCTGAGAATTTGAGAAAAACAAGAGAGAAAGGTACTTGGTGATATAGTAGATAGCCACAGCAGCAGCTCCGACTAGTAGATGATGAATTTTAGGAATTTGGAGAATTTGGGGAAAATGATGGTTGTAAGAGAGAGGAGTTATGATCTTTGGAAGTTTAAAAGGGAGGGAAATGGGAGAAAGAGTGAAGGAACGGGGTGAAATGAAGGGATGTGGGTTTTAAATGTTGAATTTTTTAAAAACCCCTAGCCGAGTCGGGTCGGGTACGCTTCATTAATGACACGACAGTTCTCCGACGACGGTCCATCTCAGTTGTGATGGTACGTTGTTGGTTCCGTTGCGTGTGCCCTAGTTTGAAAATAACAGAAAGACATACCTGGCTCGACGAATTCATGCGATGGCTCGTCACAAGCACAATGCTCCGTTCGCTGTATCCGTCAGTGACTGCTGCAGAGTAATTTTCTGCAGAATTTTATTGGTGATATGCCTGCAAAATTTAAAACCCATTAGTAGAAAATGCTACCATTACTAGAAATAAAAACTATAAGTATTGGGTTTCCTCCCAGCAAGCGCCTGATTTAACGTCGCGGCACGACTGAGGACACTTGGTTACTCAGCCTTCATCAAGACGGTATGCCTCTATCACATCATTCACCGATGTAGTATGCCCAAAATAGAGTTTAGTTCGTTCTCTATTCAGCTTAAACCGCACTCCCTCCTTGGTTTTTAACTCAACCGCTCCATGAGGGAATACTTAGTTAATCAAGTAAGGTCCAGTCCATTTGGAATTGAGCTTGCCTAGAAGCCAATGCAACCTTGAATTGTCTAACAGCACCAAATCCCCAACCATAAACTCTCATTTTTCACTTTTTAGGTCATTATCCTTCTTCATCTTTTCTTTGTGGGATATAGCAGATATCTATTGGAGCTCACCACCCTGCCTCATGGACCTATAAATGTTGAAAGTCGCTTCTTCATTATTCAACCGGAATTTCATCTTCCCCTTTTCCGTATCAACTAAGGCTCTAGCGTAACAAGGAATGGCCTCCCAAGAATAATAGGCACTTCAAAATCGACTTCACAATTAAGAATAACAAAATCTGCCGGAAATATAACTGACTCCACTTTTACTAGCACATCGTGAAGTATCCCTATAGGCCTTTTCACTGTTCGATCAGCCATCAGTAGCCACATCGCAGTGGGCTTTGGGTCCTTCAAACCCAACTTCTTGTAAATCGAGAGGGGCATGAGATTTATGCTTTCCCCCAGATCACATAATGCTTTCGCAAAATGTAATGACCGGACTGTACAAGGAATAGTGAACGCACCAAGATCTTCTTTCTTTTGTGTGAGATCTTGTATCAATAGCACTACAATGTTGCATTCTATCATCATCCTCGAAAGTGACCGATCTTTTCTTTGTAACCAGATCTTTCATAAACTTGGCATAACTGGACATTTGTTCTAGAGCTTCTACCAAAGGGACATTGATAGAAAGCTGCTTCAACATTGTTATAAAACGCCGATATTTACCATCCTCGGTCTTTTTCAATAATCTCTAAGAAAAGGAGGGTGGTGTTCAAGGAATCGGAATTACCTTCATAGGGACTTCTGCATCATTTCCAGTGCTATCTTCTTTCACCACTACCCTCTACCACCTTATCATTATCCTTTCTCACCTTTTCCTCATTAGACGGCATACGTGGGTCAATGGTTTGCTTACCACCCCGAGTAGTGATTGCCATACAGTGTGCATCATTTTTTGGATTTTGGACAGTGTTTCTAGGAAGAGTGCCCGGTTGCCGTGTGTTCACAGTCGCAGATAATTTGGCCATTTGCAACTCAATTTGCTTAATCGATATTGCATGTGTATTGACTTTATGCCCAATACCCGCTAAATCACTCCTTAATCTTTAATGTGCTCATCACTAGCATCGAACCTCCTCATCATTTTGTTCAACATATCCTCAACTCCCGCCATACTATCTCCACCATCCCTAGGAGTAACATCACGATTTTGAGGAGGGACATAGCGCCCATTCCTATCATTTCTTTTACCGTAGTTACCCATGTTGAAGTTGTTGTCGCGGTTGTAGTTTCCATCTTGGGCATAATGAGACTCACGGTTATAGTTACCATAGTTCCGACCTTGGTTCCCTTGACCTCGGTGCCAATTCTCCTAATTAGAGCCTTGGGCACTTGGTCGGAAACTCCCCATCTGCTCATTTACCGCATAGGAATCCTCCACATAATAGAATTCATCATTAGGTGGTGGTGGTTTAGACAAGTAGTAAACTGCATTTATCTTTTATGCACCCCCTGTGATATGTTTTAGTACCAACCCAAGCTCAGTTCTCATCTGAGCCATTTCTTCACGAATCTCATCTGTGGATGAGTTGTGAGTGGACTGAACTGCGAAGGTATTTCTCCCGGTATCTGACTTCCTAGTACTCCAAGCTTTATTAGTCGTAGAGATTTTTCTCTAATTTTTCAGCAATCTCAACGTAAGGACACTCCCCACAAGATCCACCTGCTATAGTGTCCAACACCGCTTTATTATTATCATCCTTTCCCCGATAGAAGTATTCCTTCAGTGACTCATCATCTATACGGTGATTGGGGACACTTCTCAAGAACGAGGTGAATCTATCCCAAGAACTACTAACTGACTCTTCTGGTAGTGCCACAAAGTTGTTTACTCTGTCTTTGTGGTTTAGGTTCTTGGAGACCGGATAGTAGTGTGCTAACAAAACATCCCTTAGTTGGTTCCAAGTGAAAATTGAGTTGTACGGGAGCTCAGTGAACCAAATAGCAGCCTCTCCCGTCAGTGAGAGAGGAAACACTCTGAGCCCTATTACATCCAAGTCCAAGTCAGGCCACCCTACACAGCTTTTACATACTGCCCTAACCTTAGCTATATGGGCATGTGGATCCTCATAAGGTAGCCCTGAAAACAAACCTCTGGCACTGAGCATTTGCATCAGGCTACTAATTACCACAAAGGTGTGGCCTGGTGGTAGCGGGGGCAAGACAAGTGGCCCATCGGAGTCTGCTATATTGTCATAGCCTCTGTAGTATTCTTGGGGCCGTGGAGCAGGATTTTGTCCCCTCTGTTGTTGTTCACCCGGAGCATAGGGTAACAACTGACCATGAACGTCAACCGGAGCTAGGATGTTCTGGTTTGGATCATCATCATTGATTCCACAGTTTCGATTCATGTTACATAGTGTACGCTCTCATTCGTGATCGTAGGGAAACAAGGGTTCTCTTCCTCTCCGTGTATTTGGCATACAAGGAAGATGGTTCTGCAAGAATCAAAAACAATAGAACAGAGTAAAATCATGAAAATATCAACTAAACTATAGTAATAAGTTTAAATTAATCTAAAAGCTACTTTCCCCGGCAGCAGCACCAAAATTTGATACGCTCAAACTTACTTCTCAAATAAGAAGTAAAGCGGTCATGTCAAGTAAATAACCCAACTAGTGAGGTTGGGATCGTTCCCACGAGTAAAATAGTTTAGACTTAACTTCAATCTATTATTACTATTGTTTAATCAATAACTTCCTTGGAAAGCGAAAATGATACAAGGGGGGTTTTCTATTTCTGAATAAATGAAAATAACTAGCAAAATTAAAGGAGACACTTAATAGCTTCGAATGTTGGAGTTTAATCAATTAATAAAAGTAACTAGGGTTTACGTGTTCCCCACAGGTTCATAACTTGATAATTCTAACTATAGCAATTATAACAATTCTTTCCTAGTATCTTGCATGCAAAGTGATAAGTTATGTATTTCTAAATCCTTGGTCCGGCATTTGGAAAATTTCACTCCGCACCTTGGTCCGGCTACGTGTGTTGCTATACTAACCCTTATCTTTACCTCATATTAAGCATCGTATTTGATATTTGACTAAGTTATTACCTCGTACCAATCAATACTAGCCTATTAGAGAGTATACACTAAATCTATGTTGATAATTCTTTTACTTTTATCTAACTCCTTGGTCCGGAAGTAGCATTAAGGTGAGTTCTAATGTTGGCCATCCGTTAAAAATACTTCTAAGCGAAAGAATTATCAATACATGCAAGACACTATTCTGGAATTGTTATTTTAATTAGTTTTTACCTCATTATTCGCCTATGGTTCCCACAACCCTAGTTATGGAGTTTACTTACCCATAGTCATAATCACAATATTCAAATATATGGTGTAAGAATTCATGTACTTACTTCAATGAGAAAGTAAAATCCAAAAGTTTGCTTGATTAATCAACAAAAATCAGCAACAATCAATTACAAGAGTCTCAAAATATCCAACAGTCTCAAAAAGGGTCTAAAAAATAATCAAGAGCCTAACAATGATCAAGGGTCTAACCTCAAAAATGAGTCTTTTCGAACTATGTATAAAAAATAAAAACCTAATTAAATAAGAACTCTATTAGCTGGAAATCTATCAAAACGCGGCTGGGTCGACGGACCTGGCGACGGATCGTCGTGGTCACGACAGACCGCCATGGACTCCGTCATCCCATACTTGTGCAATTTCTTCTGCTGATCTCTTCATTACTCTCGACGGCAGGTATGATGGATTTTCAAAGGCACAACGGTCCGTCGAGGGTCTCCGTTCCAAAACACTTGAACTCTTGGAATTTGGGTACTGGGACTACTTCTCTGAACTTCATGATGAACCAGCAGAAAGGACAGTCATGGATATGACAGTCCTTCATGCACTCCGTAACCCCACACTTGGTCAGACTTCCCCATCTTCCTTCAGCAACTACACTGCGATGCCACCTACGGACCGTCACGGGCACGACGGACCGTCACAAGCTCCGTAAGTGGTGCTTTTCTGTATTTCTTGCTCAAAAACCTCCGCATTCATCTTTTAGACATATTTCCTGCAAAAAAGAGAAACTTATATAAAAATAAGCACAAAAAGGCTTTTGGACACACACTTAAGGAAAAATTATTAATAATGTTGTGAAACCACGGTATATCAGTTGTATGGAGTGCCCTTATCCATTATCTCTGATCATGGCACCCTATTTACTTCTCAATTTTGGAAGCCTTTCCAAAAGAGATCTTAGTACCCGTGTGAAGCTTAGTATGGCCTTTCATCCCCAAGCCGACGAGCAAGGAGAGCGTACTATCCAAACTTGGAAGGTATGTTGAGAGATTATATGATTAACTTTAAGGGTGACTGAGTTGATCATTTTCCTTTAATTGAGTTTGCGTACAATAATAGCTATCATTTGAAGATCTGTAGGGCAGGAGGAGTAGATCCACAGGTTGGTTTGAAGTTGGTGAAGTTTGTTTGATATATTCTTTGTTGGTACAGGAGGCTATAGAGAATGTTCGTCTTATCAGAGAAATTTTAAAAATAGCTCAAAGTTGAAAAAACTTCTATGTCAATGTTAGAATAAGGGATCTTGACTTTGTTGTTGATGATTGTATTTACATGAAGATTTCACCTATGAAAGGTAACGTGATATTTGGTAAGAAAGGAAAACTTATTATCCATTATATTGGTCCTTATAAAGTGTTGGGGTAGATAGGCAAGGTGGCTTATGAATTAGACTTTTCTTCTAATTTATCATAGGTGCATTCAGTATTCCATGTATCTTTATTGAAGAAATGCATTGGTGATCCCAACATCTATACTTCCATTAAAGAGTCTTGGTATAAGGGAAATCCTTTCTTATGAAGAATTTCCACTTTATAACTAGGACCGGAAAGTTAGAAAGTTGAGGAATAAAGAGGTTGCATCATTAATGGTGTTGTGGAGGAATCATATGGTTGAGGGAGCTATTTGGGATACCGAGGCCAATACGATGTCCCTATATCCTCATATCATATTTTCCCATCCTACTGTAACTTGAGGTATTTATCTTGTCTTGGTTCATTCTTTTAGATTCACGTGTCTAAGTCATTTTTATGCTTCCATTTGCATCAACGTATGTTTTAGAAAATGATGTTTTGAGTATGTTTTAGCTTGGAGTCGATTGTCTTCCTTGGTTACGTGCATTTATACTATTGCGCTCATGTTGGGTTGGTACATCTCTTTCCCCTACTCTTTCATCCTAGCTTGCGTTTCTTTCGAGGATGAATGTTCTCAAGGGGAGATGTTGTAATACATACATTTCTAAAAGGGAAAAGATAGCATGAATATTTCCTATCGATTTAGGTCTACGAGACTAGTTTACAGTTTATAGAACTTTCTATGAATCCTTGACCACTCTTGTAGAAAGGGAGAAAATATTTTTTTGAGAAATCAAGTTGTTGAACTTTTCTACAGTAGAACATAATGGCGTTCAAGTTATCTACGAGTCGTAGGTAGGTTTCGTACGAAGATTAAACACTTCGTGAAATTTTGATGTTAAAGTTGATTTCTATGGTTGGGGTCTACGGCCATAGAAAGTTGAACAGGCTAAAGATAGGACTCCCAAAAAGTTGGTTGAATTTCTAAGGCTTCTGAAGTTCTTCACGGTTTACCATAAGTCCAAACCGTATAAGGGTCAGACGGTTATTTTAAGGTATTTTAGAGTCTTTTATCTAAGTGTTTAATGCCTAAATTAAGTTTTTTTGGTCCTAATATAAGCCCTATAAAAGTATTTTAGGTCCTAAGTCTACCCATTCTAAAATCATTCTCCTAAAATCCAAATTTCCTCTAGGTTCCTTCCCAGATTTCCCTCTTAAAATAAAGAAGAAGAAGTTAGGGTCTCAACTAAGGATATCCAATTCATCATAGTGTTGGTATGTTATTATTCACTTATGGAGTCCTTTCCTCCATAGATTCCTAAAATTATCCAATTTTACAAGTTAAATTTTCAATTAAAAGTTCGGATTTTATTCAATCTTCATGGGTTCTTTTCAATTATGATTCATTAGTTGTTTTATATTTTTAAATACAAAAATTGAAGTAATTACACATTTTAAAGTTGAATTCATATGAACCCATGCATGATCCATGACTTTTGATTATGAACACATCATAAAATTTATGAACTATGAATCTATAAAGATATAAGTGTTTTTTATGATATTGATGTATATCACTTAATGCTTTTTTTAGATGAAAGTATCAATGAAAATGGTGAAAGGATTTCTCATATAATGTCGTTGCAGGTTGTCTTAGCTAGTGAATCCATGTAAACTACAAGTTTAAGCTTATTGTCTTGCCAAGCAATTACATCTCTTTTCGGTGTGTGAGACACCATATTCCATGTTTTAGCACACATGGTCTATGTCGGTTAATGGTAAATATCGCACAATAATGAACTATGGTTACCTTCAAAGTATCTCATAAAGTGTTCTATATATGTTAAGTTTGCATTGACCATGATTATAACTTAGTTTTATAACCTCTTATCATATGTCTTATCTTGGTCATTGCATTTCTTGTAAAGCCCGTTTGTAGAATGATTTCATACATTTTATGCATTGTTGTCGTACTTAGTATATTTCATATACTAAATCATACTTTAGCCTACATTGTTTCGCTATTATAGGGATCACGCTCCTACCCCGCACTAGTAGCTAGTTGATCTTTCTCTTGACACTAGAAGACTAATGAGACCTCATGTTCCAAGAACCAACACACCTTTATTGCTTTCTTTTTTCAGTTTTCAAACATCTGGTGTACGTCTCAACCACTTTCTTTTGATGTAATAGATGATCCTTTATGCTATATTCGACTTCTGTTATGCCAAACTCTTTCCTTTATATGAGATCCTTACTTTTTAAATCTTTATTTCTATCATCTTAAATAATGTATTGTAAGTGGCTTGTTTAAAGACTTTGGGGATTCTAAATGCCATGTTACCCTAGGGTATACTTTGGATTGTGACAGAGATATGTCCACCATTGACTCAGATATCACGCATGATATGCTAATAATTTGCATGAGTATTATGATTAGTATGAGAATATTCATTTATGGTTGACTTGGATAATACATCAATAGATAGTAACGGTTGGCACGTGTACCACGCCTTTTACACTAATAGTTTGTTCGTGGGTTCCATGAGAGAACTGGATTTACCTTTTTGTGACATGTTTGGTTCCGTAAGAGGACTGAATTCATGTATCACGTCATATTTATTGAATCTTAGTCCTTGAGGAGTTGGGTTCATTATTTAAAATTGTTGGGATAGTCCTTTGATAGACTAAGGGTGCATACAGTAGGTGTGGGTTATTCTAATATTGTGCTAATCAATTATGGTTTATTGTAATGTTGTAGGTCACGTTAACTGTTAATGTTAAGTTTGGGTAAAGACTGATAGTCAAAGTTATGTTTCTGATAGTGGTTAGAATTGTGTGCTATCTTTTTCGCCAAATGAGCTAAGGATTAGAAGTTGATATAAGAGCTTTTATAACAAAAGAAAAAAAAAAGGATACTTATAAAAATAAAATTATTTTCACTATTTTAGGTTGTTCACGCTTTATGAGATAGTGCATAAGTTTACTCTTTATGATAGATGGACAAAAAATGATATAATAATGCAAGCTAAAAATTATTTATAGGGAGATAGTAAAACCTTCTCAAATTTCTAGTGTATTCTTGAATTCAGACTTAAAAACTTTTGTGAGAAAATAGTCAATTGTCCCCCTAATGTATAATCAGATTCTCAACTACAAACTCATATTTTACGGAAATCCTATTACCTCACTGGACTATTCTAAAGTAGAATAAGTCTACCCTTAAGCGCTGACAAGGCACAGAGAGCTTGTTTACTCTCTTAAAGACATGTGAAAGTCATGTGACTTAAAAAAAATATTTTAACATTTTGTTAAATATAATTTTTTAACTTTTCCCATTTAGTTTATTTTCTTTACGTTTTATTTTTCCTTTATTCCCCCCACCCCCACCCCCACCCCCACCCCCTTCTCTCACTCATCATCAACACTTCCTCTACTTGTACATTTCCTCCACCATCATCACCAAAGTAGCCCCATCTCCTCATTCTTTTTCTAATGCTTTTTCATAATCAATCTCACTATTACTCACAATCATTAATTGTACAGATCACCATCAATATTAGCAAATAATCATTAAATTATTATTTATGTAGTCAAAAAATTAGATAGCCAATTATTTTTTTGCTCATTTAAAATTTATCAACCTTAAAATCTTATTTTTAGTCTCTATTATCGTCTGATAATGGAATATAAACTACTAAGAATAAGAATTTTACAAACTTGAGCAGCAACTATCAGTTAATTCTACTCAACTCCAAAAATCATGATTTCTTCGAGTGTAAAACTTAGAAGATGTAAATCCTCCACCATTCAAAAAAGAAATCAAAAGGGTATTTTCATACTCAATTCTAAGACGATTGACAAAAGAATTTCAAATTTGAATTGGTGTTAAAATTGTGGAAGTTGAGTGGAAGAGGTGAAAAGGGTTATCTAAATAGTTAATAAAGTTGTGGCGTTGCTGCAAATGAATATTGATATTTAATTTTGTGGGCTATGGAAGGTGGAGGTAGAGTGACTAGAGAGGAATGGGTGGAGAGAAAAATTTCCTTTGGATAGTTATAGTGAAAGAAATTAATGCACTAGCTTAGGATAAATCAAGAGTGGACAAGATAACTATAAAGAACAACAAATATGTTTTTTATTACATTTAGATATATATGATATTTGACTATTGGAAGATGCGTGGTGCTCACTTCATGGAAAGAATTTGGCTGTCTAGTTTTAAGGTTGTATTACATTCTACTTTAAGATAATCCAAGATAGTAATAAGACCTCGGTGAAATATAAATATATAGTTGAAAATCTAACTATAGATTAAAGGGAAATTTGACCATTTTCTCAAGTTTTTTCCTAAATCAATAAAGGACCACTAAAAGCATCTTGACATATACCGTCAAAGGTGGGCTCACCCTCTAGATGGGGTGCAGGTTCACCCATTGACTTCGAAAAAAAACATATATATATTGAAACTGATAAAACTTTGGATATAATTAGTAGTACACCCATGAAACATGGGAATGTCATTGTGTTGTTGTACAAGCTAGAGCATCCATCTGGAAGACCTTGTTTGAATCCAGCTAGAATGTTTATTTCGTTGTTTTATTTTAACTTTATCTTAGAGCTCATATTTGAGCTACGGTAATATTGGTGCATCCAAAGTCTTCAAACTCGGGTTCACTGATGTCTACGGATATTAATTTTTTCATATTTAATTTAGGTCATACTATTTTGATTTTTTTTTCTTTATATCCAAATCATGAACCAGTAAAAAGCTAATATATGAATATATTTTTTTTCTTTTCTAATGATTGTTCATCGCATATAGAGTTTCATAATATAATATAAACCCTCCGTCCTATTTTATGTGAGGAAGTTTCACTCGGCACGGTGTTTAAGAAAGACATGAAGATTTTTAAAACTTGCGGTCCAAAATGAATGATAGAAATTTGTGTGATTGTAAATTATTCTATTAATGGTAAAATAGAGATTTTATAGTTAAATTGTTACTTAATATAGAAATGTATCCTGTTTTGGACTAACTAGAAAAGAAAGTAACTCAGTTAAATTGGGACAGAGCGAGTAATATTTATTGTTCTTCCTTTTTACTCTTCAGAGGTTAAACATTGCTACATTTATTTTTTTAATAAAATGTATGCCAAGACGAGAAAATAAGCTCAACGATTGATTGAAAAAAAAATTGATGATATAATCAAAATACTTTTATGCCAAGAAAAGAAAAACTCTTTTTGTTCAAGAATAATTTCACCTTTTTATCAAAAAGTAATTAGTTTCCCAAAAACAAAGTATATCCAAGAGAATAATAAGATGAAATATAGTTCAGCCACGGTCTATCGCTATTTAGCTACAGTCCACGATTAAGATGAACTTTACCACCTTCTTTTTTAACCATGGCTAAATAGAGACAAATCATAGCTAATGCATTAATTATACCAAATATGAATATTTTATCCAAATTGAATTATTAGGTAATTTGAAGTTACCCATTTTATGAGTTGTCACCTGATATAATTTTCTACAAAAAAATATATTTATGTTATTGTAATGATATAAAGATATTAAAATATTTTATTTTGTTTGTTATATACATTGGTTATTAATATTAGTTGTGGACACATGCATGCATTGTGTGTCTCATGCTAAGTTGTGTGGAGTTGTTATAATGGTGTGTGTATCCTTTCACTTACATAACCTCCTTCATTATATTTATGTTAAAATATATTTAACATTTTGTATACCTCTATATTACACAAAATAAAAAAGATGTATAAGAGTTAATATTGTATACACTTGAAGACTTGGAATTATAAGGAAAAAAAAGTTTCTCGTCACCCTATTTCTATTGTTTTCCTCTTCTATATTTCTTGTCGTATTTTGCTTTACTTTTATAACACGTTATCAACATGATTGTTCTTCTATTAATGGATTGAATAAAATAAATAAGGTAAATATATTCGTGTTTATTTTTCTCTCAGAATCAAGATAAATTACTATATAATTTATTTTATATTTTACTTTTGATCATGCATCATCACTTTTCTTACCATCTCAAAATCATATGAATCCACAAGTTACTTTTACTTTGAACAAATTTTTAATTAAATCATTTATATATTTAAAAAATAAAATGAGTTTTATAAGTTAATAACTATTTAAGAAATTGTTCTTTATGGTCTTGTTTTGTAATAAGATAAGATATTAAGTTATGTGGCATATGCATATACATTGGATTATCGTTATTGCTTACTTTTGTATCTCTTTTTTTTTTTATCTAAACACTTATTTATTGAGTTATTATTATATTATTTGTATTAAAAAGTTGCTTTGTGATTATTTTAAAATGGTTAGTAAATTATGATAATCTTCATAACAATATTGTGAGGGCTATTAAAATGTATTAATTTATTTTTACTTAGGACTTTATTTGGTTTCAACATGTTATTCTAGTTAATTAGTTTTGTTCATTTTTATTCAATTTTAAGTCAAATTCAGATTATATTAATGGTATTCAATATTATTATTTTTTTGGTAATGTATTTGGTTTATTAAGACATCGATTTAGGATAAGACGATTAATTCAGATTTCACTGCACCAAGTGGTAAGACAAGAGCTAAAGTCTCGGTGCACTATGATAATAAGAAGTTGCATTCAAGTCTCATTGATTTATGACCAAAGAAATCTTTATATGGGTAATATATTGGGTTTAAGTCCTAATGCATTAAAGTGATGATATGATGATGACTAACATAAAGTTTTATACTTTTGACTGAAAGTCATGAAATTTATCCAATTAATTTGCTCCATTTTTTTATGTGAATGCAGTAGCAGTGCATATTATGTCTATTAAATGACAAGAGGTTGAATGTATGAATATGGGTGTGATAAAATGTTAATGGTCATCATTGTGATAATTAAAAGGAAGAACATTATTGTTCTTGAGATGGTCCTTCAAATGTGAAGGTAATTTTATCCATTAAAGTGATATGAACAGTTATTGAACACATTGTTTCTTAAGATTCTCCTTCAATTGTGAAGGTATTTAAGGTAATTTTTATCCATCAAAGTGGTAATAGAAGTTATTAGGCACAGTGTTGTTGGTGCAACCCAAATTTAAAAGATTTTGTAAATCCTCTATAAAAATAAAGGAATACAAAGTGGTAGGACATTTAGTACATTTGACCACTTCAAGTGATGTTGAGGTGAGTCATATAAATTTGATAAATGTTAAAGTATTCCAATGAGTTTCTAATAAAAACTTATGGAGCATGTTCAAATGGTTATGGTTCATTTCTTAAAGAAATTGTGGCTTGTGCTCTTATGAATAAGAGCATGTTCATGTATTTTTGGATAAATATCACATCTCGCCTCTACATGAGGTTTAAGAGATTGAAAAGAAATATTTTGGCATAAATGATCATTTAATCATATACTTTAAGTACTACAAAAATATTATGATATGTTAGATTATGAACTATTGAAGGACAAAGAAAGAGAATTATTTCATGTAAAGGTTAAGGTCATTATCAAATAAATATTGTTGTGTGGAAACAAAAATTTGTCATTATTTTGCAAGAAATAAGTCTTGCATGTGATAATGTTAACAATGACAATAATAACAATTTTCTCCTCGAAGTAGATGATCATCATAAGAATGATATTCTGAAATTTGCAGTAATTCACAAACTTAATTGAGAGTTCTAAAAGGGTTCATTTGTTACTATTCGGAAGAATGAAATTGTTCATAATATTGAGGTAGTCGTAAGTTTCAAAAGAAATTTTATAACTTTCGAAAGAACTGGAAAAAAAATATTATATTGAGGCTATAAATTATGAAAAGATTTAATATGTTTAAATTACTACAATCAAAGTGTGTTATAAATATTTACGTATAAAATTATCTATTTTTCCATTGTTTGTTGTATAGAAATATGGACATGATGATGGAGTCACATGCAAAAATAAACTAGAAGTTTACTAGAATAAATATTAGTTGGTCATTCCGATTCAAATGTGATGGAAAAGAAATTGAAAATTCATGTGATTATATGTTTGAAAAATAAAAGATTCTTTAAGAATTCTCTTGTATTGATTGTTTTCATGATAGAATGATGATTGTACCAGCTACGGTTTGGATTCTATTCCCTGAAAATATTTGAAACATATAAAAAGATGAATATGGACTCGTTTATATGTCATGTGGACCTCTTACTATTATGATTTGGTAGATGCATCTATGGATAGTCGGTCACATGTGCATTTGTATAAACTTACAAATTGATATTTGTAAGATTGTTTGCTCAAATTATTAAAATTAAAAACATAGTTTCAAACAATAAAATTGTGTTCATAATACTGGTTGATTTAGAAAAAACTATTTGCCTCCAATTATAGCTAGACCACTGATTATGAGTATAAATTTCTCAAATAAAAATTGGTACGAGATGAGTTTACTCAACATGTATGCATCAAGTCAACAAGGTTCTCCCATCACAATTGGTTCTAGGTCAGGAACCAAATAATTTTCATCTTAAAATTTGATGTGTGCAGAATGATTTTATTGCTCCACTAGGCATAAAGATGGATCCCCAAATGAGATTAGGGTAAATGTTAGATTAACTAACATTAGGGGGGGATATGTTTAGTTGCTGAAAAATATGTGTGGGGGTGAATTATCTAGATCCTCGTTAAAAATGTAAACTTAAAGTTCAAGAGATAATTCATTTGTAAAAATATTGCAAATAATTTTTCAGAAGTATTTGTTGACCCTGTATTTTAATTAGCCTGCAAATGTTGCAATAAATAATTCTGGAAGGACGTGATTTATGATACGCCAAAAGCGTGATAGACCAATCGATTTTAAACGAAAGATACCTAAGAAATGAGAGGAGAAAATTATCAAAATGATCTTGATAATGAGGTAGATGCTTTGGAAGAGCACTATGACGTAACACTTCATAAAACCTTGACAAATGTTCAAGTACATGAAAATGATGAAATATGAAGAGATCTCAATAAGTTATGTTGTATTGAATCGATATCAAACTGATCATCGACGTTATCTTTGATATGAAGTAGCACTCAATGCTATAAAAGGTTACGAGTATTTCAAGTTCAAATTTTTCATATAGTGTTGACAGATTAATGATTAGCACTATTCAAGTATATTTTATTTCACTTAGAAAAGTGATGTTTTTTATCTTAAGTTCATGGATCAAAATATAATGTCAATGTGGTACATATGAATCATTGTGTGAAAGTTTAACCCTAACATATAAAGTGTGATTCTTGCCTCGGAGCATAAAGGATTTCTGCAAAAATCTTGACATTATTAAATGAAGATATACTACAGTGATGGATGCAATGATACTTGTTTCAGTCTATCAATAGAAGAAATACATGAATATGCATAATGAATAACTATTATGTCTAACTAGAAGATGAATGTTGTATGAAAATTCTTGAAGGATTTAAAAGATCATAAAGCAAATACATTGAGTACCCAATGATTTTGAGATTGCTTAAAACAAAGAAATAATCTCCTTGATCTCATGAAAAAAAGATTTAAAATGTCATGTATTAGTGCAATTGGTGAACTCATAGATTGTTGATTATGCAAAATACTAGAATATTATTTGATATACATAATGAAAAATAATGTGAAAGTATTGTCATATTATCATTCAAGTCATGACAAGAAACTAACAAAACAAGTGACTCAACCGGTAGAAAATGTATGATTTTCTTTCAAAAGAAAAGATGGACTTCAATAAAATTGAAATGATCAATCCCCGAGTTAGAAATGATTTGATTATGTAGATGCAAAATATTTATTTCATCTGCATAAAGTTCAATCACAAATGGACTATTTATATACATATAGAGACAAAACAATATCTTGGAAATTGAAATAATCAGATTAGAAATCACTTCTTCAAATCATGCAGAAATAATATTGATCTATGACTTAAGTTGGGAGTGTGTTTGGTTGGAGTCTTGATCTATCATATCTAAAAAAATATGTGATTCCATATACGAAAATAAAATATCGCTTCATTTAAGGGACAATACAATCAAAGGAGATTGGACAAAACATATTTAACAAAAAATGTCTTTTCACACATGCTCTTCAACAATGGTAAGATTGACGTTCAAAAACCCATTCAAGTTTTAATTTTGTAAACTTATAAGGATTGTCAATATCAATATTTGACAAGTTGTGATATAAGATTGGAATGCATTTTGTACGAGATATCAAGTAAAGTTTTATTAGAGAGAGAAAAATATGTGTTGTACTTTTTTCCTTAACCATGATTTTATCCCAATTGGATTTTCTTAGCAAGATTTTTAACAAGTCAACATTTAAAGCGTATTAAAAAATATGAGTACTCTTTTTCCTTCACTAGAATTTTTTCCTAGTAAGGCTTTAATGAGACATATTATCTATGGACATCTAAAAGAGAGTGTTATAAAATATTATAGTATGGATATACATTACACCAAGAAGTTACTCTCACCCATTATCTCCATTACTTTCCTCCATTATGAAAATAAGCATAACCTCCATAACCTCCAACTTTATAAGAATTGTTCTTGTAACCTTTCATATTCATAACCTCCTCCATGATATTCATGTTAATGTCATGTTTATGACTAATCATTTGTATGTCTCTATATTGCATCATAAATAGAGACATAATAGTTCATATTGTACATACTTGAAGACTTGAAATAATAAGAAATACTCCCATCTCTTGTATCCCTAATTTTATTGCTTTCATCTTCTATATTTCTTGTCATATATTCTATATTTCTCGTCATATTTTGCTCTAATTTTACAAATATATATATATATATATATATATATTATATATATATATATATATATATATATATATATATATATATATATATATATTACAACAAGGGTGTGATACGTTACACAAAAACTAAAGATAAATATACTAACTCAAATCGATAAAACTTCAGTTATGCAATTTTTATACTATACTATTTTCTGGTTACGCGCCACGCGCGTGTGGCCATATAAATAAAAATATTTTTGTGAAGATCGTGTATTAACAATATTTTAAAGTTATATTATGTGTTCTAAAATAGAAAATACAAAATACATGTTCTTAAAATTGATAAGTATCCTATATGGTGTTTTTGTTTCTAAGATCCAAAATCCAAAAAACTATACAACTACAATATTTACATGTTATGTGCTTTGTTAATGAAATATGTGTAAAACCAGTAACATATAGAAATATTTTACCGTAAAATTAATGTTGTGTGTTGCACATATTAAGCCCTAGCAAGGAAATTAAATAATAAGTGTCATGAGTGTATTCTTCACTAAGAAATTTCTTTGACGAATCCAACAACATCCATAGCTGAAATTCTTGGACAAATCCAATAACATTCATAGCGTATTTTAATAGCCTTTAACTTTGTCATTGATTGAGAAAAAACTGCTCAGAGAATTGATAATACTCTTCTTTAGAGCCCATTAAATTGGAGAGGGGACTTGAGGAAAATGAAAACTATTCTTGGCTATATATAATATTTTCACTTTAAAATGATTAATTAGTCTCTTTAGCTTCTTTTCATGTATTTATCATTGAAAATAGCATATATTAATATATTAATTATGGGATTCATTGTATTGAAATCTAAAACTTTTAAGATTCTAGCAATGTAAAGGTAACTACTTTTTTATTATAGTTAATGTGCAACTTAAATCTCTACCTATTTGCTCTAAGTAACTAACATTTGTCTCTTCATTTTCTTTAACATTTAGATTATTAAATTTTCATAATTGTTCGAATATTCTCAATTCATTAATAGTAAAAAAATTTACTGCTCAATTTTTTCAAAAATAAAATAATCAAATATGAAAATAACATTTTTATTTAGTATAGGGATAAAATGGTAATTCAACTTTACATCTTGGATCTTCCCACTTATAATATAATATGATAAACTATTCAATTTGATAAAAATTTCTTTTGTTTCATATTCCATAATTTATATTTATATGTCAAGTGTGATTTCAAAATATGTTTTTGTCTTAAGTTTTTCATATTCTTTTTCACATTTGTAATATCTATTTTTTTTATATTTGCATATGTATTAAGAAGTTGTCGTCGAATGAGAGTAATGTTTTTTTGCAAAAGTTATATAGAAATTTGATCAATCTATGTCTTCCTTAGATGCCTAGTAGATTATCACTGTGTGATAACTTGCATAATAATTGATATGAAGCTCAAATCAATGTATAGTGAGACTATTAAATTAAGATTATTATCAATAAAAGGTATATCGTGTTAAAATGATGCTAGCAAATGAATTTCAAAATCAATATTCGAACAATTTTAACTATGTAATTTTTTAATACATCAAATATTCAACTAGATAAATATTTTTTTAATATCACAACACATAATTTATGTGTCTCTTATTGATTCAAAATATTTCATATTTTAAATTTTTTGCCTTCTTTCTAAGAAATTGTAGCCTCCACCTTTTATAATCACATGTAGATCAAAGAGAAGCTGATGTGAATTGTAATTTGTAAAAACTGCACATAAATTTGATCAACATATACCTTTCTTATGATAGCTAATGGATCATTATCAATTTTGTGGTGTACGGACACTTATCAAAAAATAGTTATTATTAGTGATAAAAAAAAATTGTTAAAACTTCTAATCGATATATACAACTTATAATTATTATAGAAACATGTACTCTTTGCCTAGTTAGAATTATTAGTTCTATCATTGTGAATTTAACAAAAAAAATATTAGCTAAATTATATAAATTGATTCGTAACCAAAATTTACACAAACAAGAATATGTAGTTTCATGATACTCCAAGAAGTTCTAATTAAAAAGAAAGTAATCTTACTTGATTTGATATTTGCATGATAAATTTCTATGTTGCAAGAGGTGAAATAACTATGATACACACATATATCTATCCAAGTAAGATGAAAGTATGAATAAGTCGAATTAAAGACAACAATTTAAAATGTGAAGAACAAAAAACATAAACTAAAGCATAAAAGAGAGACACACGCAAAATAAATATATGAAAAAATATCGCCTATACAAAGTAGGTGTAACGACCTGTTTAGTCGTTTTGAGCAGCATATGTTATTTCTGGAAAAAACTGGCTGAGACGACGGACACCACGACGGACCGTCGTGGGCACGACGGACCGTCGAGGGTGTCTCGTTCCAAAACACTTAGGAATTCTGAAATTTGAGTGCTGAAATCGACTCTCTGAACTTTGTGACGGACCTGCAGGACGGACCGTTGCAGGTACGACGAACCGTCGTGAGCCCCCGTTTCAAAACACTTCAACTCTTGAGAATTTGGTACGGGGAACGAGTCTCTGAACGTCGTGACGGAAGTGCAGGACGGACCGTCACAGGCATGACGGACCGTCGCAGACTCTTTAGTGAAAATGGGGTCTCTGATCCTTGCGACGACCTGCATAACGGACCGTCGCAGGCACGACGGCCCGTCACAGGTTGCGCAATCCCAGTCGGAGTCGGATTTCTGGTTAAGTTTTAAAGAGGCGTTTTGGACTATCCCTGCTATAATTAAATATTTCATGGGTTTATATTAATAACTCAATTTCTTGGGGGATAAAATAGGTAACTTTGAGTTAATTAGTGGGGTGTTATTGTCACCTTTTACACTTAATTATATGTTAATTAGGGTAAAAGAAAGAGGGTTTGAATAAAGAAAAGAGAAAGAACAAATAAGAGGGAAAGAGAACGATCGAGAGGGAGGAAAAACACAAGCTTTGGGAATCTTCTTGCTTGATCACGAATCTTCGGTGGAGGTAGGTTATGGTTTTCTATGATATTCGTAGTAAACTCTTAATAGCGAATGATATGTGTTGGTAGTATTGTAAACCCTTCTATATGCTTAATTGTATGTTTGCATGATTGTGATTATGGAATTGTGATAAAATAAGCATGATGAAGCTATTGAATCCTAAATCTTGAAAGAAACCCTAATTCACTTGTTAATGATGATGCCTTGGTGTAAAAGAAGGCTTGATAAATTATATAATGAGATGGATGATGCCTTGGTATAAAAGAAGGCTTGATAAATTATATAATGAGATTGATGATGCCTTAGTATGAAAGAAGGCTTGATGAATTAGGGGATCGGGTGCCACGTTCCGGTACCAGGATAGAAATAGAGGATCGGGTGCCACGTTCCGGTACCAGGATAGAATGAGGATCGGAGTGTTACGTTTCGACACCAGGATAGTATATGGATCGGGTGCCACGTTCCGGTACCAGGATAGAATGAGGATCGGAGTGTCACGTTCCGACACCAAGATAGTATATGGATCGGGTGCCACGTTCCGGTACCAGGATAGTATATGAGGATCGGAGTGCCACGTTCCGGCACCAGGATAGTATATGGAGCGGAGTGTCACGTACCGACACAAGAGGGATAAAGATAATGAATCTTGAAATATGTTAATATACTCAATCTAATGAACCCAATTCCCAAATGAGTATGGTATGGAGGCTTGAGTCCTCATGTGTGAAACTGACGGTAATTGTTAATGATATAGTACTTGTTGTTGCTACATGTTAAGCATCATAGTTGATTTTATAATATTACTTGATATATATTATCTTCTATTGTGAGTTGGCCGATGATATCTACTCAGTACTTGTGGTTGTACTGACCCCCTACTTTTATGTTTTCTTCTTTGTTATTTGTGGAGTGCAGCAAACGTGCCGTCGTCTTCAACTCAACAGTAATTCTAGCCAGTCTTCGTCACACACCGATCTCAGGGTGAGCTAATGCTTCTAGCTTGGACTGGATCTTCTTCTTCAAGTCTTGATGCCTTGAACTTCCGGCATGGACTAGCTTTGTATTTGTTTTTGTTTTCTTAGATACTCTTAGTTTAGTAATTTGAGGATAGATGTTCTTGTGGTGATGACTTCCAGATTTTGGGGAAATAATAGATGTTGAATTTTAATAGTTAATGAATTGGTTTTTATTAATGAGTTTAAGTCTTCCGCATTATTTTCTGTTGATATACACTGAAATGTTAAAGGTTAGATTGGTTGGTTCGCTCACATAGGAGGGTAAATGTGGGTGCCAGTCGTGGCTCGGTTTTGGGTCGTGACAAACTTGGTATCAGGGCATTAGGTTCGTTGGTCTCATCACACAAGAACGGGTTTAGTAGAGTCTTAAGGAACGGTAGGGGGACGCCTTTACTTTTCTTTGAGAAGCTATAAGACTTTAGGAAAATTCCATTCTTTCTTTCTTTCTTTCGTGCTACTACTTGAATCCAATTGGTATCTAGGTGATACAAATTGGTATCTGACCATCTTCACTCTATTTCGCAGATGGTTAGAACTAGAGCAACGACTGCGCCAACATCAACACCGACACCGGCAAGGCAAGAAACGTCTGAGCCAGCCACTGGGGCTGTGGCTCGAGGAAGAGCAATGGCAAGAGGCCGTGGAAGAGGTCGTGGGAGGACGTCCTCTAGAGGTAGAGGACAAGTACCTAGCTCATCTGATGCTAGGGCGGTGACTCCTCCACCGACTGAGGAAGTAGTAGGAGAGGGTGAGGAAGGGGAGAATGAACAAGTGCAAAATGAGGAATTGCCACCCCAACCTACCCCAGAGATGATCAATCAGGTTCTTGCCTATCTTAGCGGGTTATCTGATCAGGGTCAGGCACCTTCAGTGGTTTCTACACCAACACCTCCGGTTTCAGAGGTACGACATGCCGCTGCTGGGTCTCCTCGCATGGATGCCTCATTGAAAATAGGCACCTTTCCTCGTCTGACTACTGGGCCTATAATGACAAACTATCAGCATGAACTTTTCAGTAAGTTCTTGAAATTGAAACCTCCAGTCTTCAAGGGTGCTGAATCTGAGGATGCTTATGATTTTCTGGTTGACTGTCATGAGCTATTACACAAGATGGGTATAGTAGAACGGTTTGGTGTTGAGTTCGTGAGTTACCAGTTTCAAGGAAACGCCAAAATGTGGTGGCGGTCACATGTTGAGTGTCAACCAGCAGAGGCACCACCTATGACTTGGGCCTCGTTCTCTAGCTTGTTTATGGAGAAGTATATCCCCAGGACCTTGAGGGATAGGAAAAGGGATGAGTTCTTGAGCCTAGAGCAAGGTAGGATGTCGGTTAATGCATATGAGGCTAAGTTTCGTGCATTATACAGGTATGCCACTCAACTTTGCTTCAGTCCACAAGAGCGGATTCGCCGGTTTGTGAAGGGGTTGAGGTCAGAATTGCGGATTTCTGCCTTACAGGTAGCGGCTACGGCAAAATCCTTCCAAGAAGTGGTAGACTTCGTGATATAGGTGGAAGGAGTGAAGCCCGATGACTTCACCACGACATCGACATCAAAAAGGTTTCGAAAGGGAGGTGAGTTTAATGGTTCTTACTCTAGAGGACAGAGTTCCGGAGGTTACTCAGTTCGACCCATTCAGTCTTCACTATAGACTGTAGTTGGGGGTCCACCTCAGACCGGTCAACAATTCTATGAGAGACCTATGCTTGAACCCAGAGAATGTTATGGGTGTGGGGAGATTGGGCACATTAAGAGGTATTGCCCAAAACAGAGTTACAGACCTTCCATAGTCAGAGGTAGAGGTGGTCATGGTAGAGGCCGTTATTCTGGAGGACGTGGTGGTCGAGGTAATGGTGGTCACCAAAATGGCAGAGGCGATGGGCAAACTGGAGCCACTACAACGCAACATGGTAGGGGCAACGGACAGACAAGTAATGGGGCCCATTGTTACGCTTTTCCTGGGAGATCTGAAGCGGAGACATCAGATGTTGTCATCACAGGTAATCTTTTGATTTGTGATTTCATGGCTTCTGTATTGTTTAATCCTGGATCCACATTTTCTTATGTATATTCCTCATTTGCTAATGATCTAAATTTACAGTGTGAATTACTTGACATGCCTATTCGTGTTTCTACTCCGGTGAGTGAGTCTGTGATAGTTGAAAAGGTATATAGGTCTTGTTTGGTGAATTTTGTGGGGAGCAACACTTATGTAGATTTGGTTATCTTAGAAATGGTTGACTTTGATGTAATTCTGGGTATGACTTGGCTTTCTCCGAATTTTGCGATTTTGGATTGTAATGCTAAAACTGTGACGTTAGCCAAGCCTGGGACAGATCCGTTAGTGTGGGAGGGCGACTACACTTCCAATCCGGTTCGTATCGTGTCCTTTCTTCGTGCTAAGAAAATGGTTAGTAAAGGGTGTTTAGATTTCTTGGCACATCTCAAGGATGACACCACCCAAGTACCTTCGATTGAGTCGGTTTTGGTAGTCCGTGAGTTTTTGGAGGTTTTCCCTGCAGACCTTCCTGGTATGCCACCAGATAGGGATATTGACTTCTGTATTGATCTTGAACCGGGTACTCACCCCATTTCTATACCCCCTTATAGAATGTCTCCCGCGGAGTTAAGAGAGTTAAAGGCCCAACTTCAAGAGTTGTTGAGCAAAGGCTTCATTAGACCAAGTGCATCTCCTTGGGGTGCTCCGGTTTTGTTTGTGAAGAAGAAGGATGGGAGTTTTCGGATGTGCATAGACTACAGACAACTAAACAAGGTAACTATTAAGAACAAGTATCCTCTTCCTCGCATTGATGACTTGTTCGATCAGTTACAACGTGCTTGTGTCTTCTCTAAAATTGACTTGAGATCCGGTTATCACCAATTGAGAATACGGGCAGCGGATGTGCCAAAGACTGCTTTTCGAACTAGGTATGGGCACTACAAATTTGTGGTAATGTCTTTTGGTCTTACAAATGCCCCTGCTGCTTTCATGAGCTTGATGAATGGGATTTTTAAGCATATCTGGATCTCTTTGTGATCGTATTTTGATGATATACTGATATACTCAAAGAGTAAGAAGGAACATGAGGAGCATTTGAGAATGGTGTTAGAGTTATTGAGGAAGAAGAAGCTTTATGCCAAATTCTCCAAGTGTGAGTTTTGGCTAGATTCAGTGTCCTTCTGGGACACGTGGTTTCTAAGGATGGAGTGATGGTGGATCCATCCAAGATGAGACAGTGAAGAATTGGGTAAGACCTACAAACGTGTCAGAAATAAGGAGTTTTTTGGTTAGCTAGCTACTACTACGCCGATTTGTCAAGGGATTCTCTTCCATTGCTTCCCAATTAACAAACTTGACTAAGCAGAATGTTCCATTTGTATGGTCGGATGAGTGTGAGGAAAGCTTTCAGAAGCTCAAGACCTTGTTGACTACTGCACCAATTCTTACCTTGCCAGTAGAGGGTAAAAACTTCATCGTGTATTGTGATGCATCCTATTCAGGGTTGGGTGCAGTGCTAATGCAAGAGAAGAATGTGATTGCTTATGCTTCGAGGCAATTAAAGGTGCATGAACGTAACTATCCGACCCATGATTTGGAGTTGGCCGCGGTAGTATTTGCACTAAAGCAATGGAGACACTATTTGTATGGGGTTAAGTGTGAGGTCTATACGGATCATCGTAGCCTACATATGTCTTTACTCAGAAAGATTTGAACTTGAGACAGAGGAGATGGATGGAACTACTGAAGGACTACGACATCACTATTTTGTATCATCCGGGAAAAGCGAATGTTGTGGCAGATGCCTTAAGTAGAAAGGCGGGAAGCATGGGAAGTTTAGCTCACTTGCAAGCTTCTAGACGCCCGTTCGCTAGAGAAGTTTAGATTCTAGCTAATGACCTTATGAGACTAGAAGTTAATGAGAAAGGAGGATTTTTGGCTTGTGTGGAGGCAAGATCTTCCTTCCTTGACAAGATTAAGGGAAAACAGTTTAATGATGAGAAATTGATCCGGATCCGAGATAAAGTGTTGCAAGGAGAGGCTAAAGAAGCAACAATCGATGATGAAGGTGTGTTTGAGGATTGAGGGAGGGTATGTGTACCCCGCGTCGATGATTTGATCACACTATTCTGACAGAGGCTCATAGTTCAAGGTATTCGATACATCCGGGTGCAACCAAGATGTACCGTGACCTAAAGCAACACTTTTGGTGGAGTAGGATGAAGCGTGACATTGTGGATTTTGTTGCCAAATGTCCAAATTGTCAGCAAGTAAAGTATGAACGCCAGAGGCCCGGAGGAACACTTCAGAGGATGTCCATTCCTGAATGGAAGTGGGAGAGAATCGAAATGGACTTCGTGGTTGGTCTTCCAAAGACATTGGGTAAGTATGACTCTATTTGGGTGATTGTTGATAGGTTAACTAAGTCTGCTCACTTCATTCCGGTCAAGGTGACCTACAATGCAGAGAAGTTAGCCAAAATCTACATCTCAGAAATCGTTCGATTGCATGCAGTTCCACTCTCCATCATATCAGATAGAGGTACGCAGTTTACTTCTATGTTTTGGAGAACATTGCATGCCGAATTAGGTACTAGGTTGGACCTTAGTACTGTGTTTCACCCTCAGACTGATGGTCAGTCTGAGCGAACGATTCAAGTGTTGGAGGATATGCTTCGTGCATGTGTGATAGAATTTGGTGGTCATTGGGATAACTTCTTACCCTTAGCGAAGTTTTCATATAATAATAGCTATCACTCCAGCATTGACATGGCTCCATTTGAAGCATTGTATGGGAGGAGATGTAGGTCTCCCATTGGTTGGTTTGATGCATTTGAAGTTAGACCTTGGGATACTGATCTATTGAGGGATTCAATGGAGAAGGTGAAATCTATTCAAGAAAAGCTTCTAGCGGCGCAAAGCAGGCAAAAGGAGTATGCAGACCGAAAGGTTAGAGACTTGGAGTTCATGGAGGGTGAACAAGTTTTTTTAAAGGTTTCACCCATGAAAGGGGTGATGCGGTTTGGAAAAAGGGGTAAACTAAGTCCAAGGTATATCGGACCATTTGAGGTACTAAAGCGAGTAGGGAAGGTGGCTTATGAATTAGCCTTGCCTCCAGGGCTGTCCGGGGTGCATCCGGTATTTCATGTGTCCATGTTGAAAAGGTACCATGGGGATGGAAACTACATCATCTGTTGGGATTCTGTTCTGCTTGATGAGAATTTGACTTATGAAGAGGAACCGGTTACTATTTTAGATAGAGAGGTTCGCAAGCTGAGGTCGAGAGAGATTGCATCCATCAAAGTTCAATGGAAGAATCGACCGGTTGAAGAGGCTACTTGGGAGAAGGAGGCAGATATGCAAGAAAAATACCCACATCTGTTTACAGATTCAGGTACTCCTTCTCGCCCTTGCTTTTCTTCTTTTGATCGTTCGAGGACGAACGATGGGTAAATTGGTATCTATTGTAACGACCTGTTTAGTCGTTTTGAGCAGCAGATGTTATTTCTGGAAAAAACTGGCTGAGACGACGGACACCACGACGGACCGTCGAGGGTGTCTCGTTCCAAAACACTTAGGAATTCTGAAATTTGAGTGCTGAAATCGACTCTCTGAACTTTGTGACGGACCTGCAGGACGGACCCTCGCAGGTACGACGAACCGTCGTGAGCCCCCGTTTCAAAACACTTCAACTCTTGAGAATTTGGTACGGGGAACGAGTCTCTGAACGTCGTGACGGAAGTGCAGGACGGACCGTCACAGGCGTGACGGACCGTCGCAGACTCTTTAGTGAAAATGGGGTCTCTGATCCTTGCGACGACCTGCATGACGGACCGTCGCAGGCACGACGGCCCGTCACAGGTTGCGCAATCCCAGTCGAGTCGGATTTCTGGTTAAGTTTTAAAGGGGCGTTTTGGACTATCCTACTATAATTAATATTTCGTGGGTTATATTAATAACTCAATTTCTTGGGGGATAAAAGAGGTAACTTTGAGTTAATTAGTGGGGTGTTATTGTCACCTTTTACACTTAATTATATGTTAATTAGGGTAAAAGAAAGAGGGTTTGAATAAAGAAAAAGAAAGAACAATAAGAGGGAAAGAGAACGATCGAGAGGGAGGAAAACACAAGCTTTGGGAATCTTCTTGCTTGATCACGAATCTTCGGTGGAGGTAGGTTATGGTTTTCTTGATATTCGTAGTAAACTCTTAATAGCGAATGATATGTGTTGGTAGTATTGTAAACCCTTCTATATGCTTAATTGTATGTTTGCATGATTGTGATTATGGAATTGTGATAAAATAAGCATGATGAAGCTATTGAATCCTAAATCTTGAAAGAAACCCTAATTCACTTGTTAATGATGATGCCTTGGTGTAAAAGAAGGCTTGATAAATTATATAATGAGATTGATGATGCCTTGGTATAAAAGAAGGCTTGATAAATTATATAATGAGATTGATGATCCTTAGTATGAAAGAAGGCTTGATGAATTAGGGGATCGGGTGCCACGTTCCGGTACCAGGATAGAAATAGAGAATCGGGTGCCACGTTCCGGTACCAAGATAGGAATGAGGATCGGAGTGTCACGTTTCCGACACCAGGATAGTATATGGATCGGGTGCCGCGTTCCGGTACCAGGATAGAATGAGGATCGGAGTGTCACGTTCCCACACCAGGATAGTATATGGATCGGGTGCCACGTTCCGGTACTAGGATAGTATATGAGGATCGGAGTGCCACGTTCCGGCACCAGGTAGTATATGGAGCGAGTAGTGTCACGTACCGACACAAGAGGAATAAAGATAATGAATCTTGAAATATGTTAATATACTCAATCTAATGAACCCAATTCCAAATGAGTATGGTATGGAGGCTTGAGTCCTCATGTGTGAAACTGACGGTAATTGTTAATGATATAGTACTTGTTGTTGCTACATGTTAAGCATCATAGTTGATTTTATAATATTACTTGATATATATTATCTTCTATTGTGAGTTGGCCGATGATATCTACTCAGTACTTGTGGTTGTACTGACCCCTACTTTTATGTTTCTTCTTTGTTATTGTGGAGTGCAGCAAACGTGCCGTCGTCTTCAACTCAACAGTAATTCTAGCCAGTCTTCGTCAAACCGGATCTTCAGGGTGAGCTAATGCTTCTAGCTTGGACTGGATCTTCTTCTTCAAGTCTTGATGCCTTGAACTTCCGGCATGGACTAGCTTTGTATTTGTTTTTGTTTTCTTAGATACTCTTAGTTAGTAATTTGAGGATAGATGTTCTGGTGGTGATGACTTCCAGATTTTGGGGAAATAATAGATGTTGAATTTTAATAGTTAATGAATTGGTTTTTATTAATGAGTTTAAGTCTTCCGCATTATTTTCTGTTGATATACACTGAAATGTTAAAGGTTAGATTGGTTGGTTCGCTCACATAGGAGGGTAAATGTGGGTGACAGTCGCGGCTCGGTTTTGGGTCGTGACAGTAGGATTGATAATCTAATAGTTTGATGAATAAGGAGAATTGTCTGGTCATTTTTCATTTTATATACACAATATATAGCATTTAGTAAATGAATATATTGTAGTGAATTGATCAAAAGAATTTACTTCACATTAAATATACCAAGCATCTTTTTAAATTCTCCATATATTTATTACTACAGATAGTTGTTTTACTTTTTCTCTTATGAATCGAAAGATGTATCTTTTACTGAAATTGAATACAATATCTAGATCATTCATTTGCTATATTATTATCTATATATGTTAGAAGAGACTCACTTTTTAGAAAAAAAAAATAACATAAATATGACTTAAATAAATCGCAAACTATTAATGTGTATTTTCGTGTATATATATATATATATATAATATATATATATAGATATATATATATATATATATATATATCTATAATATCTATATATATATTATAATTATATATATCTATAATATATTATATATATATATATTAAATGCATTGAATTACTAAGTGTATATTTATATTCTTGTAAAATATTGTTGTGGTAATAATATTTGATTGAAGGATACTGATGTCATTTAATATTTTATGGACATTAATTAATAATTCAATTTTTAAAATATTTTGATTCCACTTATATATACTTACTATTTACTAACTTAATAGAATTTTTATGTCTTTTTTTTTAATGTTAAAGAAAAACAACAAATTAATTTATCATTACTATTTAATATTTAATTTAATAAAATATTTTTAACTTTTTTATTTAGTATAAGGGGTAAAATGACATCTAACTATAAATTTTAAAGTTTTCCACTTATAATCAAACAAATTATTATTATTATTATATTATTTTATTTATTTATGATAATATGATGATAAGTCAGGAAATAAAGAAGTGTACTTATGAAGTTATTTTAAATGGAAAAATAATTTTCAAAAAATAAATTAATAGGTAAGCGTATTTTCGTAATTATATATATATATATATATTATATATATATATATATAATATATATATATTATATATATATATATATCTATATATATATTATATATATATATATATATATATATAGAGAGAGAGAGAGAGAGAGAGAGAGAGAGAGAGAATGCATAATTATGCCCTTTAACTTGGTCTCGTTTCACATTTATACCCCCTAATTTTGGGTGTGCACAAATAGACACTTAAACATGTGTAAAATTGAACAAATTGACACATTGGACATATGTGACGTAATACACATAGGACATCATGTGGGTCGCAAATTGCTATGTAAAATGTCATATAGGACGTGTGTGTTTATTGTTTATTTTTATACAAATTTAAATGTTATTGTTTAATTTTATACAAATTTAAATATCTACTTGTACACATTCAAAGTCAGAGACGTATTTTTATATTATGCCTCTGATATAAGACATTATGATGCTCAACTTAACATTGTACGAAGGTTCATTTATTCGTGTAGTCATAATTTAATTATTCTTATCATTTTTTTTAAAAAGAACTCTTAGAACTATTCATTATTTGGGATAAATAATTATTGCTACTCATATAATAGTGTTTTATCAAAATAAGACTAAATACTAAAATTGAATAGCATAAAGTAAAGAGGCCAAAGATATTTTATTGAAATAAGACTAATCAATTTAAAAGCAAACCTTTAAAAATTAGATGCCATCGATTAAAGGGAATTCTGATATAATAGTAATACAATGACAACTAGAATCGAGATATTATGATTTGTATACAATTTGCCTCCAAACCGAGAAAGCAATCCCCAAGTAGTGAGATAAGAATTAAGGTCGCTCATAAACAAAAGGATTCTTCCTACCTGCCTGACAATTGTGACGAAACAAGAGATATTTGTGTATATAAACAGGAATTAACAAAGACACCGGCCTCTCCAAATTCTGTATTTATTACTATTTCTTCTGTACACCTCTTGTGCCAACACTAACCCTTCAAAACCTGAGAAGAACATGTCATCTCCAACTACTAATTAACAAACCAAAACTGAACTTCAGCCTTGTGTATGAAGACAACATGATATGCATTGTAATTAACTCAACAGCCCTATAACTTATCTGCAATTCTTCCCAAAGCATCTGCAAGCTTCGTAAGTACTGCTACTAAGTTATCAACATGGTCCTTCCTTTGCTCCCTATCCTGTTCAAACTGCATATTCTGAGCTTCAAGTTGGGAGCTCACCAGTTTCCCATTCCTCTCCAATGCTCTCACTAAATGATGTTGCACACTCCTTGCTTCTTCATCATCTGCATCTGACTCGCTTTTCTTTCTTTTCCTTCCTTCGTGACCACTTCCTATATCAGGTTCTCGGGTGGTAGGTTGGCTTGTACCTGCTGAAAAATATTAATTCTAATTCAGAAAGGGCATCCCAATAGTCTTGCAACCAACTATTGCTCCTCTCTTTCTTTTTTATCTTTTTCCCAGGATGTTGAGACATCTAGGGACATTTTTACCAGAAACGCAAAAGTTCAACAAGGGTGTGAATTACCAGTGTAGGAAAAGTTAGAATGACATTTGACATACTACCACATACCTACAGATTTATTTAATGATAGTTGATTCATTTCAAAAGTTGCATTTCCGTTTTGTTTGGCTTTAGTGACAGTCTGAAACATAAACTAGACCAACTTCGCCGTAGAAAATGCAATAGTTGATAGAGGAGTGACCTTTGGCACAGAGAAGAAGCAATATAGACAATTTTAAATTTTACCAAAACTAATTTGTTTCAAATGTGTATCATGAAAACAACAATTTCAGTGAAACTTCAAGCAGACATGAGAAAACCGACGACCATCTTAATAAGGTATAAACAGTAAAGGAGCTCAATAGCAATCTGAGGTTTTTACTTTTTAGAGATTTAAGTCAAAGTTCTTGAAAATGACTATCACGACGTCAAATAACCAGGCAATGTGTTAAAAGAGAAAAAAACAATAACAAAATAATCCCTTATATTTGACTTTAGACTCAAAGTCATCCCCTTTCTTTCACATGGAGCACTAGTAGTCCACTATGGTTGAAACATTGGTGCACATTTAGTCTCTTTCATACTATTCATATGATATTAAACGTATTGATCTTGTAAACGTCGTCTGTTTACTAGTCTCCTTTTGTATATCATCTGATACAAACTAAATTCCTTCTAAAACTTTTACTTCTAGCTGCATCAGGTGTCATGATTTTTATTTTGTACTTCTTGAATATTTTTGCTGTGTTTCACTTCAGTATACATATCCACGATTTTGTTGGTTCTTTAGCTTTCTCTCTGTTTACCATAACTAATTGATCTGCGAACCATATTCTTCTGAGCTTTCCACATGTATCTGGAGCAGAATCAAAGAACCAAAGAAAAATATGACGAAGAAGAAAAAGGAAATAAATAGGAGGAACATATTTGGGCCTTGTAGCTGGTGGTTTTATGAAGTCACCATGTCCCAAGCATAGCTTTAAGGCATAAAATTTAGGTTTTAAAATCACAACCAGAAGGAAATCCTTTCTGAATGCGCTCAGGCACTAAGATTGAGGAAAACTTTTTCTTAGGCTGCCTTTAGTCAGCTTTGGATTTCTTTCCTTTTGGGGGGGGCCTTTTACGGGTGATGGCCAGATTTAATGCACTAGGGGAAAACAGCATTTACTACAATTCTGGCTTCAAATCATACAAGATCACTAAATGCCATTTAGGAGCAGAAACATGGTAGTGGATCGAGCGCAGCAGGAATTTAATGAGAAGAGTAGGAGTCAGTCAGAAAACTCTAAAATGGAAGGTATCACTCTTTATTGAAGCTTTAAAAACACAGGGGAGAGAAGTCAGAAGATGGAAGACGAGAACATTTTTAAGAAACCTGAGAAACAAAACCAAAGTCTAACGATGAAGTGGTGGTGGAAGTTTGCAAATGAAGATAACATGCTCCGGAAAGAGGTCATCATAAGAAAATATGGCATGGAAGATAAGTGGATGACTAAAATGATAAGTACTCCATATAAAGGCACTGTATGGAGCGCAATCAGAAATCTATGGCCGTTGCTATATTACAGAACCAAGGTAGAAGTGGGATATGGTTCAAAGACAACCTTCGAAGAGTATAAGTGGGGAATGGGTGTGTCCCTATAAAACAGTTGCATCCTGAATTGTTTATTCATGCACATATCAACAGGCCACCGTGGCTACAATGTGGACTGGACAAGGATGAAATTTGTTCACAAGGAGGAACATTCATGATTGGGAGAGACAAAGTGGCAAAATTTCAAGATTCAGTAGACTCTTTTAGCAACCTCACTGAAAAGACTTATTGGTTCGGAAGAATGATACCAAAGGTCATTTCTCAGTAAATTCAATCATGTCATATCATATATCATATATCATATATCATATCATATCATATCATATCATTATATATAAATATATATATATAAGAAAACCTTAGGCCCGCCTACGTGGCGCCACCACAAACAAAAATTTCCTTTTAAATTTATTTATTTCCAAAACTATCCTTTCCCTTTTATGAAAAGTTGTCTTTAATGAAGAGTTTGTGACTTTTATGAAAAGTTGTGGCTTTTATGAAGAGTTGCGATTTAAATGAAGAGTTGTGACATTTATGAAGAGTTGCAACTTTAATAGAAAGTTGCAACTTTTATGAAAAGTTGTGATTTTAATGAAAGATTGTGACCTTTCCGAAGGGTTGAAACTTTTTCAAAGAGTTGTAACATTTCCAACAAGGCACAATAACATTTGTTCAGACTATCTTTTGTTGTTATAAATATAGGGATTTCCTGTTATTATAAAACAATGAAAATTATGAACCTCTCCTTCTTCTTCACAATTAAATATTTGTGTACTTGGAACATGTTGAAGTGCTTACTGACACCATTCCCTATGTTACAAATTTTGGTATGTATTTTTACGGTCATTAATTTATGCATATGTTATTAAGGTTTAATGACAAGAAGTAACAATTTCAGTTTTCTTTACATTATTAATGTTTGGTACCACGTAATCTTGTATGTAAGATAATATAGTGTTTTAATTTTAATGACTGGTAGGTTTAAGTATTATTTTATAAATTCTATGATATTTAATCCCGCGCGAAGCAGATAATTTTACTAGTTTATAATAAATTCAATTCATAAGGAACTCAACAAGAATGTTGGACAGGAGACAAAATGTCCATGGAAGATGATCTGGAAAACGAAAGTACCCTACAAAATAAACTGCTTTATATGGTTATTGACAAAAGCAGCAGTTTTGACACATGAAGATCTAAAGAACAAAGGCTATTAGTTGGCTTCTAGATGTACTTTATGTGGAGAAAATGCTGAGACAATTAATCATATTTATTGCATTGGACATGGACAGAACAATTATGGAGAATATTCATTGTCTAAAGGGATAAGATGGGTGAAACCAGGGAGCATTAAAGGAGTCCTGAGCAACTGGAATAGAGATGGCAATGCTTCTAATAAGGAGAAAAGATGGAAACTTGTCCCAGCATGTATTTGGTGGACAATCTGGAAAGAGAGAAACAACAGGAGTTTTGAAAATGGGTAAAATAGCTTACAAAAAGATCAAGATGAACTATTTAGCTCTTTTCTATTTTTGGTGTAAACAAAATATATTAACTAGAACAGAAGATATCTTCGATGTGCTAGATTGTTTTACAGGCAACAGTTTAGACTAAGACTGTTCTATTCAGTAAGTTGTAAAGCTTTTAAAGGGGACTACACTTTTGTTGTAGTATACCAGTGGATATAGAGAGACTAAGTTTTCAGTTTCATAAAAAATCAGTTTATGAGTTCTAGGGTGTGTTTCACTATGGACAACAAAACAACCACAAGTTGTTAACTATCATCAAAGGGTTGTGAGATTGAGTACATCCATGCACTAATTTGCCCCTAATGTATGCTTAGAAGATTATCACTAGAGGTTTCAACTTTAACGTCAAATATTTGTACTAGTTTATTCAAAATGTTAAAGTGAATACCTGTGTGTGTGTGGGGGGGGGGGGGGGGGGGGGGGGCTGTGGAATCTGTACAAGTTGTACGCAATTCTAACTATTTAAAGGTTACGTAACATTATGCTATTTGGAATTTCTCACTATAGAGTGATTGCGAAGCAAAATAAATTTATAAAAGTGCAAATCAAAGATCAAATGATGAGTCTTACTAAGAGAACAAGAGTTTATTTAAGCTTTCTAGTGTGTATTTTGTTCTAGAACGTAACTCCTAAGCTTTTGGTCTGCAACTACAAGAATAAGTTCAAGAAGAAATCTAGTTTGTCACAATATTGTGAGTTCCATTATACTTGTCTTTTCAAATTGTTTCTATGGGACGTGAATCCATGTGCACAGACAGAGGTTAAGAAGGGACCTACAGACACGAATATTTCAAAAGTGAAGAATTATTAGTGCTCCATGTGAAAGAAGAGATAGGGATGACTTCGAGTTTAAAGCCAAGGAAACTTTTCCTGTTATCAGATTATTGTGATTACCAACTGATCTTTACAAGGGCACCGACTTATTTGTTTATCCTGAACTTGTGAGATCATGAGCATTCAGTTGCCAGAATATGAAGCACTCTAACTATGAATAACAGTACACGTTGCCAAGGCTGACCATTGTAAACTATTGAAAACAATAAATGCCAGTTATGTGGGGTATTGAACAGATTTTTTGGATACTATAAGAAACAAAATATCTAATTTAGGATGGCATACATAGGGACGGCAACGGGGCGGAGCGGATGCAGGGCGGGGTGGAGCTATGTAGGGCAGGGCAGGTTGAAGTGGGTTTTTAAAAATTGTTGCGGGACGGAGCGGGTTGTAGGTATATGTAATTTTATGTGGGTTCAAACTTAAATTTAATTTTTTTCATGCTATAAGAGTGATAGAGCATTATTTATTAAGATAATTTCTTCAAAGCTACATAAATATTCAAGATAGTAGATGAAAATGGTTCAATAAGAAATAATAATTTCTTACATGTTTCCAATTGACTTCAAAGAAGAAAAAAAAAATTAAGTCATTATCTATTGAATAAATACGATTAAATGAAAAAATAAATTTATTTTTTGAACTTTACTTTTATTATCAAACTTAACTAGAAAAAAAATATTTAATAAATTATGTGGGGCGAGATCGGGGGGGGGGGGGGATGAAAAAGAAAAAAGTTGTTATGAAAGGCGGAGCATGGAAGCTTAAAAATTTGCAGGTTAAGCTCTTTCTGCCCCGCCCCCCGCCACATTGCCATCCCTAGTCGTACAAAACCATGACGGACGACTAGGAAGCCAGCAGAGTAAACCAAGTTTAAGTAGAGCTTTCTTGGCCTCCTGTGTATGGTGCAACCAATGACAAAATACAGAATTTGCTATATATGTATGTATATTAGGTTGTTGGAGTATAGCTTAAAGCTAAATGCAATAAAACTCCTTGCTATTTTTATGGACTAGCAGTAGTAAGTTACTACTCAAATTGTCTATAGAATGATGACCAGCCTTTTTGTCCACATAAAATATTGGGAAAATTTGGGGAAAAATTCAAAGTCTCCCTTTTTCCTTCAAACTTCAACCAAATATTGTCCAATCTCCTAGAATAACTCTATATATCCAACCTTCAAATATTTCACTTTTGCCAAGAGTGTGACTTCATAAAAATCATAGTAGCACCACAACTGAAGCAATCAGATGATTATATCTGACTTCTTTCAGTTTTTGTTATCCGCATATCTCAGTTATAACCCAATATTAACCAAACACACACATTTGCAGGGCAAAACAAGAAAACAAATAGAATTAACTAAAAGAAAGAAACCTTTCGGTGTGTGCAGAATTAACATTATATAGACGTACCTTGTGTAGGAGAAACTTGAGAGAGTGGTTGATGTTGTTGCTCTGCAATCCAAAATCAAGATAATTAGGAAGACCAAATAATTTATTTTTTTTTTTGAAACGGGTGACTTGTATTCCTCAGCATTGAGGGTTATGCTTGCCACCTCCACAAAGTATTAACAGCGAAGAGAGAAAAAAAGAAGAGAAACAAAAATACTTACAAAGAACCTAAATAATAAGTTCAAAACATTTTGAATTCCACCACAGCGAAGAGGTAGAGGAAAATGAAGAAAATTTAGTACTTTCTAGAGGGAAGGAAAATGAAAATTATTACCTAATTTAAATTTTTATTTCTATATAATTGAATTGGATTCATGCTGGACATTCTACTATGATGTAGCAGTATAGGGAAAGGAAGAGAGACTATCATATATGTTCATTGATCTAGAAAAAAAAGCTTATGACAGAGTTCCTACGGGGGCTTTGTGGAGATGTTCGGAGGCTAAAGGTGGACTTGCAGCTTATATTAGGGGGAGACTAGATAAAAACATGAAATACTTGCAGCTTATTGAGGACAGAACCCTAGATAGCGGAATATGAAGGCCGAGAATTAAATTGAGTGCTGTCAAGTTTTACTTTTTAGTATTATTATTATCATTCTCTTATTACCCAATTCTTCGATTTTATATTTTACCTATTATTACTTCTTCGTTTATCGTACTATTTGTTGTTGATACTATTATTTTCTGTATGGTTTTTCACTTCTGCATTTCCTTTTCTTACTGATTTGGATATGCCTTGGTTTAACCGAGGACTGTCATAAATAGCTTCACAGGGCAGGGGTGTTGCATACACATCACCCTACCAAGACCTCACTTACGAAATCTTACTTGGTATATTGTTGTATTGCTATAATTGAATTTAACTAGTATTGGGCAGTCCATTGCGATTCAAAATAGAACAAGAAAAAGATATCATCTTCGGAAAAAGAAATGATATAAACTTGATATAAAACCATTAGAGGCATACAATATTACCATTGTAGTGCAATTCTATTGTTTTGGGCACCCAAGTACACAAATGTGTAAAGACAAGACATCTAATGATAAATAATTTCATTTCCACCAAGATTCTAATTCCAACAATGACAAAGTAAATATGCAGTACAAAATTGTTTGTAGTGAAACTAGTACTAGTACAAAACACAAAATATTGGGACCTGAGTTCCGAGTCGTACAGATTCACATATAAAAAAATATAGTCACAACTAATACAATATTTTGAGATGCAAAATGTTGTATTATAAACTTAGTCACACTTCATAACTACTCTACATACAGTATTGAATTCTGCCTAAGTCACGCAGCATTGATAAAAATAATAAGTTAGGGGGTTTAATAAGTTGCATAAGCACAAGGAATTTCCTAGGGTGATAAAAAAAGAGCATGTTGATATCATTGCTGACTTGCTGTAGTGGAACATAGAGTGACTCAACAAAAAGCTAGCCAAATAACCATGAGGGTAATGCCAGGATGGATGTGGCTTTCAAATTGCGGTGCCAATGACAGGTAGAATCTGGCAACTCTGGAATACTGGGGTGGTTCAGGTTAGTATCTTGGATATTAGCCCATTTAACTGCTCTATTTAAAATCATTGCAGAGACTATCTTATTAGTTTTACTGGCACATATGGACTTCATACAATTGAGGACAGGAAGGAGTTGTGGTCTGCAATTGAAAACCTGAAATCTATTGTCCAAAAACTCACAGCTCATAATGGGGGACTTCAACTCTATTCTCAGAGGGAAGGATACGAGCGCCCAAGTCATGGATGCAGAGATCAGGGATTTTGAAGACATGGTGAATTACTAGCCTAAATGAACTTAGGCCTACAGGGAGATTCTTGCATGGAGAAGTTCACATATAGATGGTAAACTTGACAGGGTAGTGGTCAATCATGCATGTATGGAAGGATGCCTTTATCTAGAACTAGATGTTAACGGACCCTCACTTTTCTGACCATTCTTTGCTATGTGTCACAATGGAGGAGGTACAGACTAGAAGTCCTCAAACCAATCAAGTTCCTGAACAGTGTTATGAAAGGCGCTCGCCTCGTCGCCAAAGGCGAGAGGCGAGGCGAGGCGAGGGTGGCTCGCCATTCTCTGGCGAGGCGAGGCGAGGAGAAAAAGGCGAGCCCCTGGCGATCTATGGCGCTGAAATGGCGAGCGAAAGGCGCCGCCTTTTTGATTAAAAATTTTTGACTTAATAATATTAGTCAAAATTAGGGGTTTTTTTTTTACTTTTGAAAATTTCCTGAAATCCTCCACATCGCGACTCTCTCTCTCTCTCTCTCTCGATCGATTGATCTTAAGAGTTGGATAATTTTGAAGAAGAATAGACTTTTAAAGTTTTGGTTTATTGTATTTTGAATTGTTTGGTCTTTAAAGTTTTAGACATTTTAGTATCTACTATTGGTTTTTGAATTGAATATTTGCTAATATGTGTTATTGCTATTAAGACTTTGGATAAAATATGCAATTAAATATTTTTAATTTTTGGTATTAATTGGCGCCTTTATTCAAAAAGGCAAGCGCCTCGCCGCTCGCCTCGCCGCGTGGCGAGGCAGGCCCTTGTCGCCTTTTGTCGCCTCTCGCCGTCCACAACACTGTTCCTGAATCACTTGGTAGGATATATTGAGTTCCAACACATCATGACTGATACATGGGTCTAAACAGTACTGGTAGCCATATGGAAAGAAAATGGAAGAAGTTCAAACTTATGAAAGGTGCACTGAAAAGGTACGTGAAATACTAGAGAGTTCTATAGTGCTTAGCTTAAAGGAAACAAGAGGATGTTTAAAAACTGATAAAAGTGTCTCTGAATGACCAAGACCTCTATGCTAAAGAATAGAAGCTGAAAATAAACTTGGGAAAATGGATTGTAACAGAAGAGAGCATTCATATTGGGCAGGCCATTGCTATTCAAAATAGAATAATAAAAAGATGTAATCATCTTTGTAAGACGAAATGCTTTAAACTTGAAGACACCATTAGAGGTATATCAATTCTATTACTTTTGAGCACCCACCCATGTGCACAAATCTTTAAAAGACAAGATATCTCATAAAAAATAATTTTATTTCCACCGAAGAATCTAATTGAACAAAGTAAATATGCAGTATAAAATTGTTTGTGTGAAACTAATACAAGTACAAAACACAAAGACATGAGTTCAGGGTGGGGTGGTTTTCACATATGGAAAATATATTTACAACTAATACAATATTAATTTAATCACACACTATAACTATGTGTAAAAAGAAAAAGAAAAAACCTGAAATTGGAGTAGGAATAGGAGGGTCATTGATTGGTTTATGAGGAGTTTCATCAGGCTCAAAATCAGAAAACAAGGCATCATCCCCTGATGCAGCACTTTTCCCACTATCAAACAGGACTTGTGAGCCCAAAGCCAAAACCAAGCCTCCTTCTTCATGGGCATCGGCATCTCCACTTCCACGATCAAGAATATCATAGACTTCCCTATCGAAAAATCCAGGTAATTTTTTGTCTCTTCTCAAATCATTCCTCATGACCCAAAAGGAGTCGGTTTCTTCTTTTATCTGAGACTCCCACTCTTTAATCTTCTTAAAATCTCCAGCCAAATTACTCCATCTCTTTCGGCATTGAACTGGTCCACGGTTAACCCCATGTCTTTTACAGTAGGAAGAAACAGAAGCCCACTTGGGTTCAACCTGTGGTGAACCTAATTCAACAACGCCAGTTCGTCCTCGACGGATCCGGTTTTCAGTAACCTTTTTCCCCTGTATCAGTACAAGAATTTCTTGTCTAGTCCAACGAGGAAGCCTGGGAACTTTGTTGGAATCATCGGCGCCGTTGAGACGGCCGTCGGAGTCGGTAGACGGAATTAGGGTCAATCGCTCAAGCTTCATACTACTTTTTGAACCACGTCAGTTAACGGAATTACGACAAACGCCGTTTTGAGTAGGACGGCCCGTTGAGGGGAAGAGAAACAGAGTGTTTTCCCCTTTTCTTTTTTAATAATAATAATGGTAATATAAATATATTTCATGCCCCTTTTGGTTTTGGGTATTAAATAGTAATCATCACTGCGCTTACATATTTCTTAATCAGTCTCTGATAATTTTTACAATTATCTAATTTCTAAAATAAAGAAGATTGCTTACTTTATACTCATTTCATCTTTCACTCACAAATATTAATAAAAATAAGTAAATAACAAATAAGGCCACAAGCCTATTTCTAAGGGCTACTATTTTAAACAAAGACCAAACCATCAACTAAATATTCAAACAGGTCACTTTCCTTTCCGTGGAAATTGGCGTTTTTCTTTTCATTACTATTCATTCTTTTTAAAATATATAGAATATATATATATTAGCAAAAATAATGTATATATTACTTCTCGACGTCATGCATTAGCATGATTAAATTGAAACATATAATTATCCCTCAAATTTTTTTTATATATATTTTATATCATAATTGTGGATGATATTTTTATATAACGTAATTTGTTTTAATATACTAAATCAAACAATACATAACAAATAATATATATAATAAATGCAAGTATTACTAACACAGTCTATTTTACTTTATTCTTATACGTTTTACCAAAAGAGTGTCAATATTTGTTCATAAATTTAATTTTTTAATAGAATTTATAAAACTATTCTAATTTTTTTTACTTTAGCTATACTCCGGTAATAGTAAATTCTCTTATTAAATGTAAAATGAATATCTAATAAAAATAAATAAATTTAAATGGCGTTAATTAAATAATTTTTAACTTTTACACTAAAATGAATTAAAGTGGAACCAAAAAATTAAATATTTGTTGTTGTTTACTTGTTTATTGCTTTTTCCAAAAATACCTTCACGAAACATGCACATCAACATCCTACTACTTAGCCTTTAACTCCCTCTTTATGTAAATTAGAGAAAGAAAAATTACTATTAGTGTAGTATGCAATCAAACGGATTTTATGGCATTAATATTTGAGATAAATCTTTTGCAACTTTTATACCTAATTTTGGTATCTTTTACACAGTCAAAATGGTAAAAGAATAAAATACTCATGTGTCTAAGTAGTTAAATCAAATTAACAAATGCAGATTTTTTATTGTGTTATTAATTAATGTAAGTTTTTACTTATAATTTATTAATTATAATAAGCTAATACAATTTGATATAACATTCGATCGAATTTTTAGCCCTTATAATTGTCCTTTCTTCGAGACTTTGATTTCTCATTTTCTTTTTTTACATAAATTTAAAATATAGAAAATTTTAATTAATATTTTAATATTAGAATGTGCAATATTTTGGACAAAAGAAAGTAAAAAGTGTGATATGATTATGGGATGGATTTAAAATACAAAGAAGTCAAATTAGATGGATAAGGGCATCCACCTTGTCTTAGCAAAATATGAGTTAAAAGTTTTTCCACTTTTCCTTTTGTTCTCTTCCTCCACCTCTCAATTCCCTAATCCATAATCAAGTACTAGAATAAATATTTAATTATTAAAAAAAAGGTGTAGGAGTTAGGAATGAGTGGGTTGTCCCTCCCTCCACAAAAGGGCTATATTTCTCAATAATAGGGGTGGCTCCATCACTATGTGTAGAGTCATCTTTACCTTTTTTTTTCTTTCCTCAGTCTTTATCATAATTATCCTATTTAATAATTAGGCCAAGGAACCTTTTCAAAGATGAATTTGGATTTATTTAAGTTTAAATTGTACCTTTGATGTATGCATAATTTTGCAATTTTCATTTTTTTATAGTCTATTTAAAAGTTATATGATACTTTTTTCGTTTAAATTATAATCTTATTTTTTTTAGTTTATCTTATAAGAATGACTTATTTCTTTTTTGATAAAATTTTAGTTCTAACTTTTCGCATGTTTAAGCCATAAGATTAAAGGACATTTTGGTACATTTGACATAACTTTAATTTAGAACCACAAAATAAAAAAATCTTCTTTCTTTTTTAAACTTTGTTCCAAGTGAAATTAGACAATTATTTTTATAACGAAAAGAGTAGTTGAAGTTGATATAATTAAACAATTAAGTAATTATACAGTATAACATTAATTACAATCACATATTTGCATATTGTTTGATTGCATTAATGTAAATACACAGTTGAATTAAAATTTACAAAATAAAGGTTAGCTTTCAAAAATTAAAAGTTAATATTTGAAAAATATGTGTCTTTTGTGAATGATACTTAAGTACATAGGTATTTAAGATGCATGTTGTTTCTTGAATATATAATTATTAATAAACATATATTTATAACAAATATTTTTTTAAATTAGATATATATTCCTCTTATTATTTAGAAATAGCAGTTAAAATGATTAACAATGCATGAAATTAGTTGTACAATGTGCAACGAAATTTGTCGAATTAACCCTTTAACTTTTAATTTTACCTATTCTCTACTCTAAACACGTGGGATAATTGTGTCCATATTTCCAAGATCCCTTTTACTGATCAAAAGCTTGCAACCCCAAATCTCAAATCCCTCTTCAACAGTGGCGGTAATCTTTTCAAATTTTTTTTGTTTCAATTTCATCCTTCATCAATGTTAGTCATTTCTCTTACTGATCAAAAACTTGCAATTCCACATTTCAAATCTCTCTTAAACAGTGGCGGTAATCTTTTCAATTTCTCTTTACTTTAGTATAGTTCTTCATCAGTATTATTCATAGAGCTCCCCGTCTTTCTCATCATATTTTTCTAAATTTTTTATGAATCTTTTATATTTTAAGACTATTGGAATCGATACTACCTTAAAGGTAGTCTTTGATTTGTAAAAGTTTATATTGGTAGTTTGCAAGTCATTTTTATGGCTTCTTTAATTCTTATCGTTTCATGTTTCTTCAGCTTGATATTTGCTAAAGATTCGGGAATATGAAATAACTATTTAAAGTTATTTCATGAGTTCATTTTTATTGTTTTGCTACTTACCGGTAAGCACTTCAATTTGAGCCTCTTTTCTCTGATTTTCTCGAGTTTTTATGAAATAAGTGTATTCTTTTGGTGAAGGCACACATCACATGGTAGTACAAATAGCATCCTAAATTGATTCCAGAGAATATAGATTTCCTATCTTGATGTTATCACTGAAATTCACTTGCCATTTTAATTTTTAGGTGTCATTTGGAGTTTAATTTCTCATAGTTTTATAGGTTTTTTTTTTTGTTTATTGACCTGTAGTATCATACCTTTATATACTGATTTATGTTGGTTTTCAAGGTAACATACTCTGTGTGGAACATGTTCTTCATGAATTTATAATCTTGAAAGTCTTTGGACTAATTAAGGTAGGACTTTGTGGGAAAGTAGATTCTTGGGTGATACCCGTGCAATGGACGCTCCCAACAAATTGAGTTTTTATATGTTACTATCCACCAAACACAAGCACGCGCACGCACGCACGCACGCACATTTGTTTCACACCATAAATGTACTACATTATTTTTTTTTAAAAAAAAATACTACATGTAGCTTTGAAGCAATATCCAAGAGAATCACCATGCCATCACTTAATTATTGACGAAAAATGCATGTATCTCAGATGTAAAATCAGATGTAATATAATGTGAGTGATCTGAATGTCATGTCGAAGAAACATCGCTAGGATTCTCTAATGTTGTTAGTTGTGTTTTCAAGGTCGTGCTCTTACTTTTTAATCAATAGTTTGCTCTTAGTCCATGTTGGCATGCCTTTTTTTCTTGTTGTAACAAACCTAAAAATGGAAATACTAAGTGATACTTAATGTGTCAAGAATGCCTATAATTAGATCAGGGTTCACACGGATGGATGCCCGTAGAACCAGACTTCGGAACCCTTGCTACATCCAATCCAACTAACCTGAGGAGTTAGTTGAGCTAGGAAAGGTTGGGTCCAACCATGTAAGGCTCTCGAATACAAAGATTTACTCAAAGGAGTCTTTACCACCGGACCTAAAAAGAAAAAATCTTAGGTTTGGAGGGTCTAGGGCTAAAATGGTATTTTTCTAGGCTAAGGGTAATAAAGTAATTATCCTAAATATATAATTAATTATTTAATTAATAAGGTGGAGGGGAAATTTGGGGAGAGAGAACCGAAATTGAGCTCTTGAAGTGAAGTCTTGCTTCACCCGGGTTCAAACCTAGGTGGAAATAATGAATTAATGTGATTTTTATTTAAGCTATTGAATTAATACAATTAATTAATTATTATTATTCATTAGATGATTTAAAATAAAATAAAAATCAGATTTTTAATAATTAAGTAAACCTTATTTGACTAAGTCCTAAACTAGACTCCTAAGCCTAATAAAGCCCCTACTCTCTCACGTCTATCTCTCAACTCTCATGCTCAATCTCCCTTGTTATTTCACACGAAATTCTCTGTCAAAATAATATACAAAAGCAGAAAATAAACCAAGTTCTTCACACTTGAAGAACTCACACAAATCACAAGGAAACAAACGTTAAATCGCACACTAGGCTAAAGGAGGTTGTCATTCGAGTTATAGTTGTGTTCTTACGTGCACAAACTTATATAAATCGATATGTTAATAAGTAATGTAAATATGCTGATTTGAGTGCAGTTCTTTATTGAATGAAATCTTGAAAATGCACCTAAAGAACTCACTACAAAACTACTTAAAACGTCTAAACATTTAATTTGAATGAAGTGAGAAAATAGGCTGCAAGAATTTTCAGCAGCTTGTTAATGAGTTTCGGCCAAGCTAAGGAGAATTTCATGCTATGAAACAATGAACTAAAATATGTGAGATCACTAAGGATTGAACCCGTGACCTCACCATGTTGAAAATCAATGAAAAAAGGAGAGAAAAAGGGAATGTGGCATGTGGGACTCGAACCTATAACCTTGGCTGGAAAATGAAAAATAAAAAGAAAAGAAATGAGAGGAGTGAGATTCGAACCCACAACCTCTCAGACAGTAAAGGAGAAAGTAAAAAATGAAAAAGAAAAGAAATGAGAGGAGTGGTATTCCAACCCACAACCTCTCAAGCAGTAAAGGAGAAAGGAAAAATGAAAAGAAAAGGAATGTGAGGCGTGGATTCGAACCCACGACCTCTTAGGCAGATTTAAGGAAAATTAAAAATTCAAATAAAAGAAATGTGAGGCGTGGGAATTGAACCCACGACCTCTAGGCAGTAAAGGAGAATTACAATAAACTGATAAAGTGAGGTTGTGGGATTTTGATCCCACAACCTCATAGTCAATGCGAGCTAGTCAAGGAGAAATAAATAAAGAAATAAAACGGGTTGTGGGAGTTCGAACCCACAAACCCTCGGCCAAAGGAGAGAATTTCTAAAGAAAAGTAACTAAAGGAAATGTTGATGTTGGGGCTCGATCTAGGGTCCCAATGTCATGAGGACTAAAAACAAGTGAACTTAAGATGTATGTAATGAAATGATGAAACCCTAGAAGGGTTAAGCATGAGTGAAAGATACACAAATGGCCAAGTGCATTGGCATATGACGAAATGAACAATGAAATGATGAAATGAACAATGAAACGATAAAACCCTAGAAGGTTTAAGTAAGAGTGTGAAACACACAAATGGCCAAGTGCATTGGCATATGATGAAATAAATATTCACGTAAAAAGGGGTGAGTAATTATGAAGAGCAAATGTGCTAATGTTAGTGAATGTGGTGACAACATGATATGAGGCTAATGGAAAATATGAGAGCAATCTCAAATGAGCCTAAGTAAATGTTACCAAAACTTACTCACCTATGAGAGTGTAAAGTTAATGAAGAGACCAGTCTCTATGAACATTCTAATGAAAGTATTGAGATTAACACACTTAATACTAATGATGAGATGAGAAATCATCTATTGAGCTACGATGTCCTCATACTAGAAGCCATCTTGCATGACGTATGAGTTGAATGTAATGGAACTTTATACTGAGCACCGATAGACTAGCTATGAGCGGTGATGCCTTTTTTCGGGAAGGATGGAGGTTCACGTAACTCTAATGAGATTAGACTGTCAGGCATGCCGGGTATGGGTCTCCTTATATCTCTTAGTCTTCGAACCTATACTGCCAATATGGGGATATGGCGGGGTTCAATTCTCATGTACGCTATCATGTTTTAGGTTCACTTTGGCCGGTGATTCCACCTCTTTTTGGTGTGGATTTTGATGACACAATTTCATAATGCTCACATGATCTATGTCGGTTAAAGTTAAAGTTCCCAAAGAATGAATGAGGCCAGCCTCAAATGATGCACATAATGAAATGAACGATACCAAAGGTGTTAGGATCGGATATTCAACAGGTGAGCTAGACTTAAGTAATGACACTAGGTTATTCTTGATCATTGCACAACAAACCCGATGAAAGTCTTAAACTATACCGTAAGTATAGCTGGTGTTCACACTAGCCTATGAACGAAATAAGATGAAGTACGTATGAATGAATGAAGCAGACTCTATGTTTGCTAAAGAAGGCTCCCTAGTTGAGGTCCCATATGTTGAGCCCTCATTTTGAGAAGTCCTAACATCAAGTCCATGATCATAAGGTCTCATGGCATATGAAAGAACGATATGAACTACGTGATATGATATGTGAACTATGTTATGTGTTGTTTGCAAAATGATAAGTTTAATGATGCATGTTACACTCATTGCATGACTTTCCAAATCCAAATTTGGCAGGTCCATTGACTTTCCTAATCCAAATTTGACAAGTCCACTGACTTGACTTTCCATAAATCGTGTTGTTAGTAAAGAGCTATTCCTTCCCAGGCATGTCCTTGGTGTGTGCTTGCATATACCCATATTTAGTACAAGTGTGTACTAATCCCATACTACTATATACTTTTAGGTGTATACACAGGTGAAAGCTAGAGCTTACAGGTTGACGTTGCCACTATTCGGACGTAGAGCTTTCATCCGAACTTGTTAGGCCCTCATGCTTTCGAGGATGTATACCGTTATTATCTAGCTTAGATGTAGGCTTTAGCTAGTGGAGCATGTTCCACTAGTGTTTCTTTCCACTTTCATTTCGTACTTTGTATTGGTGTCGTTTTGGCAAAAGTACGTTTAACGCAATTATGAACTGTTTTTTTCATTTGATTATCACTATATTAGATGGTTGATTTGTGAATGCCTATAATGTTAAGTTGAATATGTTTAACATAAAGTAAGAAGACAAAAAGTTCAAATTTTCCACTAAAATTAACCTAGATGAAGTAAGAATGACGTATGTAGGCTTGTCTGCGACCTCTGAGAGGTCAACGACGCCGGTCTCATCTGGGGTCTAGATTTCGGTCTTGACAAAGTTTGTATTAGAGCGCTAGGTTAAATTCCGAGGATAATAACTTCACATAAACCACATTGAGTAGTTCCTAAGTCATGGTAGTGAAGTGCACCACTATCCTGAATAAGAGACTGCATAATGCATAGGAAAATTTTCCATTTTCTAATCTTATCATGCCTTTCCTAATGTTTGACTTTCATGATGTTATGAGCGTGTCTAAAATAAATCCCTGTTGTTTACTGAGAATGAACACTAGGAGAAATATCGGTCAGAGGAGCAAAGTATCAGCTGCTAGAGACAATCAAGTTCCAGCCTAGGCTCCAGCTGAAGGAGTATCCATGCCAGCTAACCCTGCTGGGTTGACTGATGCTGAGGTGAGGGCATATCTGGCCCATATGGCACAGACCATCACCATGCAAGATGAAGCCATGACTGACCAGGTCAATCGGCAAAAATGTCCAGAGAGAGAATTCACCAGTTTGCAGTATGGCTGATAGATTGAGGGATTTCACGAGGATGAAACCTCCTATTTTCACAGGGTCTAACACTTCAGAGGATCCCCAGGAGTTTGTGGATGAGTTTCATAAGATTTTGGTGGCTATGGGGGCCACAGATACTGATAAAGTAGAGTTGGCTTCCTATCAACTGAAGGATGTTGCACAAACTTGGTGCAAGATGTGGCAGGATAGCCGAGCGTTGTGCGGAGTTTCGATCACTTGGGAGCTGTTTAAGACATCTTTCCTAGAGATATGTTTCCCTAGGGAGATGAGGGAGGCCAAGGTTGAGGAGTATATCAACCTTAGACAGGGATCGATGACAGTCACAGAGTATTCTCTGAAGTTTGTGAAATTATCCAGGTATGCCACTTCTCTTGTGTCTAACAGTAGAGACGAGATGAGTAGATTCTTGGCAGGAATTGCTGAGGATATCGAGAAGGAGAGTAGGGCGGCTATGCTGCATGACAACATGGACCTTTCCAGGCTTATGGTCCATGTTCAGCAAGTGGAGGAAAGCAGAAAGAGGAAACACCCTAGGGTAGGGAACAGGTCAAGGCAAGCTGAGGAGAATTTGTCAAGGAAGAGTAGTACTGAAATCAGGGATAAGCCCAGGTTTAAGAAGGGACTTTTCCACCAAGGGGAGTCAAGTACATCTAAGGGTCGCCATGATATGAATTCCGAGTCCAGAGTTAAGAGAAATAATGAAGTAGATACACCTCAGGTGAGACCACCTTGCAGGAAGTGTGGCAAACTACATGGAGGAGAGTGTATGATGGGAACTAATTCTTGATATAGTTGTGTAAAACCGGGTCACATGGTGAAGGATTGTCCGATTAGGAGAAGTCAAGAACAAGGGAAGGAGAGAGTTCATTCTAATGGTCCAAGTGAAGAGGCTACAAGGAGGCAACGATTCTTTACACTCAAGTCTAGGGGTGCAGGGGAAGGCACTTCTGGTGAAGTCTCGAGTGAGTTACCTTAATTAGTCCTTCATGTAATTGACTGTGTATGGTGTTTATGCACTAGTATGAGGTTAATAAGTTTGAGTCATCATGTTGGTTGCTGATTTGTATGACTTCTATGTATCTTATATTCTATGCTTTGATGAGACTAGTTTAGGAAAGAGTTCCTCAGTCTATTAATGTGAAGATACTGGTAGTTTTCAAGGATGTGCACCATCATGTTAATATGTGAATCATATATTCAACAATGGGGAGTATTGAATTACCTATGTATGCATACGTCCTACAGATGACTTACTTATTGTTAGTAAAGAGTAGTGTCATTCGGGGACGAATGTTTCTAAGGTGGGGGATAATGTAACAACCCTAAAAATGGATATATTAAGTGATACTTAATGTGTCAAGGATGCCTATGATTAGACCAGGGTTCACACGGATTGATGCGCATAGAACTAGACATCTGAACCCTTTCTACATCCAAGCCAACTAACTTAGGGAGTTAGTTGAGCTAGGTTAGGTTGGGACTAACCATGTATGGCTTTTGACTACGAAGATTTACTCGAAGGAGTCTTTACCGGACTTAAAAAGAGGAAATCTTAGGTTTGGAGGGTCTAGGGGTAAAATAGCCTTTTTCCATGATAAGGGTAGTATTGTAATTATTCTAAATATATAATTAATTATTTAATTAATAAAGTGGAGGGGAAATTTGGGAAGAGAGAGTCGAATTGAGCTCTTGAAGTGAAGTCTTGCTTCACCCAGTTCGAACCTAGGTGGAAGCAATGAATTAATGTGATTTTTATTTAAGCTATTAAATTAATATAATTAATTAATTATTATCATTCATTAGATGATTTAAAATAAAATAAAAATTAGCTTTTTAATAATTAAGTAAACCTTATTTGACTAAGTCCTAAACTAGACTCCTAAGCCTAATAAAACCCCTACTCTCTCACGTCTATCTCTCAACTCTCATGCTCAATCTCCCTTGTTATTTCACACGAAATTCTCTTCCAAAATAAAATACAAAAGCATAAAAATAAATCAAGTTCTTCACACTTGAAGAACTCACACGAAATCACAAGAAAACAAACGTTAATCGCATACTAGGCTAAGGGAGATTGTCATTCGAGTGGAGTTGACATTGAGGAGGCCTAGACGTGTTCTTGGGAGGAGTTTTTGGGCAGCAAGTCAAGGGTTTATATGGGTTCTCTTCTCTCTTTGTCCCTTTCCCAAGAGACCCCTTAAGATTCAGTCAAATCTAATCTGAAAACTAGGATTGTTTCCGTTGCATGTCCCTGTCACTAGCTCCCATTGATTCGTAGGTTGGGTATGTTTGCTGGTAGATATTAGACATGTAATGTATTTTTGTATTGAATATGTTCATGAATGTTGTTTGGAATCGTATGAATGACAACCTATGTTTTTATGAAAAGAATTGTACGTGTGTACAATGTAGCCGTGACTCCTTTGGTTTGAGGTTCAAAAATAACATGTTATGGTTGTGTTCTTACGTGCACAAACTTATATAAATCGTGATGTTCATAAGGTGATGTAATATGCTTATTTGAGTGCAATTCTTCATTGAATGAAATCTTGAAAATGCACCTAAATAACTCACTTAAAAACTAATTAAAACGTCTAAACAATTAATGTGAAAGAAATGAGAAAATAGGCTGCAAAAATTTCAAGCAGCTTCTTAATGAGTTTCGGCCAAGCTAAGGAGAATTTCATGCTATGAAACAATGAACTAAAATATGTGAGATCACTGGGGATTGAACCCGTGACCTGACCATGTTGAAAATCAATGAAAAAAGGTGAGAAAAATGGAATGTGTCATGTGGGACTCGAACGTATGACCTTGGCTGGAAAGTGAACAATGAAAAGAAAAGAAATGAGAGGAGTGAGATTCGAACCCAGAACCTCTTAGACAGTAAAGGAGAAAGGAAAAAATGAAAAAGAAAAGAAATGAGAGAAGTGGGATTCGAACCCACAAGCTCTCAGGCAGTAAAGGAGAAAGGAAAAATGAAAAGAAAAGGAATGTGAGGCATTAGATTCGAACCCACGACCTCTTAGGCAGATTTAAAAAGAATTAAAAATGCAAATAAAAGAAATGTGAGGCGTGGGAATTGAACCCACGACCTCTAGGCAGTAAAGGAGAATTACAATAAAAAATAAAGTGAGGCTGTGGGGGTTTGATCCCACAACCTGATTGTCAATGCGAGATAGTCAAGGAGAAATACATAAAGAAATAAAAGGGGTTGTGGGGATTCGAACACACAACCCCTCTGCCAAAAGAAAGAATTTCTAAAGAAAAGTAACTAAAAAGAAATGTTGATGTTGGGGCTTGATCTAGGGTCGCAATGTCATGATGACTAAAAATAAAATCAAGGAAAAATGTAAGTGTTATCCAAGGGATTCGAACTTGGGTTCTCTTACCCAAATTTCCGTATTAATACATAAATCATACGTGAATTAAATGTTCAAGAATAATGCCACCTACTTAGATCAAAATCGAGATCTTGGCATACATACAAGATACATAAGTCTTGTACTACATAATCTTATGAAGATATGAGTTACTTAACAAACTATGAATGTAGCCTCATGGCATGTATGTACAGACACATAAGTCTAGCATACGATTAAAAATAAGCGAACCTAAGATGTATATAATGAAATGATGAAACCCTAGAAGGGTTATGCACGAGTGTAAGATAAACTAAATGGCCAAGTGCATTGACATATGACGAAATGAACAATGAAATGATGAAACCATAGAAGGGTTAAGTAAGAGTGTGAAACACACTAATGGCCAAGTGCATTGGCATATGATGAAATGAACATTCACGTAAAAAGAGGTGAGTAATTATGAAGAGCAAATGTGATAATGTTAATGAATGTGGTGACAACATGATATGAGGCTAATGGAAAATATGAGAGCAATCTCAAATGAGCCTAAGTAAATGTTACCAAAACGTACTCACCTATGAGAGTGTAAAGTTAATGAAGAGACCAGTCTCTATGAACATTCTAATAAAAAAATTGAGATTAACACACTTAATACTAATGATGAGATGAGAAATCATCTATTGAGCTATGATGTCCTCATACTAGAAGCCAGCTTGCATGACGTATGAGTTGAATGTAATGGAACTTTATACTCAGCACCGATAGGCTAGCTATGAGCGGTGATGCCTTTTTTCGGGAAGGACGGAGGTTCACGTAACTCTAATGAGATAAGACTGTCAGGCATGCCGGGTATGGGTCTCCTTATATCTCTTAGTCTTCGAACCTATACTGCCAATATGGGGATCTGGCAGGGTTCAATTCCCATGTACGCTATCATGTTTTAGGTCACTTTGGCCGGTAATTCCACCTCTTTTTGTTGTGGAGTTTGATGACACTAAATTTCATAATGCTCACATGATCTATGTCGGTTAAAGTTAAAGTTCCCAAAGAATGAATGAGGCCAGCCTCAAATGATGCACATAATGAAATGAACGATACCAAATGTGTTAGGATAGGATAATCAACAGGTGAGCTAGACTTAAGTAACGAAACTAGGTTATTCTTGATCATTGCACAACAAACCCGATGAAAGTCTTAAACTATATCGTAGGTATAGCTGGTGTTCACACTAGCCTATGAACGAAATGAGATGAAGTACGTATAAATGAATGAAGCAGACTCTATGTTTGCTAAAGAAGGCTCCCTAGTTGAGGTCCCATATGTTGAGCCCTCATTTTGAGAAGTCCTAACGTCAAGTCCATGATCATAAGGTCTCATGGCATATGAAAGAACGATATGAACTACGTGATATGATATGTGAAATATGTTATGTGTTGTTTGCAAAATGATAAGTTTAATGATGCATAATACACTCATTGCATGACTTTCCAAATCCAAATTTGGCAGGTCCATTGACTTTCCTAATCCAAATTTGACAAGTCCACTGACTTGACTTTCCATAAATCATGTTGTTAGGAAAGAGCTATTCCTTCTCAGGCATGTCCTTGGTGTGTGCTTGCATATACCCATATTTAGTACAAGTGTGTACTAATCCCATACTACTATATACTTTTAGGTGTATGCACAGGTGGACGCTAGAGCTTACAGGTTGACGTTGCCACTATTCGGACGTGGACCTTTCATCCGAACTTGTTAGGCCCTCATGCTTTCGAGGATGTCTACCGTTATTATCTAGCTTAGATGTAGGCTTTAGCTAGTGGAGCATGTTCCACTAGTGTTTCTTTCCACTTTCATTTCGTACTTTGTATTGGTGTCGTTTTGGCAAAAGTACGTTTAACGCAATTATGAACTGTTTCTTTCATTTGATTATCTCTATATTAGATGATTGATTTGTGAACGCCTATAATGTTAAGTTTAAAATGTTTAGCATGAAGTAAGAAGACAAAAAGTTCAAATTTTCCGCTAAAGTTGACCTAGATGAAGTAAGAATGACGTGTGTAGGCTTGTCGCGACTTCTGAGAGTTCAACGACGCCGGTCTCGTCTGGGGTCTAGATTTCGGTTGTGAAACTTTTAGTTTGACAAAAAAAAATATTTGCAACTTGACATGCTTTTAGTTAGTTGTAAGCAAGTTCAGGAATATATTCGTTGGTCCTTCTTTGTAAAATTTTAGTTCTTTTTGTGTGATATTTTCATGATATAGGTACAGTATCCGAAAAGTAAACGTATACACTGAAAATAATACTTTCCAAGGGATTAGATATAACCATTTACGAGTTGGTGATCTTATTAAGGTGTACAAGGAACCAACTGATTTCCTTTTGCTTTCATCCAGCTACGAGGATGGGATATATTATATTGAAACCCCTAATGGTGATGGATAGACAAACCTTAAGGTGAAGCATGCATTAAATATCACATCCCCTGTGCAAGACAATGGTTCTTCTCAAACTTTTAAAGTTATTGTTTAAGTGTGAAGATGCAAATGAAGATCAGTATACTTTCATTTGAACGTTGTATTATGATTATCAACAGAACCCTCTTTTAGTGCAACAAATACTTTTGCGAAGTTCCAAGCTACACAATACTTTATGGTGTGGTTATTTTTACTGGTCATGACAAATAAAATTATGCATAGTTCTACAGATCCTCTTTCTAAGAGGAGTGGGATTGAGAAAAAGATGGATTAAATATATTTTCTTTCTGGTACCTTGATTACAATAACTTTTATTGGATCTATATTTTTTGGGATTAAAACTAAAAATGACATTTCTGGTGGGAACTAAGGAGGTGGTAGCTTAACTAGACAAGAAAATGTCTTTTAAGATCCCAAAGAGTTTCGCTGGTTGCATTTTTGCATTTCCTTACAACCCTTATGTTGTAGGGTTACTTGATTCCAATTACACTATATGTGTTTATTGAAATTGTGAAGGTTTTACAGCGCATATTCATCAATCAAGGTCACAAGATGTACCATGAGGAAACAAATAAGCCAGATCATTCCAGAACATCTAATCTTAATAAGGGGCTTACGTAGGTCAACACATACTCAATCAAAACATATTTGGGTTTTATTTGCCCTAAATTTCTTACCATAATAGGTTTTCCTTTTAGGAAAAGGTTTTGAATTGACTAATCCTTTTCTTGTAGGACAAGGTTTAGGACTCTATAAATAGAGGAATGTTCCTTTAACTTAATCACATTCACAATGTAGTCTTAAGGGCTTTGAGAGTTTTGGTTAGAGACAGAATTGTGGATCACAAGTTGATACGTTATCACTTGTGTGAACCTCTCATGTATTCCGAGTGAATTAATTGAGGTTGTTTCTCTCTGTATTTTGTACTCTCATATTTATAGTGGATTGCTCATCTCCTTTGTGGACGTAGGTCGATTGACCGAACCACGTTAAATCTTTGTGTCTTTTGATATATTTCTCGTTGTCTTCTTACTCGTGGTCTTTTGAGGTTTGCTTTGCTAGCTTCCGCGTTTACACCTGCTTATTTTCGGTCCTACAAGTGGTATCAGAGCCAGATTCAATGATGGAGTCAGGTTCAGTGGTTCGATAATCGATGATTGAACAGGTTAGAAAGATGTGTTCATCTTGGCGGTTGTAGTTCTAGCAGTAACTTTTTGACAGTAATGAGATTTTGTTGGAGAAATTGTTTCAGAGAGGTTCTCTGTGTTGAGACATAAATTTGCAAAGGAGATTACGGAGAGGAGAAGCAAGTTGTTGAAGATTAAGATAAGAAGGTGGACAAATTTATTTTGTCAGAAATTCAGGCCAAGGGGGAGATTTGGTTGGGTTTTATTTGCCCTAAATTTCTTACCATAAATAGGTTTTCCTTTTAGGAAAAGGTTTTGGATTGACTAATCCTTTTCTTGTAGGAAAAGGTTTAGGACTCTATAAATAGAGGAATGTTCCTTTAACTTAATCAGCATTCACAATGTAGTCTTAAGGGCTTTGAGAGTTTTGGTTAGAGAGAGAATTTGTGGATCACAAGCTTGATACGTTATCACTTGTGTGAACCTCTCATGTATTCCGAGTGAATTGATTGAGGTTGTTTCTCTCTGTATTTTGTACTCTCATATT
>JAKWJD010001758.1:33264034-33401774 GCA_027705065.1 Solanum peruvianum
AATTTGTAAATAGTAAAATAAAATTACTTAGATAACATTCAAACATAATTTTAAACATATAATAAAAGAAATAGATTTTAAGACACATATTTTATCAAATAGCAATCTAGAAATTGATTATAGGTCGGTCAAATTGGGTGTCAAGAGTACTCATGAAGTGAGTCTACTAATATTAAGTATGTAATACGACAAATTTAAATTAAAAAGAAAGAGAAAAAATATTGAATAACTTTTAAGTTTTTCGTTTTTATTTTTTTGAAACAGACCGATTTTATTATTTTGTTCATTTTATTTTACCTAGAGAAATTTGACTAACAATATGAATTTTTTTTTGTACGAATTTTTTTTTAAATAAAAATATGATGTTGATTATGAATTATTGACCATTAAAGAAAGAAACACAACATATTCAATTCATTAGCAACAATGAAATAATTGAAAAAATTGGTTGAAGATTTAATTTGATCAAATATGTTATTTTTAATACTTAAAGGAATAAACCCGATAAATGTATAGTTAAGAAACTAAAACGGTAAGTATATAGTTGAGGAACCAAAGTTGGTAACATTTTGGATAGTTAAAGGACTAAATACGGTAAGTATATAGGTAATGAACTATTTTGTTCCTATAGATTAGGTACCATTTATGTTGTTTTCTTTAATTATGAATAATTGTAGCTAAATAAAAAAATTGTATTTATCTATGAATTTTTTATAGCACATAGTTGAGTTATTCAAATACAAATTTTAAATCATCACTATTTAGAACTTTACATATTTTGTGACAACTTCTGTTGTCTCTAAATCACAGGTAATTTAGAGATAATAAAATAATTGTCACCAATTGGGTATATTATTAGTGACGAAAATAAATGTCATAATTAAACTAAATTTTTATAGCTAAAACGTATATTATTTAACCCCAAAATCTAATTTGTCGTTATTGTAAAACGTATTTTTTGAGACAAAATTTTTTTGTTCCGAAAAATAATTAATTTCAAGACAAAAACATAATTTTCACTAATTAGATGCATCACCAGTGACGAAATAATGTGTCAATAATAAGTTTAAATTCGTGACTAATAGTACTCAATAAACGACGCCAATTTAGTTTTTTATGCGAAAATTTATTGGACAAAACTTTGCTACGATTTTTTATGTTTCGTCATTAAAAGTAGGTTTTTCATATATTTAAGCACGAAAAGTAATTTTTCTCACAAAAAGTGAATAATTAGTGGCGAATATCATGTCGTATCTAATTATATTGTAACTATATACCATATTTGTTGTAGTGATTGATAGTACCGACAGAGAATATTGGAATTAAGGATAACCTATCCTATGAAGAAATTCCGGTTCAGATTTTGGATCGTCAACTCTGCAAGTTAAGGACATAGGAAGTTGCATCAGTCAAGGTCCTTTGGATGAACCAATTTGTTGAAGAATCGACTTGCGAAACTGGGGAGGATTTGAAGAAGAAATATCCACATCTCTTTGAATCCGGAGAGAATGCAGATCAAAGTACTAAATTCTCTTCATAGCACTTTATAAGGCTATTTATAAGCATATTATTACTTGCTTTTGTTTGTTGAATGCTGAAATGATATTACTACTCTTAGCTTAGTAAAAGAATTCACATACGAGGATAATTTTTTCCAAGGGGGAGATATTGTAATATCTCGTAACCTGAATTAACTAAGAATAAGTTAAGAAACTAAGAATAATCATTTTGGAAATAAGTAGGGATATCTGGAAATTTCCAGCTTTCAAAAGTGAGATTTAGTCATTTTAAAACGGCCATAACTTCTACATCACAAGGAGTTTGGATGAGTTCATTATAAGGAAGAGACCTCAGGAAGATCTTTCCAACGCCACTGAGTTTGCACAAATCCGATGTCGTGTAAGGGAGATATGCCTTTCGTAAGTTGGATTGAGAAAAATCCAATCCGGATTTTAGTAAGACAAAGTTATATTTTCACCCTAATATGACCCAATTCGTTTAGAGGGTTATTTAGGGGCAAAGACCAAGTTCGAAATCTGTTTTACAAAAACTAAGAATGCTTAGGGCTTAGGAGAAAAGAAAAAAGAAGAGGAATATCTAGAATTGTTCAAGAAATGCCAAGATTGTTGCGTGGATTTCATTGGGGGCGGTCCCTAGTATGTGAGATTATTTGGTGTTGGGTCCTTTCACCCACACCCCAATCCGATTCAATACAACAAATTAGAGTTTATATGAATGATAATATTGAAGTTCTTGATGAAAAGTTGTGAAGTTCTTGTTGGTTGAATTGTAGTTGATCTCTAATAGGTTTAATTCATATTTCTTGACTTTTTTAGGGTCTACTCTATTGGGTAATAAGGTATTTAGGGATCCTAAGTGTTTGGGGTGGGATCCATGGAAGTTAAGGAGGTTTAAAGATGAAAAAAGAAGAAAAAAAGTCAGAGGTCCTGTTAGATAGCTTTTGGGGTGCCGTTCCAGCTAGATCCCTCAGGGCAGACTCTGTCTGACAGGCCCTGGCGCGACACGCCAGCCAGAGCATCTCAGACCAGGGTCTTTCCAACAGGCACTGGCACTGTGCGCCTCTCAGAGCGCCAAGACACCCTGGAGACCCCGTTCTTTCCCTATCTTTTCATCCTAGTTCCTCAGTGATGTACCTTTCATTCCTAGTTGACTCCAACACTCTAGAGTACATCTAAATATAATGAAATTATCCATAAATATGAGATCATAATCCTTGAATCCATAATACAATTCAAGGGAAGCTAAGATCATAGTCAAATAAGTTAAGAGTCAAGTTTAAAGTTAAAAAGCAAGTCAAAGTGAGTTCTTAAAGTTTTCAAAGAGTCTTAAAAAATCATTTTAACTTTTATTTAAGTCTCAAGTTACAAGTCGAGAAAAGAGAAAGAGTTGAGTTAAATTCTCAAAAGCTATAAGGGAACTAATATTCCCTAAGAGTTAAAGATTCAAGTTAATTAAAAATTAGGAGTTGAGTTCATTTCTCTAAAGTTATAATGGGGACTAAGTATTCCCTAAAGGTTGATAAATGTTTCCAATTTAAGTTAAAAGGAAACTAAGAAGTTCCAAAAGAGTTTTGAACTAAAGAGGGGAAAATTGATTCCAAAAGGAGCTTATAAAGCTTAAAGGTTTCAGTAAATTATCTCAACCCAAAGGAAGCAAGTTTTATTAAAAGTATGAGCTAAATCATGCTTTGGGAGTAGTAATAAACACCGATGTGGGAATGAGAGTTCAGATAACTTAAGTCCCCATGTAAACCATGTACCATCATGGCAATTAACATGTCATAATTTTTAGATAATCACGTAAGTTTAGCCAGTGGATCCACTAGGTTGAGGATGTTTATGCGAAGACAAAGTATATGATAGTTCTGGCAGCGTGGACGAGACACTATATCATCACTTAGGCTCATAGTGATGGTTGTCGGTTAGAGAAACTCCCACAGAAACTATATTACTTTCATAAATAAGTAAAGTTGAGTTTATTATTGTTTCATCTTTAATGAACTAAGAGTTTACACTGTTTTTACTAGTTTTATATGTATAAATTGCATATGTTCTTATTGCCATATATTGAGTTGTCATCTTATGAGTTGAGCAGAGACAAGGTAAGTTCATCCTTATTCCATTTCAATCTTTATAGTTGTGTTTAGCACTCTAACTTGTAATACTTGTACATCCAATATACTGATGCTAGTTGTCCTGCATCGTTTTGTGATGCAGATGCAAGTAACCAGAATCAGCACGCAGTGCTTCGTTGCTCCAGATTGAGCTCCAAAGTCAGTGGTGAGACTCCTTGCATTCTGAAAGACATCCTTTTAATTTGTTTTACTAGTTTAGTTTTTAGGATGTTCTGCAGTCTATTCCAACATCCATCTCAGTCAGTTAGAGGCTTCGTAGAACGTTAGTAGTTCAGTTTGGAGTCTATTTTACTTATTGATATTTAAGTGTCATTTAGGCCAGAATATTATTTGAAGTATTTCCTTTCATCATGCTTTATTTCTTGATTAAGTTGAGTTTATTCTTCCGCTGAGTTAAGTAAGGCAGGCCAAGGGTTCGCTTGGGGGAGAACAATGATTTTGGAGTGTGGTCCACGTCTAGGGTGTAGGCTCAAGGCGTGACAATATGTATGTGGCTGCATATAAAGTATCCTGATGTTACAACTTTTAAGGGATTTTTGTAAAATAGAAAAGAAAAGGGACAAAATGTAATTTAGGTTTTATGTTATGAGATTTATGTAAGTTATACTATATATAATAGGAAAGTTGAAAAGCGTCATGTATCAGCGCCACAAAAAACCATTAATTATTAGTAATAAAAATGAATTATTTCTTAATCTATATTAATTTGAAAATAATAGTAAAAAAAATTGATTTAACATTTTTAAAGCTTACTTGAAGAAAAAAATTTAATTTAATTTTATATTCTATTTTAATTTTAAAAATAGTTTGTTAATTTGTTATGTTTGCCTTTAATTGATTCTTTTACCTTTTTGAAAAAACAAAAATAGAAATTTTATAATTATAGATAGTTATCTAATTAATTGAATTTCTCAAGACATATAATAGGAGAGGTGAAAAGCGCCAACGCTACAAATACACAATAGTTATTATTAATAAAAATGAATTATATTGTAATCTATATTTAATTCGAAAATAAACAACAACAACGAAAACAACAACAACAACAACAACAACAACAAGAACAACAACAACATTTAATCTTTATTTTTTCTTATAAAATATGAATTATTAATTATTAACTACATGTAATTATATCAAAAGTAAAATTATAATATCAAATACAAGTTAAAAATTTAAAGCAATATCAATTTTAACGTGACCGCTTTTAAAAACCATATAAAAAAGATTTAAAAAATAAAATGTATCTACAAAACCTACTAAGTCCAAGTGCATTTTTTAAATATAAAAGAGTAATTAAAATTTTTTTGACAAAATAAATTTATAATCTACAAAAATGAGAAAATAAAAAATAAAGTAACTGAAAAACATGGCTTGTTCAAATATATAACCACTTTTTACTTTTGAATTCCTATTCAAAAAAAGGCAACCACCTATCCATATCCATTTATTCCTTCATTCTATAAATACGTTATTTTTTTCAAGATTTGTTTTTTTATCTTTCTAGAATTTTCTTTGACCCACATTATGTTAATTGGTGGAAGTCTAATTTTATTTACTCTAAAGATTTCGAATTCAGTAAGTTTTTAAATTTTTGTTGGCATGTTTTATTATAACTAAACTAGTATACGTACTTGCGCGTTGCGCGGTTAGTTGACGATTTTGAAATTTATTTTATAATAAAATGATATTGTAAATTTTATTGCCAAAATTTTCATTTAACACATTCCCAAATTTAACAAAATATTTATAAAAAGGAATAAATATATAACATTATAGAATGAAATTAGACTTCCAACAATCAACAAAATGTTGGTCAAAGAAAATACTAGAAAAATCAATAAGAAAAATTCTTGAAAGAAATAACAGAATTATAGAATGAATGAATAAATGGATATATATAGGTGGTTGCCGCCCATTTTTTTAATATAGGAATTTAAAAGTAAGAAGTGTTTTTTTAAGGATCGACAAAGACACCAATTATATAAAACAAAACAAATTACCATTTGACATAGTAAACCAAAAGTGTCTACTAGCGTAAAGGTTCAAAACTAGCCCAAAACAAAATAAAAAAAAGGAAATTAAATTTAAACAAGACTAACTGGGAAATAATACCCCATAACTCTTAAAAAGGAAAGCTCAAACAGCTCAGATGCGCACCGCCGGAACCATAGAGTGTTGAGGTAAGAAACTGAGCGCACTTCAAGAATGTTACATTCGAGTGATGAATTTATGATCATTGAAAACCTTAATCAAGATCTTCCATGGAAATATATCAAAGAGCTTAGATTGATTTCACTCAAGACACCTACAAGTCTCATAAATGCCATGAAATCATTTTCAAGGAAAACTTCTTCGGCTCTATGTTGAATTCCCTCACTAATCTACACGAGGTAACTAGCTCACAATTATGCCATTCGATTAGTCAGTTCATTGACTTTTGATTTACCAATCATTTCACTTTATCTGAAGATTGAGCTTCAAGAGAAGCTAATACAACTGTTTTGACAAGATGATCTGATTGATTCTCAAATATCAATAATTAACGTTAATCTCCAGCAGGTAAGAATATTGAAACTTTATGTTACAAGATTTTATGCTTTAGGGGCATTATGAACAATGGTTAACCATGATCTCAGACTAAAATGTTGGTAAAGTAACCGTTACGGTTGTTTGTAATTGTTGATGTAGGTGTTGTATCTGCAAGTATGAGTGATGTTGTGTTATTTGTGCCATCTGATTGCGTGTGTGATTGTGTGCATCCATATTCTTTATTTTGACATTTATGAATCCTGAGACTGAACTTCGTCCTTCTCCATGTTGATAATTCTTCTACCTTGCCAGGGAACCTCTTGCAATTGTATATATTTTTAGTACCTTCAAAATGAGCACTCATGTTATCAAAGTAGTCAGCGAGCTAATTTCCTTCTCTGAATATGCTCCACCCTTATACACCACTGTTTCTAAGTTGCTTAAACCTCTTAACTTCCAAAGTTATCTCCCAAGGGACCTCCCACATACCTTCAAGCACATTTTTCATGGTTAATGAATCAATCCATCACCAATGGAGTATAATGTGCACAAAGAAAAATTCTAGCCTTGCTACTAAAGCCTTAACTTCGGCTATAACATTGTTGTTGTTGTTGTTGTTGTTGTTATTGTTGTTGTTGTTTTTGTTATTGTTGTTATTGTTATTGTTGCTTTTGTTACTGTTGTTGCTGCTGTTTGTTGTTGTTGTTACTGTTGCTATTGTTATTATTGTTGTTGTCGTTGCTGCTATTTCTGTTGCTATTGTTATTGGTGTTGGTGTTGTTGGTGATATTGTTGTTGTTGTTGCTTATGTTGTTGTTGTTTTTGTTGTTGGTGGTGGTGGTGATGGTGGTGGTGGTGGTGGTGGTGTTGTTAAACTACTCTGTCTTTGACTTCCATTTTCTGGGAGGGTTTACTTTCTGTATCGTTTATGGTTTACTTTCCCTTTTTGTCTTTTCCTAGTGTAAGAATTATTTTATGTTTAGTTCTACCCTTTTTCTCACTACTTCATGTTTGGGGCATGGGTCGACTTACCTTCCTTGGGTTTTAGTTTATGTCATCATGACTCAGGAAGCTGAGTTTTGACAATTTTGGAACAAACAATAAACAAAGGACATTTTTGTTCATTTCACATAGTTAAGGTGTCACGACCCAAAACGAGCCGCGAGTGGCACCCACACTTATCCTTCTATGTGAGCGAAATCTAAACCCCAACATTTAAACCATAATGAATAAAATATAAAGCGGAAGACTCAAAATCTTATTAATATAACCAGTACATAAGTTTCTAAAAGTTTATCAACTATTATTCCCAAAACCTGGAAGTCATCACATCAAGAACATCTATCCTCAAGTTTCTAAATCTAAGAGTATTAAGAAGCTAAAATAAACACAAGGATGTCCATGTACGAACTTCAAGACATCAAGAGGTGAAGGAGAGAGTCCACTCCGACCTAGAAACAGTAGCTCACCCTGAATTCTGATATACTGAAGACTGGCTAGAGTTGCGGACGAGTCGAAGTCGATGGCACGTTTGCTGCACTCCACAAATAACAAAGAAGAAAATTACAAGTAGGGGTCAGTACAAGGCACAAGTACTGAGTAGGTATCATCGGCCAACTCAAAATAGAAAGCAATATATATCGAATAAATAATATAAAAATCCACTACAACACTTAACTGGTGGACAACAACAAGTACCAGAATCATTGACAACAACACCAAGCGCACCCATGAGGACTCAAGCCTCCACACCATACTCATTTGGGAAAATAGGTTCTTTAAGTTTGAGTATATAACCATAATTCAAGATTCATTCTCCTTATTCCTCTTGAGTCGGAACGTGACACTCCGATCCCCTAATACTACGTGTTTGTAACGACCTGTTTAGTCGTTTTGAGCAGCAGATTTTTATTTCTAGAAAATTGGCTGAGAGACGGACCCCACGACGGACCGTCATGGGCACGACAGACCGTGGCAGGGTCTCGTTTCAAAACACTTAGAAATTCTGAAATTGGGTACTGAAAATCGACTCTCTGAACTTCGTGACGGACTTGCAGGACGGACCGTCACAGGCGTGACGGACCCTGACAGACCCTTGGTGGAAATTTCGGTCTCTGAACTTTGCGACGACCTGCAGGACGGACTGTCGCAGGCACGACGGCCCGTCACAGGTTGCGTAATCCCAGTCTGGGTCGGATTTCTTTACACGTTTTAAGGGACGTTTTGGACTATTCCTACTTTAATTATAAACTTAGAGGGTTAAGGTTAATAAGTCTAATTACTTGGGGGTTAAAAGAGGTAACCTTAAGTTAATTAGTGGGTTATTATTGCCATCTTTTACACTTAATTATATGTTAATTAGGGTAAAAGAAAGAGGGTTTGAATAAAGAAAATAGAAAGAACAAAGAGAGAGAGAGAGAATCGAACGAGGGAGAAGAAGAAACACAGCTTGGAGATATTTGCTTGTTGATCACTAATCTTCGGTGGAGGTAGGTTATGGTTTCCTTTACGATATTCGTAGTAAACTCTTAGTAGCGAATGATATGTATTGATAGTATTGTAAACTCTGCTATGTGCTTAACTGTATGCTTGCATGAATGTGATTATATAATTGTGATTATATAAGCATGATGAAGTTATTGAATCCCAAATCTTGCAAAACCCTAATCTCTTTGTTAATGATAATGCCTTGGTATGAGAGAAGGCTTGATGAACTAAAAAGTAATGAGATTTATAATGCCTTGGTATGAGAGAAGGCTTGATGAATTGATAGAATGAGATTAGTGGATCGGAGTGTCACGTTCCGACACATAGAATTAAGGGATCGGGTGTCACAAACCGACACGTAGTATTAGGGGGACCGGGTGTCACGAACCGACACGTAGATTTAGGGGATCGGGTGTCACGAACCGACACGTAGATTTAGGGGATCGAGTGTCACGAACCGACATGTAGATTTAGGGGATCGGGTGTCACGAACCGACACGTAGATTTAGGGATCGGAGTGTCACGTTCCGACACATAGTAGTAGAGGATCGGAGTGTCACGTACCGACACAAGAGGAATAAATAATATGAGGGAGCGGAGTGTCACGTACCGACAAAAGAGAAATAAAGATAATGAATCTCGAACGATGTCAATATACTCAATCTAATGAAACATAATTCCCTAATGAGTATGGTATTGAGGCTTGAGTCCTCATGTGTGAACTTGACGGTAATTGTTAATGATATAGTACTTGTTGTTGCTACATGTTGAGTGTTGTAGTTGGTTTTATAATATTACTTAATATTTATTGTCTTCTATTTTGAGTTGGCCGATGATATCTACTCAGTACCCGTGTTTTGTACTGACCCTACTTTTATGTTCTTCTTTGTTATTTGTGGAGTGCAACAACGTACCGTCATCTTCAACTCAACCGCAATTCTAGCCAGTCTTCGTCACACCGGGATCATCAGGGTGAGCTAATGCTTCTAGATTGGACTGGATCTTCTTCTTCATGTCTTGATGCCTTGAAGTTCCGGCATGGACTAGCTTTTACTTGTTTTAGCTTTTAGAATACTCTAGTTTAGTCATTTGATTATAGATGTTCTTGTGATGATGACTTCCAAATTTTGGGGAATAATAGTTGTTGAATAATAATAGTTATTGAATTGATTTTATTAATGAGGTAAGTCTTCCGCATTACTTTCTGTTGATATTATATTGAAATGATAAGGGTTAGATTGGTTGGTTCGCTCACATAGGAGGGTAAATGTGGGTGCCAGTCGTGGCTCGGTTTTGGGTCGTGACAAACTTGGTATCAGAGCATTAGGTTCGTTGGTCTCATCACACAAAACGAGTCTAGTAGAGTCTTAAGGAACGGTAGGGGGACGCCTTTACTTTTCTTTGAGGGGCTATAAGACTTTAGGAAAATTCCATTCTTTCTTTCTTTCTTTCGTGCTACTACTTGAATCCAATTGGTATGTAGGTGATACAAATTGGTATGTGACCATCTTCACTCTATTTCGCAAAATGGTTAGAACTAGAGCAACGACTGCACAACACCAACACCGGCGAGACAAGAAACGTCTGAGCCAGCCACTGGGGCTGTGGCTCGAGGAAGAGCAGTGGCAAGAGGCCGTGGTAGAGGTCGTGGGAGGACGTCCTCTAAGGAAGAGGACAAGTGCCTAGCCCATCTGATGCTAGGGCGGTGACTCCTCCACTGACTGAGGAAGTAGTGAGAGAGGGTGAGAAGGGGAGAATGAACAAGTGCAAAATGAGGAATTTCCACCCCAACTACCCCAGAGATGATCAATCAGGTTCTTGTTTATCTTAGCGGGTTATCTGATCAGGGTCAGGCACCTCCAGTGTTTTCTGCACCAACACCTCCGGTTTCAGAGGTACAACATGCAGCCACTATGGCTCCCCGTATGGATGCCTCATTGGAAATAGGCACGTTTCCACGTCTGACTACTGGGCCTATAATGACAAATGATCAGCATGAACTTTTCAGTAAGTTCTTGAAATTGAAACCTCCAGTCTTCAAGTGTGCTGAATCTGAGGATGCTTACGATTTTCTGGTTGATTGTCATGAGCTACTACACAAGATGGGTATAGTAGAACGGTTGGTGTTGGAGTTTGTGAGTTATCAGTTCCAAGGGAATGCCAAAATGTGGTGGCGGTCACATGTTGAGTGTCAACCAACAGAGGCACCACCTATGACTTGGGCCTCATTCTCTAGCTTGTTTATGGAGAAGTACATCCCACAGACTTTGAGGGATAGGAAAAGAGATAAATTCTTAAGTCTAGATCAAGGTAGGATGTTGGTTACCGCATACGAGGCCAAGTTCGTGCACTATCCAGATACGCCACCCAACTTTGTTTTAGTCCACAATAGCGGATTCGTCGTTTCGTGAAGGGGTTGAGGTCAGAGTTGCGGATTTCAGCCTTACAGGTAGCGGCTACGGCAAATCCTTCCAAGAAGTGGTAGATTTCATGGTAGAGGATGAAGGAGTGAAGCCAGATGAATTCACCATGGCATCGACATCAAAAAGGTTTCGAAAGGGAGGTGAGTTTAATGGTTCCTATTCTAGAGGACAGGGTTCCGGAGGTTACTCAGTCCGATCGATTCAGTCTTCACTACAGACTGTAGTTGGGGGTCCACCTCAGACCGGTCAACACTTCTCTGAGAGACCTATGCTTGACTCTAGAGAGTGCTACGGATGTGGGGAGATTGGACATATTAGGAGGAATTGTCCAAAATAGAGTTATTGACCCCCAATAGCTAGAGGTAGAGGTGGTCATGGCAGAGGCCGTTATTCTGGAGAACGTGGTGGTCGAGGTAATGGTGGTCACCAAAATGGCCGGGGTGATGGGCAAACTGGAGCCACTACATCACAACATGGTAGGGGCAATGGACAGACAAACGATAGGACCCATTGTTACGCTTTCCCTGGGCGGTCTGAAGCGGAGGCATCGGATGTTGTCATCACAGGTAATCTTTTGGTTTGTGATTGCATGGCTTCTTTATTGTTTGATCCCGGATCCACATTTTCTTATGTATCTTCCTCATTTGCTAATGGTCTAAATTTACGTTGTGAATTACTTGACATGCCTATTCGTGTTTCTACTCCGGTGGGTGAGTCTGTGATAGTAGAAAAAGTATATAGGTCTTGCTTGTTGACTTTCGTGGGGATCAACACTTATGTAGATTTGGTTATCTTATAAATGGTTGACTTTGATGTAATTCTGGGTATGACTTGGCTTTCTCCGAATTTTGTGATCTTTGATTGTAATGCTAAGACTGTGACGTTAGCCAAGCCCGGGACAGATCCGTTAGTGTAGTGCTAAGAAAATGGTTAGTAAAGGGTGCTTAGCTTTCTTGGCCCATCTCAAGGATGACACTACCCCAGTACCTTCGATTGAGTCGGTTTCGGTAGTCCGTGAGTTTTTGGATGTGTTCCTTGCAGATCTTCCTTGTATGCCACCAGATAGGGATATTGACTTCTGTATTGATCTTGAACCGGGTACTCGCCTCATTTCTATACCCCCTTATAGAATGGCTCCCGCGGAGTTAAGAGAGTTAAGGCACAACTTCAAGAGTTGTTGAGCAAGGGCTTCATTTGACCAAGTGCATCTCCTTGGGGTGCTCCGGTTTTGTTTGTGAAGAAGAAGGATGGGAGTTTTCGGATGTGCATAGACTATAGACAACTGAACAAGGTAACTATTAAGAACAAGTATCCTCTTCCTCGCATTGATGACTTGTTCGATCAGTTACAAGGTGCTTGTGTCTTCTCTAAGATTGACTTGAGATCCGGTTATCATCAATTGAAAATACGGGCAACGGATGTGCCAAAGACTGCCTTTCGAACCAGGTATGGGCATTATGAATTTGTAGTGATGTCTTTTGGTCTTGCAATGCCCCTGCTGCGTTCATGAGCTTGATGAACGGGATTTTTTAAGCCATATCTGGATCTCTTTGTGATCGTATTTATTGATGATATACTGATATACTCTAAAAGTAAGAAGGAACATGATGAGCATTTGAGAATTTTATTGGAAATGTTGAGGGAGAAAAAGCTTTATGCCAAGTTCTCTAAGTGTGAGTTTTGGCTAGATGCAGTGTCCTTTTTGGGGCACGTAGTTTCTAAGGATGGAGTGATAGTGGATCCATCTAAGATTGAGACGGTGAAGAATTGGGTAAGACCTACTAACGTATCAGAAATAAGGAGTTTTGTTGGTTTAGCTAGCTACTACCGCCGATTTGTCAAGGGATTCTCTTCTATTGCTTCCCAATTAACAACTTGACTAAGCAAAATGTTCCATTTGTATGGTCGGATGAGTGTGAGGAAAGCTTTCAGAAACTCAAGACCCTGTTGACCACTGCACCAATTCTTACCTTGCCAGTAGAGGGTAAGAACTTCATCGTTTATTGTGATGCATCCTATTCTGGGTTGGGTGCAGTACTAATGCAAGAGAAGAATGTGATTGCTTATGCTTCGAGGCAATTAAAGGTGCATGAACGTAACTATCCGACCCATGATTTGGAGTTGGACGCGGTAGTATTTGCACTAAAGCAATGGAGACACTATTTGTATGGGGTTAAGTGTGAAGTCTATACGGATCATCGTAGCCTACAATATGTGTTTTACTCAAAAATATTTGAACTTGAGACACAGGAGATGGATGGAACTACTGAAGGACTACGACATCACTATCTTGTATCATCCGGGAAAGGCGAATGTTGTGGCAGATGCTTTAAGTAGAAAGGCCGGAAGCATGGGAAGTCTAGCTCATTTGCAAGTTTCTAGACGCCATTGGCTAGAGAGGTTCAGATTCTGGCTAATGACTTATGAGGTTAGAAATAAATGAGAAGGGAGGATTGTTAGCTTGTGTGGAGGCAAGATCTTCCTTCCTTGACAAGATTAAGGGAAAGCAGTTTAACGATGAGAAATTGATCCGGATCCGAGATAAAGTGTTACAAGGAGAGGCTAAAGAAGCAACAATCGATGAGGAAGGTTTTTTGAGGATTAAGGGAAGGGTATGTGTACCCCGCATCGATGATTTGATCACCACTATTCTGACAGAGGCTCATAGTTCCGGATACTCTATACATCCTAGTGCAACCAAGATGTACCGTGACCTAAAACAACACTTTTGGTGGAGTAGAATGAAGCGCGACATTGTTGATTTTGTTGCCAAATGTCCAAATTGTCAACAAGTAAAGTATGAACACCAGAGGCCCGGAGGAACACTTCAGAGAATGCCCATTCCTCAATGGAAGTGGGAGAGAATTGCAATGGACTTCGTGGTTGGTCTCCCAAAGACATTGGGTAAGTTTGATTCCATTTGGGTAATTGTGGACAGATTAACTAAGTCTGCTCAGTTCATTCCGGTCAAGGTCACTTACAACGCAGAGAAGTTAGCCAAACTTTACATCTCAGAGATTGTTCGATTGCATGGAGTTCCATGTTTACTTCTAAGTTTTGGAGAACATTGCATGCGGAATTAGTTACTAGGTTGGACCTTAGTACTGCATTTCACCCTCAGACCGATGGTCAGTCTGAGCGAACGATTCAAGTGTTGGAGGATATGCTTCGTGCATGTGTGATAGAGTTTGGTGGCCATTGGGATAGCTTCTTACCTTTGGCGGAGTTTTCATACAATAATAGCTATCACTCCACTATTGACATGGCTCCATTTGAAGCATTGTATGGGAGGAGGTGTAGGTCTCCCATTGGTTGGTTTGATGCATTAGAGGTTAGACCTTGGGGTACGGACCTTTGAGGGATTCTTTAGATAAAGTGAAGTGCATTCAAGAAAAAGCTTTGGCGGCGCAAAGTAGGCAAAAAGAATATGCAGATCAAAAGGTTAGAGACTTAGAATTCATGGAGGGTGAACAAGTCTTGTTGAATGTTTCGCCAATGAAAGGGGTTATGCGGTTTGTAAACGAGGTAAAACTAAGCCCGAGGTACATTGGACCATTTGTAGTACTTAAGCGAGTAGGGGAGGTGGCTTACGAATTAGCCTTGCCTCCAGGGCTGTCCGGAGTGCATCCGGTATTTCATGTGTCTATGTTGAAAAGATACCATAGGGATGGAAACTACATTATCCGTTGGGACTCAGTTTTGCTTGATGAGAATTTGTCTTTTGAGGAGGAGCCTGTTGCTCTTCTAGATAGAGAAATTTGCAAGTTGAGGTCGAGGGAGATTGCATCCATCAAAGTTCAATGGAAGAATCGACCGGTTGAAGAAGCCACTTGGGAGAAGGAGGCCGATATGCAAGAAAGATACCCACATCTGTTTAAAGATTCAGGTACTCCTTCTCGCCCTTGTTTTCCTTCTTGTGATCGTTCGAGGACGAACGATGGGTAAATTGGTATCTATTGTAACGACCTGTTTAGTCGTTTCGAGCAGCAGATTTTATTTCTGGAAAATTGGCTGAGACGACAGACCCACGACGGACCGTCATGGGCACGACGGACCGTCCCAGGGTCTCATTTCAAAACACTTAGAAATTCTGAAATTGGGTACTGAAAATCGACTCTCTGAACTTCGTGACGGACTTGCAGGACGGACCGTCACAGGCGTGACGGACCGTCACAGACCTTGGTGGAAATTTGGGTCTCTGAAACTTTGCGACGACCTGCAGGACGGACCGTCGCAGGCACGATGGTCCGTCACAGGTTGCGTAATCCCAGTCTGGGTCGGATTTCTTTACACGTTTTAAGGGACGTTTTGGACTATTCCTACTTTAATTATAAAGTTAGAGGGTTAAGGTTAATAAGTCTAATTACTTGGGGGTTAAAAGAGGTAACCTTAAGTTAATAGTGGGTTATTATTGCCATCTTTACACTTAATTATATGTAATTAGGGTAAAAGAAGAGGGTTTGAATAAAGAAAATAGAAAGAACAAAGAAGAGAGAGAGAGAGAGAATCGAACGGGGGAGAAGAAGAAACACAGCTTGGAGAAATTTGCTTGTTGATCACTAATCTTCGGTGGAGGTAGGTTATGGTTTCCATTACGATATTCGTAGTAAACTCTTAATAGCGAATTATATGTATTGATAGTATTGTAAACCCTGCTATGTGCTTAACTGTATGCTTGCATGAATGTGATTATATAATTGTGATTATATAAGCATGATGAAGTTATTGAATCCCAAATCTTGCAAAACCCTAATCTCTTTGTTAATGATAATGCCTTGGTATGAGAGAAGGCTTGATGAACTAAAAAGTAATGAGATTGATAATGCCTTGGTATGAGAGAAGGCTTGATGAATTGATAGAATGAGATTAGTGGATCGCAGTGTCACGTTCCGACACATAGAATTAAGGGATCGGGTGTCACGAACCGACACGTAGTATAAGGGGGACCAGGTGTCACGAACCGACATGTAGATTTAGGGGATCGGGTGTCACGAACCGACACGTAGATTTAGGGGATCGGGTGTCACGAACCGACACGTAGATTTAGGGGATCGGGTGTCACGAACCGACACGTAGATTTAGGGGATCGGAGTGTCACGTTCCGACACATAGTAGTAGGGGATCGGAGTGTCATGTACCGACACAAGAGGAATAAAGAATATGAGGGAGCAGAGTGTCACGTACCGACACAAGAGAAATAAAGATAATGAATCTCGAACGATGTTAATATACTCAATCTAATGAAACATAATTCCCAAATGAGTATGGTATTGAGGCTTGAGTCCTCATGTGTGAACTTGACGGTAATTGTTAATGATATACTACTTGTTGTTGCTACATGTTGAGTATTGTAGTTGGTTTTATAATATTACTTGATATATATTGTCTTCTATTTTGAGTTGGCCGATGATATCTACTCAGTACCCGTGTTTTGTACTGACCCCTACTTTTATGTTTTCTTCTTTGTTATTTGTGGAGTGCAGCAAAATTACCGTCATCTTCAACTCAACCGCAATTCTAGCCAGTCTTCGTCACACCGGATCTTCAGGGTGAGCTAATGCTTCTAGCTTGGACTGGATCTTCTTTTTCATGTCTTGATGCCTTGAAGTTCCGGCATGGACTAGCTTTTACTTGTTTTAGCTTTTAGAATACTCTTAGTTTAGTCATTTGATTATAGATGTTCTTTGATGATGACTTCCAGATTTTGGGGAATAATAGTTGTTGAATAATAATAGTTATTGAATTGATTTTATTAATGAGTTAAGTCTTCCGCATTACTTTCTGTTGATACTATATTGAAATGATAAGGGTTAGATTGGTTGGTTCGCTCACATAGGAGGGTAAAATGTGGGTGCCAGTCGCGGCTCGGTTTTGGGTCGTGACAGTGTTGGTTCGTGACACCAGATCCCCTAATACTACCGGTTCGTGACACCCGATCCCCTAATACTACATGTCGGTTCATGACACCCGATCTCCTAATACTACGTGTCGGTTCGTGACACCCGATCCCCTAATACTATGTGTCGGTTCGTGACACCCGATCCCCTAATACTACGTGTCGGTTCGTGACACGCGATCCCCTAATACTACGTGTCGGTTCGTGACACCCGATCCCCTAACCTCATTCTTTTAGTTGATCAAGCCTTCTTTTATACCAAGGCATCATCATTAATAGAGTGGATTTAAGGTTTTTAAGATTCCACAATATCATCATTATAATCCATCACCTTTTACATAATCACAACACGCAACAACACAATTAAGCATATAGAAGACTTTAAAGTACCACCCAATACATATCAATCGCTATTTAGAGTTTACTAAGAAATAGCATAAACCATAACCTACCTCCACCGAAGAATTCGTGATCAAACAAGCTACTTCTCAATGCCTTTGCTTTCCTCTTCACTTCTCCCTCTCTCGTTCGTTCTCCCCTCTTCTCTCTGTTCTTTCTATTTTTCCTTATTCAGACTCTTTTTCTTTTACCCTAATTATCATATAATTAAGTATAAAAAAATGATAAAAGTAACCCACTATTTATTTCAAGGTTATCTCCTTTAACCCTCAAGTAAATAAGTTATTAAACTTACCCACTAATTTCATACAGTTTGTCATAAATAGTCCAAAACGACCCTTAAAACTTTTAGTAGAAATCGATCCAGTCGAGGTTACGTCGCTCGTGACGGCCCGTCGTGCCTACGACGGTCCGTCCTGTAGGGTCGTCACAAAGTTCAGAGAGTCAAATTCATTAAAGAGGTTTGTGACGGTCCGTCGTGCCTACGACGGTCCGTGCTGCCATTTCGTCGCGAAGTTCAGAGAGTTGATTCCCCGTACCCAAATTTCAAAGTTTAAGTGTTTTGGCACGAGACACTCGACGGTCCGTCGTGACCATGACGGTCCGTCGTGTGCTCCGTCGACACAGTCAGTTTTTACCACAGTGATTCTACTGCTCGAAACGACTAAACAGGTTGTAACATAAGGGAATTTTTTATCCTTTCGCTTAAATAAAACTGAATTCGCAAAACAAGTGTGATCAAGCAATTTTTGTTAAAATGGGCATCTATGAAAAAATATTCACAAAATCTTAAACTAATTAATGAAAAAAATTTAAATTCACAAAATAAATGTGATTTAGTAATTTAGGACAAAACAAGTACATATATGAATAATTTTCTATTCTTTGACCCTAAAATTTAATTAATCAATAGTTTTTTTCTCATTTATTCTATTTTTCCAAACCTTATGAAGAATTACTAATTATGACATCTAATTTAGATTCTTGAACAAAACTATAGTGACATAACACATTCAATTCAGCTAGACATAACATATTATTTTCCATGAACTGCGTTGTATAGGATCAATCATCATACTTATATAGAAACCTGTAGGCTTTTTCTTACTTTGACTTGTCACTTTTAAGTGTTTGAGATTCTAGCAAAACGCTGAACTAAAAACCCTCTCTAATTAATTTTCCGAAATTTATTTTGGAGATTTCATTGTTGAGCTATGATCGAGGTGAACCGCTCAGCAAAAAGCACTATCATTTGTGAATCAAGAAAAGTGATAGTTTTTGTTGAGCATTTCGCCTTAATTTTAGCTCACCAATGAGTTTTCTGAAATGAATTTTGACCACATCAACTAAAAAGAATTCTTAGTTTAGTGTTTAACTAGACTCTCAAACACTGATAATTTATAAGTGAGAAGAAGAGAAAGCCTAGAGGTTTATTATATTAATTGTGATGAGTGATTCTACAACATGTGGTTCACCAAAAATAACATGTATGTATAGCTAGATTAATGTTTCATGTCACACGAGAGTCTTGCTAAAAGCTCTAAAGTAGGTGTTATAATTAGTAGTTGTTACTAGGACCGCAAGAATGGAATAAATGATAAAATGATTAACTAACTTTTATGGCAAAAATCTGTAAATAAAAAATTATTTAGTATACCATTATTTTGTCCTAAATTACTTTATCACATTATTTTGTGAATTTAAATTTTCCTCACTAATTTTTTAAGATTTAGTAAAATTTTTCATATATACCAATTTTATCAATTATTGATTGATCACACTTATTTTGAGAACTCAATTTTATATTTGAGAAAAGGATCAAATGTCCTCTTGTCACGACCCAAATCGGGGACGCGACTGGCACCCACATTTACCCTCCGATGTGAGCGAACCAACCCATCTAAACCTTAACATTTCAAGATATTTCAACAGAAAATAATGCGGAAGACTTAAACTCATTAATAAAGAAAAACAACTCAAAACTATTATTAATATTCCCAAAATCTGGAAGTCATCACCACAAGAACATCTATCTCAAACTACTAATCTAAGAATGTCTAAAAGCTAAAACAATTAAAACTAGTCCATGCCGGAAGTTCAAGGCATCAAGACTTGAAGAAGGAGACCCAGTCCAAGCTAGACGCATTAGCTCACCCTGAATTTCCGATGGAGTGAAGACGGCTTGATCTACTGCTGAGTCGAAGTTGACGGAACGTTTGCTGCATAACACAAATAACAAAGGAAAACATAAAAGTAGGGGGTCAGTACAACCACACGTACTGAGTAGATATCATCGGTTAACTCAAAATAGGGAACAATATATATCAAATAATATTATAAATCAACTATAAACTCAACATGTAGCAACAACAAGTATCATAATCGTCAATAACACCATCAAGTTCATTCATGAGGGCTCAAGCCTCATTACCATACTCATTTGGGAATTAAGTTCATTATGTTGAATATATTATCATCTTTCGAGATTCATTATCTTTCTTCCTCTTGTGTCGGTACGTGACACTCCGATCCCCTACCACTATGTGTCGGAACGTGACACTCCGATCCCCTATATGTGTCGGAACGTGACACTCCGATCCCCTATATGTGTCGGAACGTGACACTCCGATCCCCTATATGTGTCGGAACGTGACACTCCGATCCCCTATATGTGTCGGTACGTGACACTCCGATCCCCTATATCTACGTGTCGGTTCGTGACACCCGTCCCACTAATACTATGTGTCGGAACGTGACACTCCGATCCACTAATTCTATGTGTCGGAACGTGACACTCCGATCCACTAATCTCATTATATCCGTTCATCAAGCCTTCTCTAACCAAGGCATCATCAATCCCAATCACTTTAATTCATCAAGCCTTCCTTTATACCAAGGCATTATCATTAATATCATAGATTAAAGTTTCTTTCAAGATTTGGGATTCAATGGTTTTCATCATGCTTGTATTATCAACATCACATAATCATATTCATACAAGCATACAATAAGCATATAGACAGGTTTACAATATCATCAACACATATTATTCACTATCAAGAGTTCACTACGAATATCGTAATACAAAACCATAACCTACCTCCACCGAAGAATTGGAATCAACAAGAAATTTCCCAAGCTTGCTATTCTCTCTCTCTCGATCGATCTGCTCTCTCTCTTTCTGTTCTTTCTCTTTTGTTTTATTCAAACCCTCTTTCCTTTACCCTAATTAATCATATAATTAAGTGTGAAAAAGGACAATAAACCCCACTAATTCACTTAAGGTTACCCCTTTTAACCCCTAAGTAATTAGACTTATTAATGTTACCCCTCAATCTTATAATTAAGGAAAGAATAATCAAAAACGACCCTTAAAACGTGTGGAGAAATCCCAAACTGCCTGGGATTGTGCACCTGTGACGGGCCGTCATGCCTGCGACGGTCCGTCACACCGGCCGTCGTGTCCTCCCCAGACTCCAGGTGGCTGCGACGGCCCGTCACCCCTGTGACGGTCCGTCCTGGCCCCTCCGTCATGACGGTCAGAAACTCGTTTTCTTGCACCAATTTCTCAAAAGTTGAAGTGTTTTGCAACGGGACTCACGACGGTTCGTCGTGGATGTGACGGCACGTCCTGCAGGTCCGTCACAATTTACAGAGAGTCGATTTTCAGTACCCGATTTTCAAACTCTAAGTGTCATGGAACGAACACCCACGACGGTCCGTCGAGCCTGTGACGGTCCGTCGTTGGGTCCGTGGTTTCAGCCAGTTTTTCCAGAATTTGTTCTGCTGCTCAAAACGACTAAACAGGTCGTTACAATAGATACCAATTTACCCATCGTTCGTCCCCGAACGATCAAAAGAAGAAAACCATGGCGAAAAGGAGTACCTGAATCTGTGAACAGATGTGGGTATTTTTCTTGCATATCTGCCTCCTTCTCCCAAGTAGCTTCTTCAACCGGTCGATTCTTCCATTGAACTTTGATGGATGCAATCTCTCTCGACCTCAACTTGCGAACTTCTCTATCTAATATAGCAACCGGTTCCTCTTCATAAGTCAAGTTCTCATCCAACAAAACTGAATCCCAACGGATATGTAGTTTCCATCTCCGTGGTATCTCTTCAACATGGACACATGAAACACCGGATGCACTCCGGACAGCCCTGGGGGCAAGGCTAATTCATAAGCCACCTCCCCTATTCTTTTAAGCACTTCAAATGGTCCAATGTACCTTGGACTTAACTTACCTCTTTTGCCAAACCGCATCACCCCTTTCATGGGTGAAACCTTCAACAAGACTTGTTCACCTTCCATGAACTCCAAGTCTCTAACCTTTCGGTCTGCATACTCCTTTTGTCTACTTTGAGCCGCCAAAAGCTTTCTTGAATAGCTTTCACCTTCTCCATAGAATCTCTCAACAGATCAGTCCCCCAAGGTCTAACCTCGAAGGCATCAAACCAACCAATGGGAGATCTACACCTCCTCCCATATAATGCTTCAAATGGGCCATGTCGATACTAGAGTGATAACTATTATTGTATGAAAACTCTGCCAAAGGTAAGAAACTATCCCAATGGCCACCAAACTCTATCACACATGCGCGAAGCATATCCTCCAAAACTTGAATCGTTCGCTCAGACTGACCATCGGTCTGAGGATGAAATGCAGTACTAAGGTCCAATCTAGTACCTAATTCAGCATGCAATGTTCTCCAAAACTTAGAAGTAAACTGCGTACCTCTATCTGATATGATGGAGAGTGGAACTCCATGCAACCGAACGATTTCTGAGATGTAGATCTTGGCTAACTTCTCTGCATTGTAGGTCACCTTGACAGGAATGAAGTGAGCAGACTTAGTTAACCTATCAACAATCACCCAAATAGAGTCATACTTACCCAATGTCTTTGGAAGACCAACCACGAAGTCCATCGCGATTCTCTCCCACTTCCATTCAGGAATGGGCATTCTCTGAAGTGTTCCTCCGGGCCTTTGGTGTTCATACTTTACTTGTTGACAATTTGGACACTTGGCAACAAACTCAACAATATCTCGCTTCATTCTACTCCACCAGAAGTGTTGCTTTAGGTCGCGATACATCTTGGTTGCACCAGGATGTATAGAATATCCGGAACTATGAGCTTCTGTAAGAATAGTGGTGATCAAATCATCGATGCGGGGTACACATACTCTTCCCTTGATCCTCAAAACACCTTCCCCATCGATTATTGCTTCCTTAGCCTCTCCTTGCAACACTTTATCTCGAATTCGCCTTAGTTTCTCATCGTCAAACTGTTTCCCCTTAATCTGATCAAGGAAAGAGGATTTTGCCTCTACACAAGCTAACAATCCTCCCTTCTCATTTATTTCTAACCTCATAAGGTCATTAGCCAAAATCTGCACTTCTCTAGCCAATGGGCGTCTAGAAGCTTGCAAATGAGCTAGACTTCCCATGCTTCCGGCCTTTCTACTCAAGGCATCTGCCACAACATTAGCCTTCCCCGGATGATACAAAATAGTGATGTCGTAGTCCTTCAGTAGTTCCATCCATCTCCTCTGTCTCAAGTTCAAGTCTTTCTGAGTGAAGACATACTGTAGGCTACGATGGTCCGTGTAGACTTCACACTTAACCCCATACAAGTAGTGTCTCCATTGCTTTAGTGCAAATACTACCGCGGCCAACTCCAAGTCATGGGTCGGATAGTTGCGTTCATGCACTTTTAATTGTCTTGAAGCATAAGCAATCACATTTTTCTCTTGCATTAGCACTGCACCCAACCCAGAATAGGATGCATCACAATAAACAATGAAGTTTTTGCCCTCTACCGGCAAGGTAAGGATAGGTGCGGTAGTCAACAAAGTCTTAAGCTTCTGAAGCTCTCCTCACACTCATCCGACCATACAAATGGACGTTTTGCTTAGTCAAGTTCGTCAATTGGGAAGCAATGGAAGAGAATCCCTTGACGAATCGGCGGTAGTAGCTAGCTAACCCCACAAAACTCCTTATTTCTGACACGTTTGTAGGTCTTACCCAATTCTTTACCGTCTCAATCTTAGATGGATCTACCATCACTCCATCCTTAGAAACCACGTGCCCCAAGAAGGACACTGAATCTAGCCAAAACTCACACTTGGAGAATTTCGCATAAAGCTTTTTCTTTCTCAACAACTCTAACACCAATTTCAAATGCTCCTCATGTTCTTTCTTACTTTTGGAGTATATCAGTATATCATCAATAAACACAATCACAAAGAGATCCAAATATGGCTTGAAAATCCCGTTCATCAAGCTCATGAAGGCAGCAGGGGCATTAGTAAGACCAAACGACATTACCACAAACTCATAATGCCCATACCTAGTTCGAAAAGCAGTCTTTGGCACATCCGTTGCTCGTATTTTCAGTTGGTGATAACCGGATCTCAAGTCGATCTTCGAGAAGACACAAGCACCTTGTAACTGATCGAACAAGTCATCAATGCGAGGAATGGGGTACTTGTTCTTAATAGTTACCTTGTTCAACTGTCGGTAATCTATGCACATTCGGAAACTCCCATCTTTCTTCTTCACAAACAAAACCGGAGCACCCCAAGGAGATGCACTTGGTCTAATGAAGCCTTTGCTCAACAACTCTTGAAGTTGAGCCTTTAATTCTCTTAACTCCGCGGGAGCCATTCTATACGGGGGTATAGAAATGGGGCGAGTACCGGGTTCCAAATCAATGCAGAAGTCTATATCCCTATCTGGTGGCATACCGGGAAGATCTGCAGGGAACACATCCAAAAACTCACAGACTACCGAAACTGACTCAATCGATGGTACTTGAGTAGTGTCATCCTTAAGATGTGCCAAGAAAGCTAGACAACCCTTACTAACCATCTTCTGAGCACGAATAAAGGAGATGATACGCACCGGATTGGAGTGTAGTCACCCTCCCATACTAACTGATCTGCCCCAGGCTTGGCTAACGTCACTGTTTTAGCATTACAATCCAAAATCGCAAAGTTTGGAGAAAGCCAAGTCATACCCAGAATTACATCAAAGTCACCCATTTCTAAAATAACCAAATCTACATAAGTGTTGCTCCCCACAAAATTCCAAACAAGACCTATACACTTTTTCGACTATCACAGACTCACCCACCGGAGTAGAAACACGAATAGGCATGTCAAGTAATTCACAATGTAAATTTAGACCATTAGCAAATGAGGAAGATACATATGAAAACGTGGAGCCAGGGTCAAATAATACAGATGCCATGCAATCACAAACCAAGAGATTACCTGTGATAACAGCATCAGACGCCTCCGCTTCAGATCTCCCAGGGAAAGCGTAGCAATGAGCCCCATTATTTGTCTGTCCGTTGCCCCTACCATGTTGTGTAGTAGTGGCTCCGTTTTGACCCTCACCTCTGCCGTTTTGGTGACCACCATTACCTCGGCCACCACGCCCTCCAGAATAACGACCTCTACCATTACCACCTCTTCCTCTAGCCATTGGGGCTCTGTAACTCTGTTTTGGACAATTCCTCCTAATATGTCCAATCTCCCCACATCCATAGCACTCTCTGGAGTCAGGCATGGGTCTCTCGGAGTAGTGTTGACCGTTCTGAGGTGGACCCCCAACTACAGTCTGTAGTGAAGACTGTATTGGTCGATTTGAGTGACCTCCGGAGTTCTGTCCTCTAGAATAGAACCATTAACTCACCTCCCCTTCGAAACCTTTTTGATGTAGACGTTGGGGTGAAGTCATCCGGTTTCACTCCTTCCACCTCTATCACAAAGTCTACCACCTCTTGGAAGGATGTTGCTGTTGCCGCTATCTGTAAGGCTGAAATCCGCAATTCTGACCTCAACCCCTTCACAAAACGGCGGATCCGTTCTTGTGGACTGAAACAAAGTTGCGTGGCATATCTGGATAGCGCGCGAAATTTAGCCTCATACGCGTTTACTGTCATCCTTCCCTGTTCAGACTCAAGAACTCATCCCTCTTTCTATCTCTCAAAGTCCTTGGGATATACTTCTCCATAAATAGGGTAGAGAATGATTCCCAAGTCATAGGTGGTGCCTCTGTTGGTTGACACTCAACATGTGAACGCCACCACATTTTGGCGTTCCCTTGGAACTGATAGCTCACGAACTCGACACCAAACCTCTCTACTATCCCCATTTGTGTAGTAGCTCATGACAATCAACCAGAAAATCATAAGCATCTTCAGATTCTGCACCCTTGAAGACTGGAGGTTTTAGTTTCAAGAACTTACTAAAAAGTTCATGTTGATCGTTTGTCATAATAGGCCCAGTAGTCAGACGTGGAAATGTGCCTATTCCCAATGTTGCATCCATGCGGGGAGCCATAGTAGCCGCATGTCGTATCTCTGAAACCGGAGGTGTTGGTGCAGAAACCACTGGAGGTGCTTGACCCTGATCAGACAACCCGCTAAGATAAGCAAGTACTTGGTTGATCATCTCTGGGGTAGGTTGGGGTGGCATTTCCTCATTCTGCCCTTGTTCAGTTTCCCCTTCCTCACCCTCTCTTACTACCTCCTCAGTCGGTGGAGGAGTCACCGCCCTAGCATCAGATGGGCTAGGGGCTCGTCCTCTCCCTCTAGAGGACGTCCTCCCACGACCTCTTCCACGGCCTCTTGCCGCTGTTCCCCCTCGAGCCACAGCCCCAGTGGCTGGCTCAGTAGTTTCTTGTCTTTCTGTTGTTGCTGCTGGTGCGGTCGTTGCTCTAGTTCTAACCATCTGCGAGATAGAATGAAGATGGTCAGATACCAATTTGTATCACCTAGATACCAATTGGACTCAAGTAATAGCACGAAAGAAAGAATGAAAGAATGGAATTTTCCTAAAGTCTTATAGCCTCTCAAGGAAAAGTAAAGGCGTCCCCCTACCGTTCCTTAAGACTCTACTAGACCTGTTCTTGTGTGATGAGACCAATGAACCTAATGCTCTGATACCAAGTCTGTCACGACCCAAATCGGGGACGCGACTGGCACCCACATTTACCCTCCGATGTGAGCGAACCAACCCATCTAAACCTTAACATTTCAAGATATTTCAACAGAAAATAATACGGAAGACTTAACTCATTAATAAAGAAAAACAACTCAAAACTAATATTAATATTCCCAAAATCTGGAAGTCATCACCACAAGAACATCTATCTCAAATTACTAAACTAAGAATGTCTAAAAGCTAAAAACAAGTAAAAGCTAGTCCATGCCGGAAGTTCAAGGCATCAAGACTTGAAGAAGGAGACCCAGTCCAAGCTAGACGCATTAGCTCACCCTGAATTTCCGATGGAGTGAAGACGGCTTGATCTACTGCTGGGTCGGAGTTGACGGAACGTTTGCTGCATAACACAAATAACAAAAGGAAAACATAAAAGTAGGGGGTCAGTACAACCACACGTACTGAGTAGATATCATCGGTTAACTCAAAATAGGGAACAATATATATCAAATAATATTATAAATCAACTATAAACTCAACATGTAGCAACAACAAGTATCATAATCGTCAATAACACCATCAAGTTCATTCATGAGGGCTCAAGCCTCATTACCATACTCATTTGGGAATTAAGTTCATTATGTTGAATATATTATCATCTTTCGAGATTCATTATCTTTCTTCCTCTTGTGTCGGTACGTGACACTCCGATCCCCTACCACTATGTGTCGGAACGTGACACTCCGATCCCCTATATGTGTCGGAACGTGACACTCCGATCCCCTATATGTGTCGGAACGTGACACTCCGATCCCCTATATGTGTCGGAACGTGACACTCCGATCCCCTACATGTGTCGGAACGTGACACTCCGATCCCCTATATCTACGTGTCGGTTCGTGACACCCGTCCCACTAATACTATGTGTCGGAACGTGACACTCCGATCCACTAATTCTATGTGTCGGAACGTGACACTCCGATCCACTAATCTCATTATATCCGTTCATCAAGCCTTCTCTAACCAAGGCATCATCAATCCCAATCACTTTAAGTCATCAAGCCTTCCTCTATACCAAGGCATTATCATTAATATCATAGATTAAAGTTTCTTTCAAGATTTGGGATTCAATGGTTTTCATCATGCTTGTATTATCAACATCACATAATCATATTCATACAAGCATACAATAAGCATATAGACAGGTTTACAATATCATCAACACATATTATTCACTATCAAGAGTTCACTACGAATATCGTAATACAAAACCATAACCTACCTCCACCGAAGAATTGGAATCCACAAGAATTTTCCCAAGCTTGTTATTCTCCTCAAACAGTTCGATCGATCTGCTCTCTCTCTTTCTGTTCTTTCTCTTTTGTTTTATTCAAACCCTCTTTCCTTTACCCTAATTAATCATATAATTAAGTGTGAAAAAGGACAATAAAACCCCACTAATTCACTTAAGGTTACCCCTTTTAACCCCTAAGTAATTAGACTTATTAATGTTACCCTTCAATCCTTATAATTAAGGAAAGAATAATCAAAAACGACCCTTAAAACGAGGAAAGAAATCCTAAATTGCCTGGGACTGCACAACCTGTGACGGGCCGTCATGCCTGCGACGGTCCGTCACGATGGCCGTCGTGTCTCCCAGATTTCAGGTGGTCTGCGACGGCCCGTCACCCCTGTGACGGTCCGTCCTGGCCCCTCCGTCATGACGGTCAGAAACTCGTTTCCTTGCACCAAATTCTCAAAAGTTGAAGTGTTTTGCAACGGGACTCACGACGGTTCGTCGTGGATGTGACGGCACGTCCTGCAGGTCCGTCACAATTTACAGAGAGTCGATTTTCAGTACCCGATTTTCAAACTCTAAGTGTCATGGAACGGAACACCCACGACGGTCCGTCGAGCCTGTGACGGTCCGTCGTTGGGTCCGTGGTTTCAGCCAGTTTTTCCAGAATTTGTTCTGCTGCTCAAAACGACTAAACAGGTCGTTACATCCTCATTCTGTTGGACACACGGATCCATCAAACCTGGTCGACTTGCGGTCGTTTGGAGTAATTGATTACCACTGCATTGCAGTGTTGAGCTCCAAGCTTAGATCCTCTTTCTAGGGCCCCATGTGGGTCCTACGTGGACTGCTACCTGGACATTTCGAACCAAAATATTTTTTTATACGAATTTAGGACCTAAACATCAATTTCATCCAAAACAAACACATAATACTCGACGAAACATGCACAAACAAAAAAGGTTGTTTTAAGGAAAACCTTTCGAACGTCATGGACGTTCTTGGATGTTTGACCTACAAACATTACGAAACATGACACACTACCAATAAACACCATAATTACTCATATAATGACCTCATAAACACATACAACAGACAATTATGCACATAATCACACATAAGGCACATTGGTGACCTAGTCGTCAAACTCGTTGATCGTTCCTTGACGTTTGACTTCTAACGAACCTAAAATCTTAGACACTGACTCAAAACAACATAACAAATAATTTTAGGACCTTATATCATATTGAAAAAAATGTCAGGATCTAGCTTCACCTAAGTCATATTCGGGATATTACACGTCATAACTCCAGTTCATCTTTAGTGGTTCATGTGAAGTCTTAGAAACATATTGGTCCTCTATGATGGAGTTGAATAAATCATTCCTTAGTAAAATAATGATTCTTTCTTCCAAGGTGCGGATGGGGTAATTAGGTACCAAGAATATTTATGTGTGATAGATATGGATGGCTGAAGGAAACATATCATAGAGGAGCTCATGTTTCTCAATATTCCATTCACCCGGGTGTCACCAAAATGTATCGTGATTTGCACCTATTTAATGGTGGAATGGGATGAAAGGATATTGAAAAACTATATGGCTAGCTTATCAAATTACCAACAAGTAAAAGTCAGCATCAAGGACCGGGAGGTTTAACTCAAGATATAGATATCCCCAGTTGGAAGTGGGAAGATGTCAACATGGACTTTTGATTAGGGTTACCTCTTACGCCTCAACAACGTGACTCCACTTGGGTCACGGTAGATAAGTTGACAAAATCAGCCCACTTCCTACCCATCAAAGTCTCTTATGTGATGAAGGAGTATATTGGATTGTACATTAAGGAGATCGTAAAGTTATGTGGGGCCTTCTTTTCGATCATTTTGCATAGAGGTGCCCAATTCCCTTCTCATTGTTCGAGATCTTTCAAAACTGAGCTTCGTGTTGAAGTGAATATTAGTACCGCTTTCCACACTTAAACGGATGGTAAAGCGGAGCGCACCATCCAAACCTTAGAAGACACGTTGAGAGCTTGTGTTATTGATTTCAAAGGAAATTGTGGTGATCACCTACCTGTGATAGAATTTTCTACAACAAAAACTACCATGCGAGTATTTCCATGGAACTATTGAAAGCACTCTATGGTAAGAGGTGCCGGTCTCCGGTAAAATGGTTTGAAGTGGGTGAGTTTTCCCTTCTTGGTCCTTAAATAGTTTATGAGATTACAGAGAAAGTTAAACTCCTAAAAGAGAGTTTGAAGATGACTTATATTTAGCAAAAATCTTATGTCGACAATAGAAAATCAGACCTTGTATTTGAATTAGGATATTAAATTCAATTGAAAATTTCATCCATGAAAGGGGTGATGAGGTTTGGGAAGAAGGGGAAACTTAGTCCCCGGTATGTAGGTCCTTATGAAATTGTGAAGCGAGTTGTGGAAGTGGCATATTAGTTAATCTTGCCAATAGAATTGGCCCCGGTTCATCCGGTGTTCCATGTGTCAATTCTCAAGAAACGTATAGGTGATTCAGTATGTATTCATACTCTAGAAGGTTTAGGGGTAAATAAGAACCTATCTTAAGAAGAGGTCCCAATTGAGATCTTGGATCATCAGGTTAAGAAATTGAGGAATAAAGAGGTTGCCTCCGTAAAGGTTTTGTGGAGGAACCATCTTGTTGAGGGTGAAATATGGGAGGGTGAGGCCGCCATAAAGTCCCGCATTCCAATAATGTGCCTCCTACTCCTATACAAAATCAAATTTAGTTATTTCTCTTAAATGAGTGTTATAAATAATGTTGCAGTTATCATGTTTTCCTATTGTCTTCATATTCCTGTAGAAAATCTTGCTTGAATTCAGTTTCATGAAATATGTTCATATGGTTAGCTTGCACTTATATATAGTGTATGCTCTTCATGGGAGTTGTATTGAACATGTTTTGATTTATTTTTATAAGAAGGAATCATATCAACTCTCTAGACGTTCATATTAAGATCATATTGAAATGGAGAAAGTAGTTCCTCCTTATGTGATAAAAAAGGATGAGATCTTATTTGTTATGAATTGTGGATTAAGTTCCTATGTTAAAATTCTATGTTGTTGTTGAATATAGTAGAGAATTCCTCCTATGACATGTGACTCATTATGATATTTCTTGTTTTTAGGCTGCTAGTGTAGAATCTCTCTTCTCTTTCCCTCTAGGCGGTTTAAAGTGTCATTCGGGGACGAATATCCCTAAAAGAGGGATATTTTAACACCTCAGAAATTCTTTGACCTATACTAGAGACTAATATGACGAATAATGATAGTTTTAGACCTAAAAAAAGATAATTAACTTAGGTAGAAGTGTTAAAGACTAGACGTCAAGAAACGCCCATGATGTCCGGAGACTAGTAAAAGTGATCAAGTGTGCCTTTAGGTCTTGGAAGGGTCGTATAAATGTCAATACATATAAAAAAACATAGGGAACACCTTAGAGCATATTTAGGGTAAAAACGTACGGGTATGAATCCCTTAGTAGCACATTAAGGTCCCTCAAGGAGGACCCAAACATTGACACAAAAATCTTTAAACAGGAGATTGAAAAGATGAGGGGAAATGATGTCCGTCGATTGACTTAGGCTCCGTTGTTTTGAGTCGTGAGTACAATCATAGAATATGGAACCAAGGCTTAATTTTTAGCATCCCCTGATGCAAATGACGGTATGAAAAGATGATCCGTCTATGAAACGACGAACTGTTAGTTATGAGGTGTCGATGGGGTATGCGAGCTGGTGAACTGCACGACCAAGCCAAAGGTGTCACACTCCAAAATTCCAAGACCTAACATAGAGTCTCAAAAGGTTTATTAAAGTTGGTAAACTATTTTAGGTCTTAAAATAATGGTTATAAGCCATTTACAAAGTTTTAGAACGTCCATGACGTCCAGAAACTAGTGAAACGAATACTATGGTGACTTAGCCTATTTTACGGGGTTTTCGGAGTCAAAAATTGATAAAATTTGGTGAAAAGGTGTTAAACATATATTATAGTGTGTTTAGAGTGGAAACGTCTGCGTACGACTCACCAAGGACCACCATAAGGGTCCTTGAGGAGGAAACTTTCAAAATGACTAAAAGTTGTCGAAAGTTAGTAGCCACATACACTTGGAATGGATGGAGCATCGCCTGTGTGATGAAGTGTCGATGTCTCAGTAGTCCCATGCCTAGCCACTTTACATAATTTGAAAAAAATACAGGTCTCTATACTTATCGATGGACCTTCAGGGCAATGGGTGCAAGTAGTCGTCAACTGACCTATGGACCGTAAGGTGGGGTCTGTAGGTCAGGCATGTTTTCACTATCAAGGTTTACACAAGTTCAACATAATTATTTAAACATTTAGGGGTTCAATTAGGGGTTAGGGGTGATTGATTAAGTTAGTTAAGTTACCATATAAGCTACCCTAATCAAAGCCCAAAATATGACTACGTAGAAGATAAAGTTCATGGGAATTATGTCTTCAAGAATATCACTTTCCTCTATCAATCTTAAAGAATTACATGGTATGGGAACATTTCACCGTTGGGATTCCATTCCCCTAAGGGTTCTTCCAAATTGATTTCCAAAAGATGATAGGAACATTGGTTTCTTGCTAATCCGAAAAATAAAGTTTCAAATTATATTGTTGTTGATTTGTAATGAGTACTTCTTTCATATTTGATGTATTATTAATCAATTATGGTCGGTATTTATGTTAAATCTAGTATATGGAACAGGTGATGAATTGATCCAAATTCCCTAACCCTATGTTATGAACTAATGACGAATATGATTAGTATTGATGTAATTGACTTAGTTCTTGTATTATTTACTATTGTAACGACCCCAAGTACACCCTATAAGTTAGAGCATCCTTGTGTATCCACACGGAAAATGAGACTTCAAGAAGTATAATCAAAGCCACTCGTATCATTCATTGCATATTAAACATTATAAAATGAGTAAGAATTTAAAACATTCTTCACACACGAAGAACACTTTCCATAATCATTACACAAGTGAAAATTTTCATTTAAAACAATAAACCTTTACAACATCTCATTGAACAATCTAAACTTTGGAGTATACAACACTTGGGACGAAGCCCATACAAGACATCGAATAAAGACAAAGACATTAAGGAACATGTGGATATCGTCCTCGAATTGATGAGGAGTCACGAATACTTCATCTTAAGCCCTTATAAACCTATCCATCCACCATGTCATATCAAGACTTCCAATACCCTACACTTTAGTCAATAAGGGAAATGAAGGGGTTAGCACATTAGATGCACTACGTATGTAAGCCATGTCAAATACAATAAAAAGGGACATTTAGTAAATAGCGTGCTTTTCATGAATTATAATTAAAACATCATACAATAAGCATAATAAAAATATTTAATTCCTTAGGAACACATAATAAATCATTAAAGCAATTATTCACATTTTTAGAATAACTTTATAATATGCGTGTTCATTCTTACAGTGAACTCCTTTACTATTGCAATGAAGCCTGTAAACTTCACATAGAAAACTTCCTAGCATGCAATCCTCTCACAAAAAGCTATCCTAAGAATCACTTAATTAAGAAAAAGAGAAACCGATCATACACCCTCTCTAGGCACAACTAAATTATCCTTACCACCACCTATAATCAGATACAAACCAAGCACATGAGGATGGGCTCCTCCTACCAAAGGTCATTCTATGTGTCACTTGAGTGAGTTGTGAAGCGACCGCAATATAATCCCTTACACACACACTTAATAAATAATATAGAATACCTAAGATTGAATAATTCTCACTTAATACATCAACACATGGATAATATGTCATTCTTCTTCCAAAGGCTATCAAAAGACTTACTTAAGTAAATCAAGAAGATAACGTCCATGATTGAACTCCTCAAGATTACCTCAAGAATCCGTATGACTACATATATCTTAGATCATGTCTACATAATCAACCATCTTCCCTAACTAGAGTCATTCTTAAGACTTATCTAGGTAAGATGCGAAGTGACCATTCTTATGCCCTTTCACACCTTAACTACTCTGGATAAGTAATTATTCATTTAAGATACTTTCTTCACTTAAGTCTTTACATTAATTAGTTCATTTAATAATCATTCATCTTATCAGGACATTTAATAAATGGTCTTGGACAAGACCTCAGGACTTTGACTAACACCTTCAAAGCCAATTGTGCAATCTCTAGAAAGTGTCCCACACCACCACCTAAACTTCATATAACCTCTCTAATACTAGTAGGTATCCCATATGATAAGAATTTGTAATAACCAACATATACCATGATATCTAGACATGGAATATGGGTTCTAACCTACTCCTAAAAGGGTGTTCTACTTGTCAAGGATCAAACTAGGATACATCACATGTAGGCACATTGTTAAGGAATATTAAGGGCTTTTATGCACTCTAGTCTCATTCTGAAGTAGAGATACGTTGTACTCTATTATCCTTCTCAAGTAGAGATACATCCCATGAAACACTCAATCAGTGCTAGCATTTGTTCTCATAGAGTAATTGAAATCATAGGATCAGATGATGCGGTTCCATATCTAGTTCATAACCTAATCACATTCACCGTACCAAAGAGGTCCACTAGGAATACCTATAAATCGCGACTAAGATAGATCATCATGACTTTCCTAAGGATTATATGATGTCGTTAACCAACCCTAAGTCCATCATCCTTTACATGAAGGATACAATTACGACTCTTTGACTTAAAATTCATAACATAACCTTACCACCAGGTTTAAGGTTCCACGTACACAACCTTCTTAAGATCATTTAAGGTCTAACATATTATTCACTCATACAAGACAAGGTGCACTAATCCTACCTAGTCAAAATATATCATATTAACATATCATTCATTCCTGTATCAAGTAAGGGACACTCGTCTTCAAAAACAAGACACAACATTCTTTACTTTATTCCATATAACATATCATTCTTTGAAGCACTTAGTAATGACCCTTATCATCTTCATGTCATCCTATACATTACTATAACATCATCATTATGACAATCGTAGACTCATATAGTCAAATAGGACCAATCACGCATCAACTCTAAGACTACACTCATAAGCACATAGTCCTAGTATAACATAAGCACCTAATATCAATAGAAGAACACATATTTCACTTAATCACTTGTAGATATATATGCTAATACCCAAAATAAATCAACTACACAAATCATCATAATACTTCAAATAGTGTCGACAAGGCTATGGTCATCATATTGCATAAAGTAACACCAATAAGGCCACATTAATTCACATAGCACCGCCTCCATAAGTGGACCATACCAATCCCCAGTGTTCTACAAAAACTATACATTTTAGAGATTTATGGCAGCATACCACCCATTCCATCTCACCACTTCAATCCAATGCTAAATGATCCAATTCAATACCAATAGGCCCTTTACCATGGCCATGGAATAAACTATAATTATCAATGAATATAGGTCAATTAAATATAGATTTAACAAAATAAGAAAACCTAGATATCAATTTAATACAATTTTAACATCGATCAATAGATCATAGAAAACTACACTAGAATTCATAAGTAGTATGTAAATAATAATTTAATCAACTTAATATTAATTGGATATAGTAATATAAAATACTCAATTGATCAAATTTAAATATCCTATAAACAAAGAAATCATAATCTATACATGAATCAAAATCCCAGAACAATCTACACTTGAATTCACCAATACCAAAACATGAACACATAACCCATATTTTAGTTTAATTGAGAGATTTTAGAAGGTCGGGGGTTCATGGAGAATTTCGTTGTAAAACATTAATTATACATCAATAATATGATATGTTAATATTTGGAAACATTTCATGCAAGAACCCAAGACTTACAGTAGAAATTGGATTTTTCATTTTTTTGAAGTCTTTGAAATTGACTCTGAGGTGATGGAAAGCCTTAGATGAAGAACTCCCATACTTTATTAAAAGAATTCAATGATAATTGAATAATAAACTCCATTGAAGATCAATCTTCAAGCTCTATCTTCACCTTGAGCTCTCATGGAGGATTTTGAAGAAACTTTGGGAGGGAATGGGTTTTTAGTTAGGTACTAGGATTTATATGGGAGTTTTTTGACTTATATACTCTTAAAAAACCGAAAAAAACCAAAATAACCGTCATCCTATTTTGTAAGACATTGGGTTAATTTCTCAAAAACCCCAAGCCGTAACAAAAAATTACAGGCAGTTTGTAGCATCATCTACGCCCTAGAATCGACTATCCGTGTGTGAGACCACGCTCCATCGATGGGGGTCTCATTGGTTGCTCCTGCAGCTCCTCAACCTGTAGAGGCTGCACCGACGGTCCAAGTCGACGAGCCATCATTCCATCGACTGGCTGTCGTTTGGGTCGTCAGTTTGCACAGCATGGAAGCTGCCATGCAGCTTCAAGTCTTGAGTTGGGGTCCTCCTCTAGGGCCCCTTGTGGGTCCTAGGTGGAGTTGTGCCCGGAATTTAAACCTCTAAACACGTACGTCTAGGTATTTGGAACATCTCCAAACAAGTTAAATATCAAACAAGCCACACAACATGCTAAACCACATCCTAACTCACAAGGACGTCTAAAGGCTATCTTTCTAACGTCAACGGATGTTCTTGGACATTTGACCTCTAAACCTTACAAAAATCAAAATTATTACTCTAGGAACCATTATAAATCATATAAGGTCCTCATAACTCATTAATCACTTATAATCTCATGAAAAAACATAAGGCAAATAGGTGACTAGTCGTCGAACGTCTTGGTCGTCCCTTGACATTTGACTTCAAACTTAACCAAATCTTGAGACACTACCTCAAACATCATTTTAAACCATCATGGGACTCCAATATTTCATGTCACACACATTAGACCGTAGTTTAACCTAATCCTTTTTTGGAGGTGTTATATTCTCCCCCACATGGACAACATTCGTCCTCGAATGACACTTGTAACTCACCGAACTCTTCCAAGAGCAGAGACTAAACCTCATAACTCATGAAAATACCATACAACATTCAATAAACGAGGAACATCAATTTCAGATAATTAAGAGAATCACAACACAACAACAAACTACAGTAAATTCTACAACTCATTATGCGATAACAGTCACATCCATCATTTCAATTAACGAAAAATCATTTTATATTCAATATAATGCTCTTATACAGAAGTTGTAACCATATTACAACATTTTTCCATCGAAGAATAAATTTGTCAATTTTTACAAAACCATATAGTGAGCAGATATCCCTGGCAACTTTATGGTGAACATACTTCACAATCTAACAATGCAACACTTAAGAAATTCCTTACAAATTCCCAATAAACGAAGTATTATATAACAATTTAGACATGTTTAATATTCATATTCATTAAACAATTACCAATAAACACTAGATGCATATGAACCATGAAGAAGATACCGTGCAAGAAAACTCAGTTTTGTATTCAACAAAACATCAACCAAAACATGTATATATCATAAGGAAAATATTATGAAATCCCTTTTTCACAAAAGACTCCTACGTAATTCAAGTTACTGAGAACTCTTTGTTTTAGGATTGAATAAACACATAAAGAAAGGTTAGGGGTACCTCACTCCCAAAAACCATACTTTTCAACATACTCCCCCACTTAGGAGAAGCCCATTCTAAGGTCAACATAACATCTACTACAAGGAAATCCCTCAAGGCATGTTAAACCTTACTAATACTTTTTTACCAAGGTGCATCTCATGAAAACTAAGGACTCTCAAAGGTTTAATTATCTTACCACTACATTCCCCCCTTACTAAGAGAAATTTACCTTTACTCTTTGAAATCTCATCACCTTCCTTTCTATGGTTGGGTCATAAACAGCTTCACACGATCTCAACAACCACTACTTCACATTTCTAACACTATGTCATACCATTCTTTCCAACTACACTACCCTTCAAAGGTACCTAAATCAACACAATCTGTCACACCTCATCTAACAAGTCATATCTCATCTTTCTCTCTCTCAACACAATCTTCATAAAGTTATCCTCAAGGGACCAACACATAAAGAAAACAAGGGAAAGACACCATATACAAAGCTCTTAGGAACGATTAGATGAATGAAGAAGTGAAACTTTTCCTAGCACCCAATAGCCTCATATTCAAAAAATTTGCGCTCCGCATTATGAACAAGACTCTACTACATGTTGTTCATGTGAAAAAAATACACTCCCAAACCTTATGCTCTGATACCAACTTTGTAACGACCAACAAGTACTCCCTAGAAGTTAGAGCATTCTTGTGCTGCCACACGGCAAGTGAGACTTAAAGAAGTCTTATCAAATCCACTCGTATCATTCAGCGCATAATGAACATTATAAAATAAGAAAGAATTTAAAATTTTGTTCACACACGAAGAACTCTTTCCATAATCGTTATGCAAGCGAAAAACATTAATTTAAAACATTAAACCTTTACAGCATCTCACTGAACCAAGTAATCTTAAGAGTATATAACACTTGGAACTAAGCCCATACAAGAAATAAATTAAAGAGTAAGACATAGAGGAACATGTGGATATTGTCCTTGAATCAATGAGGACTCACCGATATTTCATCTTCAACCCTTAGAAGCCTATCCTTCTTACATGGCATAAATTTCCAATTCCCTATACTTTAGTCAAAAAGGGAAAAGAAGTGGTTATCACATTAGATGCACTATGTATGGAAGCTATACAAAAACCATGAAAAAGGTACATTTAGTAAACAACATACTTTTTATGAATTCTGATTAAAACATCATACTATAAACATAAGAATAACATTTAACACCTTAGGAACACATAATGAATCGTTTAAGAAATTATTAACATTTTTAGAACAACTTCACTGTAAGCAAGTTCACTGTTACAGTGAACTCCTTCATTGTTAAAGTGAAGCCTATCACTTCACATAGAGCACTTCCTAGCATGCAATCCTCTTACTAAATGCTAACTAAAGCTCATATAAGTAAGTAAAAGATATACCACCCATACACCCTCTTAGGCATACCTAAATGATCCTTTAAACCACCTATAATGAGATACTCACCAAGCACATAAAAACATGAGCATGAGATCCTCCTTTAATTGACCTAGATTCATTGAGTATTATAGTTTATGTATTGAATTGATGTTCATGACCATGGGTAAAGAACTATGTGTATTGAAATGGATGATTTAGTTTTGGATTGAAGTGGTGAGATGGAATGAGTGGTATGCTGCCCTAACTCTCATAATATTATGTATAGTTTTTATAATACAATGGTGTTTGGTATGATCCACTTATCGTGGCGGCGCTATGTGAATAGATGTGGCCTTATTTGGGTTACTTTATGCAATATGATGATCATGGACTTGTTGGCACTACTTGAAGTATAGTGATGATTTGTGTATTTGATTTATCTTGAGTATGAGCATATTTATCTACAAGTGATTAAGTGAAAGTATTTGTTCTTCTAATTGATATTAGGTTATCATCTTAGACTATGATCATGTGCTTTTGAGTGTAGTGTTAGAGTTGATGCATGATTGTTCCAATTTAACTATATGAGTCTATGATGGTTAAATGTATGATTTCATATTAATGTATAGGATGACATAAATATGATAAGGGTCATTCCTATGTGCCTTAAAGAATGACATAGTATTTGGAATAAAGTAGAGAATGTTGTATCTTGTTTTGGTGGACTTGTGTCCCTTACTTGATACATGTATGAATGATATGTGAATATGAGATTTCTTGAGCTGAAAGTCTTAGTGAACCCTTGTCATGTATGAATGAATGATATGTGAGACCTTAAGTGACATTAAGAAGGTCGTGAACGTGGAACATTAAACCTAGTGTTAAGGTTACATTATGAATTTGAATGATATGTGAGACCTTAAGTGATATTGAGAAGGTCGTGTACGTGGAAACTTAAACCTAGTGTTAGGGTTACGTTATGAATTTGAAGTTGAAGATCCGTAATGGTATCCTTCAAGTAAAGGATTATGGATTTACGATTGGTTGGCTGAAACAACATCATATCATCCTTAGAAAATTCATGAATATCTACCTTAGTCACCATTGAAAGGTAGCCCTAGTGGACCTCTTTGGTAGGATGAATCTGATTGGGTTATGAACTAGATATGGAACCTCTTAATGTTATCCTTTAATGTTAATTAATATATGACAACAAAGGCTAGCACCAAGTGAGTGTGTTATGGGAAGTAGCTCTTCTGGAGAAGGAGACTACAGTACAATGTAGGTGTATTTTAGAATGAGACTACAGTACATAAAATCCCTCCATATTCCTTAACCATATTCCTCCATTGGATGTGTCCTAGTTCTACCGTTTGCAAGTTGAACACCCTCATCGGAGTAGGCTAAAACAATGGATTCCATGTCTAGATATTATGTTCTATGTCGGTTATTGCCTATTGTAATTATATGGGGATACATACTAGCATTAGAGAAGTTCTATGAAGTTTAGGATGTTGTATGGGACGCTATCTAGATATTGCACAATAGACTTTGAAGGTGTTAGTTAGAATCCCTAGGTCTTGTCCAAGAGCATTAATTGGATGTCCTGATGTGATGAATGAGTCTTAAATTAACTAATGAAGGTAATGACATAAGTTAAGGAAGTATTTTAAATTAACAACCTTAAATCATGTCATCTCAACAAGGAAATTCTACAACTCCAATTACCACACACAAGGCTCAATACACTTCATCATGAGGTATTTTCTTCTCACAACACATATGAGCTCGACGTACATGAGTCAATTATCACAAAAATAACCTTATGAACATTCTATATATAATTTCATAAAGATTACCTATATAAAAATGAACAACATAACTCAAACTTCACTGTGAAGTGTTCAAAAATGCACATTTTGCAAAACATCACCCAAAAATCAAGAAACTTCAATTTACAATCATGTTTATATAATTAAAAAGAATGAGTAACCTTAATTATCAAAAAAATGAGGGTAAAATGACTTAATGGTTTCCTCGGCCTCCCATGTTGCATCCTCTACTATGTGATTTTTCCATAACAGCTTTACGGAAGCCACCTGTTTATACCTTAACTTTATCACTTGCATATGAAGAAATTGAACCAGAACATCCTCTTAAGAGAGGTTATCCTTTACACAGAGACCCTCAATAGGAAGAATGGACTCGGGATGTCAGATAAACTTCTTTAACACATAAACATGGAAAACCAGATTAACCAAAGCCAATTCACTAGGAAGTTTCAATTCATAGGCGACCTTACCAACCTTTTGCAAAATTTGATTGGGTCACACATAACGATGACTCAATTTTCGTTTTTTGCCAAATCTAACCACCCCTTTCATTGGTGAAATTTTCAAATACACCTTATCATTTTCTTCAAACTCCAAATCCCTTCTCCGATGAGTGACATAAGACTTTGGCGACTACAGGGCGTTCCCAACCGGTTCGTTATGATATGAACCTTTTTCTAAGGTCTTATAAATCAAATCAAGACCAAGAAGTGAAGGGTCACCCGCTTCAAACCATCCAATAGGAAATCTACACCTCTTATCGTACAAGGCTTTGTAGGGAAAAATGGATATGAATGAATGAAAGCTATTATTATAAGAAAACTCCACCAAAGGCAAATGCTTATACCAATTCACTTTATAATCAATGATTCAAGACCTAAGCATGTCCTCAAGGGTTTGAATAGTGAGTTTTGCTTGACCATCCGTTTGCAGATGAAAAGCGGTGCTCAAATTCACTGTAGTAACCAACCTCTTTTTGAAAGACCTCTAATATCTAGATGTGAACTCTGCACCCTTTTCCGATATGATGGATAATTGAATACCGTGGCAACACACAACCTCATCTATGAAGATCCTAGCATAATTTTCTGCCGAATAAGTAGACTTGACAGGAATAAAGTGCGCAGACTAAGTTAATCTATCCAGAAACACCCATATGGAATCATATAACTTTAGAGTCCAAGGTAGACCCACTAAAAATTCCATATTGATATCTTCCTACTTCTAAATAGGAATTTGGATCTCCTTTAGTTAGCTACCCGACTTTTGATGTTCGGCATTTACTTGTTGGCAATTTGGACACTTAGCAATAAACACTGCTATATCCCTCTTCAAACCATCCCACCAATATATTTGCCTTAGATCATGGTATATTTTTTTCAAACCCGGATGAATGGAGTACCGGGACCTATGGGCTTCCTCAAGGATCCGATCCCTCAATCCATTTACATCAAGAACACACAATATCCCTTAGTACATTAAAAACCGTCCTCCCCTAAGTAGAATGACTCATTTTACATTCTGAAAACCAATTCATTCAACTCCACTAATGGTTTATCAAGTTATTGTTTGGACTTCACCTCAACCACAAAAGATTACTTGGAGTTATGATGGAATATAGCTCCCCCATTTGGAGAACCTTCAAACCTCACCCCAAACCTAGCCAACCTATGACCTTCCCTCACTAGGTGTTTCTTGGATTCATTAATGTGGGATACACTACCCATAATCATACGACTGAGGAAATCCACAAGCACATTTGCCTTGCCAGGGTGATAGAGGACACTCCTGTCATAATCTCTCAACAACTCTAACAACCCATTTTGTCGGGGAATCAACATATTTTTGGTAAACACATATCAGAGACTCTTGTGGCGGTAAAAACGTCAACATGAACATTGTAAAAGAAATGCCTTCATATTTTCAAAGCAAAGACAATGGCTGCTTACACAAGATGATGAGTTGGATAATTTTGCTCATGAACCTTCAGTTTCCTATAAGCATATGCTATCACCTTCCCATGTTTTCATAATCACACACCCCAAACCCACACGATATGCATCAGAATACACAAAAAACCCATTTCTACCCTCGGGTGAGGTCAACACCGGAGCGAAAGTGAGCCTATCTTTCAACATATAGGAACTCTTCTCACATGCCTTTGACAACTCAAACTTCTTACACTTTTGGGTCAAAGTATTCAAGGTAGATTCAATGGATGCAAAACAATCCACAAACCTCTTATAGTAACCTACTATACCCAAGAAACTCCTAATGTCCGTTGGAATCAATGCTGTGGAACAATATTTCACCGCCTCCGTTTTCCTTGGGTTTACTTTAATTCCCTCACTAGAGATGATATTCCCAAGAAATGCCACTAACCTTAACAAAAATTTACATTTTCTATACTTAGAAAATAATTTTTGTTCTTTAAGGGTTAGCAATAATACCTTCACATGACCCACATGATCAGTCACGTTATTCGAATATACCAAGATTTCATCAATGAAAAATGAATCTAGGTAATTTTAAAAAACCCCATTCATTAGGTCCATAAATACAGCCAGAGCATTGGTGATACCAGAAGACAAATAAGAACTCATAGTGCCAATACATAGACCTACAGGCAGTCTTTGGTACATGCGCACCTCTCACCCTAAGTTGGTGATATCTTGTCCGCAAATCTATTTTTGAAAAGAAGCTCGCCCCATGGAGTTGATCAAAAAAATCGTCAATCCGAGGGAGAGGATACTTATTCTTAATAAACCTTGTTGTAACAACCCTAATATGACTATGTTATGTAATGCTTTATGTTTTAGAATGCCTACGATAAGATGGGGTTCACACGAATTGATGCGCGTAGAACTAGACCTCTGAACCCTTCAACATCAAAGCCAACTATGAATGGTTGTGTAAAGCCATATTGGTCACCCGAATATAAAAATTTACCCGGATGAGTCTTAACCGGACTTAAAAAGGGGTAATCTTACGTTTGGAGGGTCTAGGGGTAAAATGGTCTTTTCCAGGTTAAGGATACTATTGTAATTATTTAAATATTTAATTAATTAATTAGTTAATTAATATCGTGTAGGGGCAATTTGGGTAGCCGAAACTGGCCCTTCGAGTGAAATCTTGCTCCAACCGGATTAGAACCTAGCTGGGAGCAATGATTTAATTTGATTTATTTCATTTGGTGAATTAATTTAATTAATTAATAATTAATTACAGGTTTAATTAAAGGACAAATCAGATTTCGAATAATAATAATAAAAAATAATAATAATAATAATAATAATAAAAATAAAATGAGGAGTTCTAGTTTGACTAAGTCTCCACCTAACTCTCCTAATCCTGATCCACTCATTATTACATTTTTCTGTTCTCCTCTGTCACGACCCAAATCGGGGACGCGACTGGCACCCACATTTACCCTCCTATGTGAGCGAACCAACCCATCTAAACCTTAACATTTCAATATAATATCAACATAAATGATGCGGAAGACTTAAACTCATAATAAACAACTCAACTATTATTAATATTATCATCCCCAAAATCTGGAAGTCATCATCACAAGAACATCTATCTCAAATTACTAAACTAGGAATGTCTAAGAACAAAATATAACTAAAAGGAAAACATAAAAGTAGGGGGTCAGTACAACCACACGTACTGAGTAGATATCATCGGCTAACTCAAAATAGGGAACAATATATATCAATAATAATGTAAATCAACTACAATACTCAACATGTAGCAATAGCAATTACTTTATCATTAACAATTCCGTCAAGTTCACACATGAGGACTCAAGCCTCAATACCATACTCATTTGGGAATTAAGTTCATTAGATTGAGTATATTCATTATCTTTCAAGATTCATTATCTTTCTTCCTCTTGTGTCGGTACGTGACACTCCGCTCCTCTATTACTATCCTGGTGTCGGTACGTGACACTCCGATCCTCATATTCATTCTATCCTGGTACGAAACGTGGCACCCGATCCATATTCTATCCTGGTGTCGGAACGTGACACTCCGATCCTCATATTCATTCTATCCTGGTACCGGAACGTGGCACCCGATCCATATTCTATCCTGGTGTCGGAACGTGACACTCCGATCCTCATATTCATTCTATCCTGGTACCGGAACGTGGCACCCGATCCTCATATTCTATGCTGGTGTCGGAACGTGACACTCCGATCCTCATATTCATTCTATCCTGGTACCGGAACGTGGCACCCGATCCCCTAATTCATCAAGCCTTCTTTTACACTAAGGCATCCTCATTCTCATTATATAATTTATCAAGCCTTCTATCATACTAAGGCATCATCAATCTTATTATATAATATATCAAGCACATTAGGGTTCTTTCAAGATTTGGGATTCAATAGCTTCATCATGCTTGTTAATTAATCACAATCTCATAATCATAATCATGCAAGCATACAATTTAAGCACATAGACAGGTTTACATCATCATCAATACATATCATACACTATCAAGAGTTCACTACGATTATCGTAACATAAAAACCATAACCTACCTCCACCGAAGAATTGGAATCAACAAGAAATCTCCCAAGCTTTGTTACTTCTTCCTCTCGATCGATTTCTCCTTCTCTTTCGTTCTTTCTCTTTTGTTTTATTCAAACCCTCTTTCCTTTACCCTAATTACAATATAATTAAGTGTAAAAGAGGACAATAAAACCCCCTAATTAACTTAAGGTTACTTCTTTTAACCCCTAAGTAATTAGACTTATAAATGTTAACCCTCAATCTTTATAATTAAGGAAAGAATAGTCAAAAACGACCCTTAAAACGTGTGGAGAAATCCTAAACTGTCTGGGACTGCGTGACCTGTGACGGGCCGTCGTGCCTGCGACGGTCCGTCACGCAGGTCGTCGCACTGCCCAAAGTCCTATCGTCGCCACGGACAATGTGACGGTCCATCACGCCTGTGACGGTCCGTCCTGCACGTCCGTCATGGCGGTCAGAAACTCGTTTCTCGAACCAAATTCTCAAACGTTGAAGTGTTTTGCAACGGAAACTCACGACGGTTCGTCGTGGGTGTGACGGCACGTCCTGCAGGTCCGTCACAATTTACAGAGAGTCGATTTTCAGTACCCAATTTCAAAATTCTAAGTGCCATGGGACGACACTCCCTCGACGGGCCGTCGTGACCACGACGGTCCGTCGTGACCCTCGTCGTCCCAGCCAGTTTTTCCAGAAGTGGACTCTGTTGCTCAAAACGACTAAACAGGTCGTTACAATAGATACCAATTTACCCATCGTTCGTCCCCGAACGATCAAAAGAAGAAAAACAATGGCGAAAAGGAGTACCTGAATCTGTAAACAGATGTGGGTATTTTTCTTGCATATCTGCCTCCTTCTCCCAAGTAGCCTCTTCAACCGGTCGATTCTTCCATTGCACTTTGATGGATGCAATCTCCCTCGACCTCAGTTTGCGAACTTCTCTATCTAATATAGCAACCGGTTCCTCTTCATAAGTCAAGTTCTCATCCAACAAAACTGAATCCCAACGGATAATGTAGTTTCCATCTCCGTGGTATCTCTTCAGCATAGATACATGAAACACCGGATGCACTCCGGACAGCCCTGGGGGCAAGGCTAATTCATAAGACACCTCCCCTATTCTCTTAAGCACTTCAAATGGTCCAATATATCTTGGACTTAACTTACCTCTTTTTCCAAACCGCATCACCCCTTTCATGGGCGAAACCTTCAACAAGACTTGTTCACCTTCCATGAACTCCAAGTCTCTAACCTTTCGGTCTGCATACTCCTTTTTCTACTTTGAGCCGCCAAAAGCTTTTCTTGAATAGCTTTCACCTTCTCCATAGAATCTCTCAACAGATCAGTCCCCCAAGGTCTAACTTCAAAGGCATCAAACCAACCAATGGGAGATCTACACCTCCTCCCATACAATGCTTCAAATGGAGCCATGTCAATACTGGAGTGATAGCTATTATTGTATGAAAACTCTGCCAAAGGTAAAAAGCTATCCCAATGGCCACCAAACTCTATCACACAGGCGCGAAGCATATCCTCCAAAACTTGAATTGTTCGCTCAGACTGACCATCTGTCTGAGGATGAAATGCAGTACTAAGGTCTAACCTAGTACCTAATTCAGCATGCAACGTTCTCCAAAACTTAGAAGTAAACTGCGTACCTCTATCTGATATAATGGAGAGTGGAACTCCATGCAACCGAACGATCTCTGAGATGTAGATCTTGGCTAACTTCTCTGCATTGTAGGTCACCTTGACAGGAATGAAGTGAGCGGACTTAGTTAACCTATCAACAATCACCCAAATGGAGTCATACTTACCCAATGTCTTTGGAAGACCAACCACGAAGTCCATCGCGATTCTCTCCCACTTCCATTCAGGAATGGGCATCCTCTGAAGTGTTCCTCCGGGCCTCTGGTGTTCATACTTTACTTGTTGACAATTTGGACACTTGGCAACAAACTCAACAATATCTCGCTTCATTCTACTCCACCAGAAGTGTTGCTTTAGGTCGCGATACATCTTGGTTGCACCAGGATGTATAGAATATCCGGAACTATGGGCCTCTGTCAGAATAGTGGTGATCAAATCATCGATGCGGGGTACACATACTCTTCCCTTAATCCTCAAAACACCTTCCCCATCGATTATTGCTTCCTTAGCCTCTCCTTGCAACACTTTATCTCGAATTCGCCTTAGTTTCTCATCGTCAAACTGTTTCCCCTTAATCTGATCAAGGAAAGAGGATTTTGCCTCTACACAAGCTAACAATCCTCCCTTCTCATTTATTTCTAACCTCATAAGGTCATTAGCCAAAATCTGCACTTCTCTAGCCAATGGGCGTCTAGAAGCTTGCAAATGAGCTAGACTTCCCATGCTTCCGGCCTTTCTACTCAAGGCATCTGCCACAACATTCGCCTTCCCCGGATGATACAAGATAGTGATGTCGTAGTCCTTTAGTAGTTCCATCCATCTCCTCTGTCTCAAGTTCAAGTCCTTCTGAGTGAAGACATACTGTAGGCTACGATGGTCCGTATAGACTTCACACTTAACCCCATACAAATAGTGTCTCCATTGCTTTAGTGCAAATACTACCGCGGCCAACTCCAAATCATGGGTCGGATAGTTACGTTCATGCATTTTTAATTGCCTCGAAGCATAAGCAATCACATTCTTCTCTTGCATTAGCACTGCACCCAAACCCGAATAGGATGCATCACAATAGACAATAAAGTTTTTGCCCTCTACCGGCAAGGTAAGGATAGGCGCGGTAGTCAACAAAGTCTTGAGTTTCTGAAAGCTCTCCTCACACTCATCCGACCATACAAATGGAACGTTTTGCTTAGTCAAGTTCGTCAATTGGGAAGCAATAGAAGAGAATCCCTTGACGAATCGGCGGTAGTAGCTAACTAAACCCACAAAACTCCTTATTTCTGACACGTTTGTAGGTCTTACCCAATTCTTTACCGTCTAATCTTAGATGGATCTACCATCACTCCATCCTTAGAAACCACGTGCCCCAAGAAGGACACTGAATCTAGCCAAAACTCACACTTGGAGAATTTCGCATAAAGCTTTTTCTTTCTCAACAACTCTAACACCAATTTCAAATGCTCCTCATGTTCTTTCTTACTTTTGGAGTATATCAGTATATCATCAATAAACACAATCACAAAGAGATCCAAATATGGCTTGAAAATCCCGTTCATCAAGCTCATGAAGGCAGCAGGGGCATTAGTAAGACCAAACGACATTACCACAAACTCATAGTGCCCATACCTAGTTCGAAAAGCAGTCTTTGGCACATCCGTTGCTCGTATTTTCAGTTGGTGATAACCGGACCTCAAGTCAATTTTAGAGAAGACACAAGCACCTTGTAACTGATCGAACAAGTCATCAATGCGAGGAATGGGGTACTTGTTCTTAATAGTTACCTTGTTCAACTGTCGGTAATCTATGCACATTCGGAAACTCCCATCTTTCTTCTTCACAAACAAAACCGGAGCACCCCAAGGAGATGCACTTGGTCTAATGAAGCCTTTGCTCAACAACTCTTGAAGTTGAGCCTTTAATTCTCTTAACTCCGCGGGAGCCATTCTATACGGGGGTATAGAAATGGGGCGAGTACCGGGTTCCAAATCAATGCAGAAGTCTATATCCCTATCTGGTGGCATACCGGGAAGATCTGCAGGGAACACATCCAAAAACTCACAGACTACCGAAACTGACTCAATCGATGGTACTTGAGTAGTGTCATCCTTAAGATGTGCCAAGAAAGCTAGACAACCCTTACTAACCATCTTCTGAGCACGAATAAAGGAGATGATACGCACCGGATTGGGAGTGTAGTCACCCTCCCATACTAACTGATCTGCCCCAGGCTTGGCTAACGTCACTGTTTTAGCATTACAATCCAAAATCGCAAAGTTTGGAGAAAGCCAAGTCATACCCAGAATTACATCAAAGTCACCCATTTCTAAAATAACCAAATCCACATAAGTGTTGCTCCCCACAAAATTCACCAAACAAGACCTATACACTTTTTCGACTATCACAGACTCACCCACCGGAGTAGAAACACGAATAGGCATGTCAAGTAATTCACAATGTAAATTTAGACCGTTAGCAAATGATGAAGATACATAAGAAAACGTGGAGCCAGGGTCAAATAACACAGATGCCATGCAATCACAAACCAAAAGATTACCTGTGATAACAGCATCAGACGCCTCCGCTTCAGATCTCCCAGGGAAAGCATAACAATGGGCCCATTATTCGTCTGTCCGTTGCCCCTACCATGTTGTGTAGTAGTGGCTCCGTTTTGCCCTTCACCTCTGCCGTTTTGGTGACCACCATTACCTCGGCCACCACGCCCTCCAGAATAACGACCTCTACCATTACCACCTCTTCCTCTAGCCATTGGGGGTCTGTAACTCTGGTTTGGACAGTACCTCTTAATGTGTCCAATCTCTCCACACCCATAACATTCTCTGGGTTCACGCGTCGGCCTCTCAGAGAAGTGTTGACCGTTCTGAGGTGGACCCCCAACTACAGTCTGTAGTGAAGACTGTATTGGTCGATTTGAGTGACCTCCGGAGTTCTGTCCTCTAGAATAAGAACCATTATACTCACCTCCCCTTCGGAACCTCTTTGATGTCGATGTCGTGGTGAAGTCATCTGGTTTCACTCCTTCCACCTCAATCACAAAGTCTACCACCTCTTGGAAGGATGTTGCTGTTGCCGCTATCTGTAAGGCTGAAATCCGCAATTCTGACCTCAACCCCTTCACAAAACGGCGGATCCGTTCTTGTGGACTGAAACAAAGTTGGGTGGCATATCTGGATAGTGCGCGAAATTTAGCCTCATACGCGTTTACTGTCATCCTTCCCTGTTCAAGACTCAAGAACTCATCCCTCTTCCTATCTCTCAAAGTCCTTGGGATATACTTCTCCATGAACAAACTAGAGAATGATTCCCAAGTCATAGGTGGTGCCTCTGTTGGTTGACACTCAACATGTGAACGCCACCACATTTGGCGTTCCCTTGGAACTGATAGCTCACGAACTCGACACCAAACCTCTCTACTATACCCATCTTGTGTAGTAGCTCATGACAATCAACCAGAAAATCATAAGCATCCTCAGATTCTGCACCCTTAAAGACTGGAGGTTTTAATTTCAAGAACTTACTAAAAAGTTCATGTTGATCGTTTGTCATAATAGGCCCAGTAGTCAGACGTGGAAATGTGTCTATTCCCAATGGTGCATCCATGCGGGGAGCCATAGTAGCCGCATGTCGTATCTCTGAAACCGGAGGTGTTGGTGCAGAAACCATTGGAGGTGCTTGACCCTGATCGGACAACCCGCTAAGATAAGCAAGTACTTGGTTGATCATCTCTGGGGTAGGTTGGGGTGGCATTTCCTCATTCTGCCCTTGTTCAGTTTCCCCTTCCTCACCCTCTCTAACTACCTCCTCAGTCGGTGGAGGAGTCACCGCCCTAGCATCAGATGGGCTAGGGGCTCGTCCTCTCCCTCTAGAGGACGTCCTCCCACGACCTCTCCCACGGCCTCTTGCCGTTGTTCTTCCTCGAGCCACAGCCCCAGTGGCTGGCTCAGTAGTTTCCTGTCTTTCCGTTGTCGCTGCTGGTGCGGTCGTTGCTCTAGTTCTAACCATCTGCGAAATAGAATGAAGATGGTCAGATACCAATTTGTATCACCTAGATACCAATTGGACTCAAGTAGTAGCACGAAAGAAAGAATGAAAGAATGGAATTTTCCTAAAGTCTTATAGCCTCTCAAAGAAAAGTAAAGGCGTCCCCCTACCGTTCTTTAAGACTCTACTAGACCTGTTCTTGTGTGATGAGACCAATGAACCTAATGCTCTGATACCAAGTCTGTCACGACCCAAATCGGGGACGCGACTGGCACCCACATTTACCCTCCTATGTGAGCGAACCAACCCATCTAAACCTTAACATTTCAATATAATATCAACATAAATGATGCGGAAGACTTAAACTCATAATAAACAACTCAACTATTATTAATATTATCATCCCCAAAATCTGGAAGTCATCATCACAAGAACATCTATCTCAAATTTACTAAACTAGGAATGTCTAAGAACAAAAATAACTAAAAGGAAAACATAAAAGTAGGGGGTCAGTACAACCACACGTACTGAGTAGATATCATCGGCTAACTCAAAATAGGAAACAATATATATCAATAATAATGTAAATCAACTACAATACTCAACATGTAGAAATAGCAATTACTTTATCATTAACAATTTCCGTCAAGTTCACACATGAGGACTCAAGCCTCAATACCATACTCATTTGGGAATTAAGTTCATTAGATTGAGTATATTCATTATCTTTCAAGATTCATTATCTTTCTTCCTCTTGTGCGGTACGTGACACTCCGCCTCCTTATTACTATCCTGGTGTCGGTACGTAACACTCCGATCTCATATTCATTCTATCCTGGTAACGGAACGTGGCACCCGATCCATATTCTATCCTGGTGTCGGAACGTGACACTCCGATCCTCATATTCATTCTATCCTGGTACCGGAACGTGGCACCCGATCCATATTCTATCCTGGTGTCGGAACGTGACACTCCGATCCTCATATTCATTCTATCCTGGTACCGGAACGTGGCACCCGATCCATATTCTATCCTGGTGTCGGAACGTGACACTCCGATCCTCATATTCATTCTATCCTGGTACCGGAACGTGGCACCCGATCCTCATATTCTATCCTGGTGTCGGAACGTGACACTCCGATCCTCATATTCATTCTATCCTGGTACCGGAACGTGGCACCCGATCCCCTAATTCATCAAGCCTTCTTTTACACTAAGGCATCCTCATTCTCATTATATAATTTATCAAGCCTTCTATCATACTAAGGCATCATCAATCTTATTATATAATATATCAAGCGAATTAGGGTTCTTTCAAGATTTGGGATTCAATAGCTTCATCATGCTTGTTAATTAATCACAATCTCATAATCATAAGCATGCAAGCATACAATTTAAGCACATAGACAGGTTTACAACATCATCAATACATATCATACACTATCAAGAGTTCACTACGATTATCGTAACATAAAAACCATAACTACCTCCACCGAAGAATTGGAATCAACAAGAAATCTCCCAAGCTTTGTTACTTCTTCCTCTCGATCGATTTCTCCTTCTCTTTCTGTTCTTTCTCTTTTGTTTTATTCAAACCCTCTTTCCTTTACCCTAATTACAATATAATTAAGTGTAAAAGAGGACAATAAACCCCCTAATTAACTTAAGGTTACTTCTTTTAAACCCCTAAGTAATTAGACTTATAAATGTTAACCCTCAATCTTTATAATTAAGGAAAGAATAGTCAAAAACGACCCTTAAAACGTGTGGAGAAATCCTAAACTGTCTGGGACTACGTGACCTGTGACGGGCCGTCGTGCCTGCGACGGTCCGTCACGCAGGTCGTCGCACTGCCCAAAGTCCTATCGTCGCCACGGACAATGTGACGGTCCGTCACGCCTGTGACGGTCCGTCCTGCACGTCTGTCATGGCGGTCAGAAACTCGTTTCTCGAACCAAATTCTCAAACGTTGAAGTGTTTTGCAACGGAAACTCACGACGGTTCGTCGTGGGTGTGACGGCACGTCCTGCAGGTCCGTCACAATTTACAGAGAGTCGATTTTCAGTACCCAATTTCAAAATTCTAAGTGCCATGGGACGACACTCCCTCGACGGGCCGTCGTGACCACGATGGTCTGTCGTGACCCTCGTCGTCCCAGCCAGTTTTTCCAGAAGTGGACTCTGTTGCTCAAAACGACTAAACAGGTCGTTACATCCTCTCTCACTTTCAGGCTTATGCATTCTTTAAAACAAAAGAACAGAACAAAAATAATAAAGTTCATCAAGAACTTGAAGGCTAAAAACTCAAAAGAATATTTAGTCTAAAAACATAAAGCAAAACAAAGTTTTTGATGGGATTGTGCTTGAAGTTTCGGTGGTGAGTCTTGGTTTCATGGTCAATTGGCAGAATTTAAACAACTGTGGAACAACATTAAGGTATGGCTTTCTCTCCTGGACTCCTTTCTCCAAGAGAATTTCCTTTCCATGAATTCAATAATTTCTGAAACTAGGGTTGTTCCCATTCTTGTCGAACTCGTTGTCTCTAATATCCTTCTTATTTCAATGTGAAATAGGTTAGATATCATGTTGTTGGTATGTTTGATGGTATTTTAATTATGAAGTGTGATTTTCGTGATAATGTTTTCATAACTATTTGTTTGGAATTGTAAGCATGTTAATTTATGTCAACCAAAAGTATGTGAAAAGTGATGTTTGTGCAAATGTTTGTGTATCATGATGTGCAAAAGTAGTGTAATGTTTCTAGATTTACTGGAAATTCTTATCTGAATATAGCCATAAAAAACATATACATAATGATCCACCAAATTATTCATGAAACTTCTTAAGATCTAATGAACAAATGATGATAACAAGGAGCTGAAAATAGTGAACAAATTTCAAACATTTGGTAGGTTGGGTTCAGCCAATCAAAGTGGTATAAAAAGTAATGAAAAATTAATGTACAAATAAGTGAAATAACTAAGGATTTAACCCAATACATCATTAAATCAAATCTATAAAAAAAATAAACAAAAGATTAAGACAAAAATGGATTGGAGAAGACTAAATTTACAATTTGGTGGAAATTGTAGCCTCGGCCAACTTTTTAAAACACGAACTTTGTTGAATTTTTTTTAAAATGTGAGGTCGTGGGGGATTGAACCCATCACCTCACAAAATGAAAATTTTATAAAAAATTAGTGATAAAAATAAAAGGAAAAACAGATGTGATTAGTGGGGATTGAACCCACAACCTTTTGAATGGACGAGAGAGTTAGAAGAAAAATAAAGGAGAAAGATAAATGTGTGTAACGACCTGTTTAGCCGTTTTGAGCAGCAGATTTTATTCTGGAAAAACTGGGACATACTACGGACACCACGACGGACCGTCGTAGGCACGACGGCCCGTCGAGGGTGTATCGTTGCAACATACTTAGAAATTCTGAAATTGGGTACTGAAAATCGACTCTCTGTAAATTGTGACGGACCTGCAGGACGTGCCGTCACAGCCACGACGGACCGTCGTAAGCTCCCGTTGCAAAACACTTCAACTTTTGAGAATTTGGTACAAGAAACGAGTTTCTAACCGTCATGACGAAGTGCAGGACGGACCGTCACAGGCGTGACGGACCGTCACAATACACTTGGTGAAAAATAGGATTTTTTGTCTCTGCGACGACCTGTGTGACGGACCGTCGCAGGCACGACGGGCTGTCACAGGTTGCGCAAATCCCAGGCAGTTTAGGATTTCTCCACACGTTTTAAGGGTCGTTTTGGACTATTCTTTCCTTAATTATAAAGATTGAGGGTTTATATTAATAAGTCTAATTTCTTGAGGGTTAAAAGAGGTAACCTTAAGCTAATTAGTGGGTTTTATTCTCCTCTTTTACACTTAATTATATTGTAATTAGGGTAAAGGAAAGAGGGTTTGAATAAAAACAAAAGAGAAAGAACAAGAGAGAGAGAGAGAGAAACGAATTGAGGGAGATTGGACGAGAAGAAGAAAGCTTTGGGAAGATTCTTGTTGATTCCAATTCTTCGGTGGAGGTAGGTTATGGTTTATGTTACGATATTCGTAGTGAACTCTTAATAGTGAATATTATGTGTTGATAGTATTGTAAACCCTGCTATGTGCTTAAATTGTATGCGTGCATGATTATGATTATGAAATTGTGATGAATTAACAAGGCATGATGAAGCTATTGAATCCCAAATCTTGAAAGAACCCTAATTCGCTTGATATATTATATAATAAGATTGATGATGCCTTAGTATGAAAGAAGGCTTGATAAATTATATAATGAGAATGATGATGCCTTAGTGTAAAAGAAGGCTTGATGAATTAGGGGATCGGGTTGCCACGTTCCGGTACCAGGATAGAATGAATATGAGGATCGAAGTGTCACGTTCCGACACCAGGATAGAATATGAGGATCGGAGTGTCACGTTCCGACACCAGGATAGAATATGAGGATCGGAGTGTCACGTTCCGACACCAGGATAGAATATGGATCGGGTGCCACGTTCCGGTACCAGGATAGAATGAATATGAGGATCGGAGTGTCACGTTCCGACACCAGGATAGAATATGGATCGGGTGCCACGTTCCGGTACCAGGATAGTATATGAGGATCGGAGTGCCACGTTCCGGCACCAAGATAGAATTAGAGGAGCGGAGTGTCACATACGACACAAGAGGAAGAAGAGATAATGAATATACTCAATCTAATGAACTTAATTCCCAAATGAGTATGGTATTGAGGCTTGAGTCCTCATGTGTGAACTTGACGAAATTGTTAATGATAAAGTAATTGTTGTTGCTACATTTTGAGTATTGTAGTTGATTTACATTATTATTGATATATATTGTTCCCTATTTTGAGTTAGCCGATGATATCTACTCAGTACTTGTGGTTGTACTGACCCCCTACTTTTATGTTTTTCTTCGTGTTATTTGTGTAAATGCAGCAAACGTTCCGTCAACTTCGACTTAGCAGTAGATCAAGCCAGTCTTCACTCCATCGGAAATTTAGGGTGAGCTAACGCGTCTAGCTTGGACTGGATCTTCTTCTTCAAGTCTTGATGCCTTGAACTTCCGGCATGGACTAGCTTTTTAGTTATTTTGTTCTTAGACATTTTTAGTTTAGTAATTTGAGATAGATGTTCTTCTGGTGATGACTTCCAGATTTTGGGGATATTAATAATAGTTTTGAGTTGTCTTATTAATGAGTTTAAGTCTTCCGCATTACTTTCGTTGATATTGTATTAAAATGTTAAGGTTTAGATTGGTTGGTTCGCTCACATAGGAGGGTGAATGTGGGTGCCAGTCGCGTCCCCAATTTGGGTCGTGACAAACTTGGTATCAGAGCATTAGGTTCATTGGTCTCATCACACAAGAACGAGTCTAGTAGAGTCTTAAAGAACGGTAGGGGGACGCCTTTACTTTTCTTTGAGAGGCTATAAGACTTTAGGAAAATTCCATTCTTTCATTCTTTCTTTCGTGCTACTACTTGAGTCCAATTGGTATCTAGATGATACAAATTGGTATCTGACCATCTTCACTCTATTTCGCAGATGGTTAGAACTAGAGCAACGACCGCACCAGCAGCAACAACGGAAAGATATGAAATGACTGAGCCAGCCACTGGGGTTGTGGCTCGAGGAAGAACAGCGGCAAGAGGCCGTGGAAGAGGTCGTGGGAGGACGTCCTCTAGAGGGAGAGGACGAGCCCCTAGCCCATCTGATACTAGGGCAGTTACTCCTCCACCGACCGAGGATGTGGTAAGAGAGGGTGAGGAAGGGGAGACTGAACAAGTGCAACATGAGGAAATGCCACCCCAACCTACCCCAGAGATGATCAACCAGGTACTTGCTTATCTTAGCGGGTTATCCGATCAGGGTCAGGCACCTCCAGTGGTTTCTGCACCAACACCCCCGGCATCAGAGATACGACATGCGGCTACTATGGCTCCCCGCATGGATGCACCATTGGGAATAGGCACATTTCCACGTCTGACTACTGGGCCTATTATGACAAACGATCAACATGAACTTTTCAGTAAGTTCTTGAAATTAAAACCTCCAGTCTTTAAGGGTGCAGAATCAGAGGATGCCTACGATTTTCTGGTTGATTGTCATGAGCTACTACACAAGATGGGTATAGTAGAGAGGTTTGGTGTCGAGTTCGTGAGCTATCAGTTCCAAGGGAACGCCAAATGTGGTGGCGTTCACATGTTGAGTGTCAACCAACAGAGGCACCACCTATGACTTGGGAATCATTCTCTAGTTTGTTCATGGAGAAGTATATCCCAAGGACTTTGAGAGATAGGAAGAGGGATGAGTTCTTGAGTCTTGAACAGGGAAGGATGACAGTAAACGCGTATGAGGCTAAATTTCGCGCACTATCCAGATATGCCACCCAACTTTGTTTCAGTCCACAAGAACGGATCCGCCGTTTTGTGAAGGGGTTGAGGTCAGAATTGCGAATTTCAGCCTTACAGATAGCGGCAACGGCAACATCGTTCCAAGAGGTGGTAGACTTTGTGATAGAGGTGGAAGGAGTGAAACCAGACGACTTTACCACGACATCGACATCAAAAAGGTTTCGAAGGGGAGGTGAGTTTAATGGTTCTTATTCTAGAGGACAGAACTCCGGAGGTCACTCAAATCGACCAATTCAGTCTTCACTACAGACTGTAGTTGGGGGTCCGCCTCAGAACGGTCAACACTTCTCTGAGAGGCCGATGCGTGAACCCAGAGAATGTTATGGATGTGGAGATATTGGACACATTAAGAGGTACTGTCCAAACTTGAGTTACAGACCCCCGATAGCTAGAGGTAGGGGCGGTCATGGTAGAGGCCGTTTTTTGGAGGGCGTGGTGGCCGAGGTAATGGTGGTCACCAAAATGGCAGAGGTGATGGGCAAAACGGAGCCACTACTACACAACATGATAGGGGAAACGGACAGACAAATAATGGGGCTCATTGCTACGCTTTCCCTGGGAGATCTGAAGCGGAGGCGTCTGATGCTGTTATCACAGGTAATCTTTCGGTTTGTGATTGCATGGCATCTGTATTATTTGATCCCGGATCCACATTCTCTTATGTATCTTCCTCATTTGCTAATGGTCTAAAATTACATTGTGAACTACTTGACATGCCTATTCGTGTTTCTACTCCGGTGGGTGAGTCTGTGATAGTCGAAAGGGTATATAGGTCTTGTTTGGTAAATTTTGTGGGGAGCAACACTTATGTAGACTTGGTTATTCTAGAAATGGGTGACTTTGATGTAATTCTGGGTATGACTTGGCTTTCTCCGAATTTTGCGATTTTGGATTGTAATGCTAAAACAGTGACGCTAGCCAAGCCTGGGGCAGATCCGTTAGTATGGGAAGGTGACTACACTTCCAATCCGGTGCGTATCATCTCCTTTATTCGTGCTCAGAAGATGGTTAGTAAGGGTTGTTTAGCTTTCTTGGCCCATCTTAGGGGTGACACTACCCAAGTACCCTCAATTGAGTCGGTTTCGGTAGTCTGTGAATTTTTGGATGTGTTCCCTGCAGATCTTCCCGGTATGCCACCGGATAGGGATATTGACTTCTATATTGATCTTGAACCGGTTACTCGCCCCATTTCTATACCCCCGTATAGAATGGCTCCCGCGGAGTTAAGAGAATTAAAGGCTCAACTTCAAGAGTTGTTGAGCAAAGGCTTTATTAGACCAAGTGCATCTCCTTGGGGTGCTCCGGTTTTGTTTGTGAAGAAGAAGGATGGGAGTTTCCGGATGTGCATAGATTACCGACAGTTGAACAAGGTAACTATTAAGAACAAGTACCCCATTCCTCGCATTGATGACTTGTTCGATCAGTTACAATGTGCTTGTGTCTTCTCTAAAATTGACTTGAGATCCGGTTATCACCAATTGAAAATATGAGCAACCGATGTGCCAAAGACTGCTTTTCGAACTAGGTATGGGCACTATGAATTTGTGGTAATGTCTTTTGGTCTTACGAATGCCCCAGCTGCCTTCATGAGCTTGATGAACGGGATTTTCAAGCCATATCTGGATCTCTTTGTGATTGTGTTTATTGATGATATACTGATATACTCGAAGATTAAGAAAGAACATGAGGAGCATTTGAAAATGGTGTTAGAGTTGTTGAGAAAGAAAAAGCTTTATGCGAAATTCTCCAAGTGTGAGTTTTGGCTAGATTCAGTGTCCTTCTTGGGACACGTGGTTTCTAAGGATGGAGTGATGGTGGATCCATCTAAGATTGAGACGGTAAAGAATTGGGTAAGACCTACAAACGTGTCAGAAATAAGGAGTTTTGTGGGTTAGCTAGCTACTACCGCCGATTCGTCAAGGGATTCTCTTCCATTGCTTCCCAATTGACGAACTTGACTAAGCAAAATGTTCCATTTGTATGGTCAGATGAATGTGAGGAAAGCTTTCACAAGCTTAAGACTTTGTTGACTACCGCACCTATCCTTACCTTGCCAGTAGAGGGTAAAAACTTCATTGTTTATTGTGATGCATCCTATTCTGGGTTGCGTGCAGTACTAATGCAAGAGAAGAGTGTGATTGCTTATGCTTCGAGGCAATTAAAGCTGCATGAACGTAACTATCCGACCCATGATTTGGAGTTGGCCGCGGTAGTATTTGCACTAAAGCAATGGAGACACTATTTGTATGGGGTTAAGTGTGAGGTCTATACGGACCATCGTAGCCTACAGTATGTCTTCACTCAGAAAGACTTGAACTTGAGACAGAGGAGATGGATGGAACTACTGAAGGACTACGACATCACTATCTTGTATCATCCGGGGAAGGCTAATGTTGTAGCGGATGCTCTAAGTAGAAAGGCCGGAAGCATGGGAAGTCTAGCTCATTTGCAAGCTTCTAGACGCCCATTGGCTAGAGAGGTGCAGATTCTGGCTAATGACCTTATGAGGTTAGAAATATATGAGAAGGGAGGATTGTTAGCTTGTGTAGAGGCAAGATCTTCTTTTCTTGACCAGATTAAGGGGAAACAGTTTGATGATGAGAAACTAAGGCAAATTCGAGATAAAGTGTTGCAAGGAGAGGCTAAAGAAGCAACAATCGATGAGGAAGGTGTTTTGAGGATTAAGGGAAGGGTATATGTACCCCGCATCGATGATTTGATCACCACTATCCTTACAGAGGCTCATAGTTCCGGATACTCTATACATCCTGGTGCAACCAAGATATACCGCGACCTAAAGCAACACTTCTGGTGGAGTAGAATGAAGCAAGATATTGTTGAGTTTGTTGCCAAATGTCCAAATTGTCAACAAGTAAAGTATGAACACCAGAGGCCCGGAGGAACACTTCAGAGGATGCCCATTCCTGAATGGAAGTGGGAGAGAATCGCAATGGACTTTGTGGTTGGTCTTCCAAAGACATTGGGTAAGTATGACTCTATTTGGGTGATTGTTGATAGGTTAACTAAGTCTGCTCACTTCATTCCGGTCAAGGTGACCTACAATGCAGAGAAGTTAGCCAAAATCTACATCTCAGAAATCGTTCGGTTGCATGGAGTTCCACTCTCAATCATATCAGATAGAGGTACGCAGTTTACTTCTAAGTTTTGGAGAACATTGCATGCGGAATTAGGTACTAGGTTGGACCTTAGTACGGCGTTTCACCCTCAGACTGATGGTCAGTCTGAGCGAACGATTCAAGTGTTGGAGGATATGCTTCGTGCGTGTGTGATAGAGTTTGGTGGCCATTGGGATAGCTTCTTACCTTTGGCAGAGTTTTCATACAATAATAGCTATCACTCCAGTATCGATATGGCTCCATTTGAAGCATTGTATGGGAGGAGGTGTAGATCTCCCATTGGTTGGTTTGATGCCTTTGAAGTTAGACCTTGGGGGACTGATCTGTTGAGAGATTCTATGGAGAAGGTGAAAGCTATTCAAGAGAAGCTTTTGGCGGCTCAAAGTAGATAAAAGGAGTATGCAGACCGAAAGGTTAGAGACTTGGAGTTCATGGATGGTGAACAAGTCTTGTTGAAGGTTTCACCCATGAAAGGGGTGATGCGGTTTGGAAAAAGGGGTAAGCTAAGTCCAAGGTACATTGGACCATTTGAGGTACTAAAGCGAATAGGGGAGGTGTCTTATGAATTAGCCTTGCCCCCAGGGCTGTCCGGAGTGCATCCGGTGTTTCATGTGTCCATGTTGAAGAAATACCACGGAGATGGAAACTACATTATCCGTTGGGATTCAGTTTTGCTTGATGAGAACTTGACCTATGAGGAGGAACCGATTGCTATATTAGATAGAGAAGTTCGCAAGTTGAGGTCGAGAGAGTTTGCATCCATCAAGGTTCAATGGAAGAATCGACCGGTTGAAGAAGCTACTTGGGAGAAGGAGGCAGATATGCAAGAAAAATACCCACATCTGTTTACAGATTCAGGTACTCCTTTTCGCCATTGTCTTTCCTCTTTTGATCGTTCGGGGACGAACGATGGGTAATTGGTATCTATTGTAACGACCTGTTTAGTCGTTTTGAGCAGCAGATTTTATTCTGGAAAAACTGGGCCATACTACGGACACCACGACGGACCGTCGTAGGCACGACGGCCCGTCGAGGGTGTATCGTTGTAACATACTTAGAAATTCTGAAATTGGGTACTGAAAATCGACTCTCTGTAAATTGTGACGGACCTGCAGGACGTGCCTTCACAGCCACGACGGACCGTCGTAAGCTCCCGTTGCAAAACACTTCAACTTTTGAGAATTTGGTACAAGAAACGAGTTTCTGACCGTCATGACGAAGTGCAGGACGGACCGTCACAGGCGTGACGGACCGTCACAGTACACTTGGTGAAAAATAGGATTTTTGGCCTCTGCGACGACCTGTGTGACGGACCGTCGCAGGCACGACGGGCCGTCACAGGTTGCGCAAATCCCAGGCAGTTTAGGATTTCTCCACACGTTTTAAGGGTAGTTTTGGACTATTCTTTCCTTATATATAAAGATTGAGGGTTTATATTAATAAGTCTAATTACTTGAGGGTTAAAAGAGGTAACCTTAAGCTAATTAGTGGGTTTTATTGTCCTCTTTTACACTTAATTATATTGTAATTAGGGTAAAGGAAAGAGGGTTTGAATAAAACAAAAGAGAAAGAACAAGAGAGAGAAGAGAGAAACGAATTGAGGGAGATTGGACGAGAAGAAGAAAGCTTTGGGAAGATTCTTGTTGATTCCAATTCTTTGGTGGAGGTAGGTTATGGTTTATGTTACGATATTCGTAGTGAACTCTTAATAGTGAATATTATGTGTTGATAGTATTGTAAACCCTGCTATGTGCTTAAATTGTATGCGTGCATGATGATGATTATGAAATTGTGATGAATTAACAAGGCATGATGAAGCTATTGAATCCCAAATCTTGAAAGAACCCTAATTCGCTTGATATATTATATAATAAGATTGATGATGCCTTAGTATGAAAGAAGGCTTGATAAATTATATAATGAGAATGATGATGCCTTAGTGTAAAAGAAGGCTTGATGAATTAGGGGATCGGGTGCCACGTTCCGGTACCAGGATAGAATGAATATGAGGATCGGAGTGTCACGTTCCGACACCAGGATAGAATATGAGGATCGGAGTGTCACGTTCTGACACCAGCATAGAATATGAGGATCGGAGTGTCACGTTCCGACACCAGGATAGAATATGGATCGGGTGCCACGTTCCGGTACCAGGATAGAATGAATATGAGGATCGGAGTGTCACGTTCCGACACCAGGATAGAATATGGATCGGGTGCCACGTTCCGGTACCAGGATAGTATATGAGGATCGGAGTGCCACGTTCCGGCACCAGGATAGAATTAGAGGAGCGGAGTGTCACGTACCGACACAAGAGGAAGAAAGATAATGAATCTTGAAAGATAATGAATATACTCAATCTAATGAACTTAATTCCCAAATGAGTATGGTATTGAGGCTTGAGTCCTCATGTGTGAACTTGACGGAAATTGTTAATGATAAAGTAATTGTTGTTGCTACATGTTGAGTATTGTAGTTGATTTACATTATTATTGATATATATTGTTCCCTATTTTGAGTTAGCCGATGATATCTACTCAGTACTTGTGGTTGTACTGACCCCCTACTTTTATGTTTTTCTTCGTGTTATTTGTGTAAATGCAGCAAACGTTCCGTCAACTTCGACTCAGCAGTAGATCAAGCCAGTCTTCACTCCATCGGAAATTCAGGGTGAGCTAACGCGTCTAGCTTGGACTGGATCTTCTTCTTCAAGTCTTGATGCCTTGAACTTCCGGCATGGACTAGCTTTTTAGTTATTTTGTTCTTAGACATTTTTAGTTTAGTAATTTGAGATAGATGTTCTTGTGGTGATGACTTCCAGATTTTGGGGATATTAATAATAGTTTTGAGTTGTCTTATTAATGAGTTTAAGTCTTCCGCATTACTTTCGTTGATATTGTATTAAAATGTTAAGGTTTAGATTGGTTGGTTCGCTCACATAGGAGGGTGAATGTGGGTGCTAGTCGCGTCCCCGATTTGGGTCGTGACAATGTGGATAGTGGGGATTACACCCACAACCTCTTGGATATGTTGGAAAATTAAGAAATAAATTAAAATAAAAATAATGTGCTTGTGGGGGATTGAACCCACAACCTCCTTGACTTAAACGAAAAGGGAGAAGAGAAACAGAAAGGAAATACTATGGGGTTGATGGGGATCGAAGTAGGGTCCCCCAAATATTAAAAAATGCAATTATAAAGTTTAAAATAAGATTAAGTGTTGTCCAAGAGATTTGAAATCGGGTTCCCTTGACCAATTCTATATTGACACATAAGTCATATGTAAGTAAATATTTAATGAATGTTGCCTCTAAAGATCGAAATCAATATCTTGACATATCTACAAGATGCATAAGTCTCGTACCATATAATCTTGGGTAAACATAAATCACTTAGACATACTATGAATGAAGCCTCAAGTATTGTATGTGTTTACTCATAAGTCTAGCATATGTTCAAAAGTAACTAATACTAAGATGTATGTGATAAAATGATGTAACCCTGGAGGGGTTAACTATGACTATGAACACACTAAATGGCTAAGTGCATTAGCATATGATGAAATGAACATTAACATGAAGGGGTGAGAAATTATGAAAAGCAAATGTGTTGAATTTAATGAATGAGCTGACAATATTATAGAAGCTAATATGAATGATGAGAGAAATCTCAAATAATGCCTAAGTAAATGTTACCAAAACGTACTCACCTGTGAGAGTGTAAAGTTAATGAAGAGACCAGTCTCATGAACTATCTAATGAAATTATTGAAGTTAGTGCATACTTAATACTAATTATGAGATGAGAAATAATATATTGAGCTATGATGTACTTATTCTAGAAGCTAGCTTCCATGATATGATAAAACGTTATACTAAGAACTTATAGTCTAGCTATGAGTGTTGATGCGTTCCTTCAGGAAGGGCGGAGGTTCACAGAACCCTCATGAGATGAGACTATACGGCATGCCGGGTATGGGTCTCGTTATATCTCCTAGTCTTTGAACCTATACTACCAATATAGGGATCTATCAGGGTTCGACTCCCTATATACTCCTGGATATTCACGTCACTTTTACCGGTGATTCCACCAGATTTCGGTATGCGGCAGACACTCGATTTTATGATGCTCACATGATCTATGTCGGATAAGGTTAAAAGTTTCCAAAGAAAGAATGAGGACAGCCTCAAATTATGCACATAGTGAAATAAACTATACCAAAAGGGTTAGGATAGGATAATGAAGACGTGAGTTAGACTTAAGTAATGACACTACGATATTCTAGGTCAATGCACATCAAACACTATGAGAGTCTTAAATTTAATCCTAGGTATAACTTGTAATTTCCTTACTATATGAATGAATGAAAATGAAGTACGTGAACAAGCAAAGAAGACTCTATGTTTGCTGAAGAAGGCTCCCTAGTTGAGGTATCATATGTTGAGCCCTCATTTTGGGAAGTCCTAATGTCAAGTCCATTATTCAAAGGTCCCATGGCATATGAAAGAATGATATGAACTACGTGATATAATATGTGCAATATGTTATGTGCTGCTTGTAAAATGATAAGTATGATGATGCATGTTACTCTCATGGCATGACTTTCCATATCAAAATTTTGCTAGTCCACTAACTTTCTTAATCCAAATTTGGCGAGTCCACTTACTTGACTTTCCATAGTTCATATCGTTAGGAGAGAGATCTTATTAATCATGCATGTCTTTGGTGTGTGCTTGCATATACCCATACTTAGTACAAGTGTATACTAATCCCATAATACTCTATACTTTTAGTTGCTGGCACAGGCAGACGCTAGAGCTTACAATACAATGTTGCAGCTATCTGGACGTGGAACATCCATCAAGACTTGGTAGGCCCTCATGCTTTCGAGGACGCTTTCCCATTATATTCTATCTTAGATATAGGTTTGAGTTAGTGGAGTATGTTCTACTAGTGTTTCATTTCAGACATTGTATTGGTTTCGTTTTAGCAAGGATGTGTTTAATGCAATTATGAACTGCTTCTTTTATTTGATTATTTCTATATTGGATGGTTTATTTGTAAATGTCTATTATCTTAAGTAAAATATGTTTCACATGAAACAAGAAAAAAAAGTTCATATTTCCTGCTAAAATTAACCTAAATGAAGTAACGATAATGTATATAGGCTTGTCTGTGACCTCTGAGAGGTCAACGACGCCGACACTTGTTGTGTTGGCGATAGTCAATACACATTCTCAAGGACCCATCTTTCTTTTTGACAAATAAAACCGTAGAACACAACGAAGATATACTAGGCCATATAAAGCCTTTGTCAAGCGAATCTTTGAGTTTAACCTTCAACTCCTTAAATTCGGTCGGATCCATCCCATAAGGAGGAATTGAAAGAGGATTCGTTTCCTGTGGCAAATATATAGCAAAATCAATTTCTTGTTCATGAGGAATACCGGGAAGGTTATTCGGTATGACCTCCAGAAACTCACTCAATACTGGGACCGACTCAATGGGAGGAGTTTCAGAGTCTAAATCTTGGACTCCTAGTATATGATATAGATAACCTTTTGAGATCATTTTACATGCCTTTAGACAATAGATGATACGACCTCTAGGAATAGAATTTCAACTCTTCCACTCAACAATGGGTTCAATTGGGAAATTAAACCTCACAACCTTTGTCATACAGTAAATAGTTGCAAAACTAGCATGTAACCAATCCATACCCAAATTGATAATAAAAATCAAGCACATCTAGTTCTACTATATCCACATTAGAAACTCTATTGGGCAAGACGATAGGACAATTCCTATACGCCTTCTTTTCAACAGCCTATTCACCCACTTGAGTAGACAATAAAAAGGGTTCATGCAAGGTATCTGGTAAAGTATCAAACTTTTTAGCTATAAGAGGTTTAAAAAAAGAAAAGGTAGCTCCTAGATAAAGTAAAGCATACACATTAATATTAAAGATTTTAAACATAATAGTCACCATATCGGGAGAGGTCTCATGTTCACCCCTAGTATGAAGAGCATAGAAGTGGTTCTTCTTAGGAGCATCCATAGAACAACTTCCTTGACAACCCTTCTCTTGACACATTATGTTTGGGAAATCTCTCACTTTGTAACCACCCTTGCCACAACCAAAGAAATTCGTCGTTCCTACCAAACATTCACAAAGATGACTTTTTTCACACTTTGCATATGTAGGCTTCTCATTCCGCGAGTTCCCACTCTTTACCTTTTGGGCTCTCAGCTTAGGCACCCTATTATCACGAGTCTTAATAAATTTTTATGGAACCTTATTGAAGAACGTTTTCTTAATCTCGTCTTGTCTTGGATCTCATCCTCTTCTTTTTAGAACCACCATCAGAAGGTCTTGCCATTTTTACATTCCCATCCTTCCTCATATCCCTAGCATCATCCACCCTCCTAGAATGTACATTAAGGCAGGAAATATTCATGTTGTCGTGAAGCATCGCCAAATGAAACTCTTCTTGCAAGTAATCTAATACTCCCGTCACAAAGTGGCACATTTCTTCTCTAGGATCGTAGACCAAAGAAGGATCATATATAAACAAATGAATGAACCTCAAAGATTAGTCATGAACATTCATACCTCCTTGGCGGAGGTTGATGAATTAAACCACGTTATCTTCACTCATCTCTTTAGGGAAAAATCGGTCAAGAAAATCCTTCTTGACGATCTCCCAAGTTAGTGGCCCACCCCTAAGAGTCCTACTATCCCTCCATTGCAGATACCAAGTTTGAGCCACATCTTTGAGTTGGTATGTGGCCAACTCGGCCTTCTCACTTGTAGACAACCCCATAGAAAAGAGTATCTTATAGACTTCATTAATGAACTCTTGGGGGTCTTCATCAACCTTAGACTCGTGGAAGGTAGAAGGATTCATTAGAGAGAAATCACTTATATGGGAAGCAATAGTAAAAACTTATTGATGAACTTGGGGCCCAACCTCCTAATTTGCTTGGGCCGTCATAGCTTGGGCTTGAACTACAGTGGCTTGTTCTTGAGTAGTAATGTTTTGGAAAATTGTAAAAGGATAGCCCTCAAGTCACCCTCCGCCAAAGGTGGAGAATTTTGTAGAGCTTGATCATCAAAAACATCTTCTTCGAGTGGAGGAACTTGATCACCAGGGAGGAGCTCACACATTAGCAATCTCTTCCTCAAACCTCCGAGGTGCATTACTCTGAGTTTTCATTTCCTACAAACAAATTGCAGGGTTTTAGGTTAAATCGTATAACTACTAAACTCTAGAGGTACGATATTATATTTCAAAGAAGAGAGTGATTCATAACTGTGGCGCGCTTCACAACAAAGAATACAAACCTACATAGATGTGGTAAAGAGAGAGACATTAACTCAAAGCTATTAAACTCCTACTCTGGTACCAAGTTTATCACATCTGAGGTTACCCCTTAGACGTAATCGGTGTTGACGTCCTCTTTGGGGACTATGACCAGCCTCTTTTTCTTACATCATTACATTAATAGGTCAAAAATCCGATTGTATTAAACTTTCCTTTAACATCTACTTGTAGGTTTACATAGACCTTTACATACACATAATATTTATTCGTATCGAGTATACATAGACCTTTCATATAAGATATTTAAATAGCCTTCTACTTTTATTGCACATATGTTTATACATATGATAGAATAATGTCTCAATGATTGTCTCATCTCATACCATCTAAAAGATTATAGCAACTTGGGCATAGACCTACATAAATGTAAATAAGCCACATATAGTCTTGTACAAGTCATACACAATGAAAGTGAAATGAATATAAAATTCCTAGAAAATAAAGCAACTTCATATGCAAGATGTTGGCATCGTACTCGGACGGTTAGGACCCACCCCTTTGGATGATAGAGAATATCCATGTCGTTTCAAATGAGACTTCACTGATCTGAACCTAAAATATTTATGAAAAAAGAAGAAAATGGGCTTAGTATGGCACATGTACTAAGTATGAGACCATGTTCACAAATAAGATTAAAATTTACTAAAAAGGGACATTTAGTTAAAGCATGCCATTTTACCCTTTTAAAGATCTCATGCATAATGAAGCAAGTCCTACAAGTCAACCAACATGCTTACTAACTCAAACAAGTAGAATGTACACAAACATACTTGAACCCATGATCTACTACAACCCTATCATCAAGGAATAACACCACAAGCATGAATAAGAGATAAACATATCATAATAAGAAAGACAATAACTGATGAACCCTCATCAAGTCAACAAGTGCAATGACCAAGTAAAGCCCCATAACCTTTTTTATTCAAGTAGCCTCAACATGAAACCAATACTAATGCACACCTTCACATGATCAACCTTTAAGAATACATAATCACATACTTTTATAATATAATCAAGTTACATGCTCCAAAGGATAATCATCATCATATGACAATATCATATTATTAATCATCAAATTATCATCACTTACATCATTGTCATATTCATAAATAATATTAACTTCCTAAAGCTCCAATCAAGGCCAACTAGTGAAAGGCATAAGTAGAGTCTCATACCCCTGTCTAAGCAATGTTAAACCTCTCAAGTCACCATAATTAGTTTATACTTCATTACTTCATTTTAGTTTAGGGAACACTTTACTTAACCGACATAGACCACAAGATCTAAGTGTGGAATCCAGTGCCATAAACTTTACATCGATGGAAGGTGGTTTACTGACCACGGTAAAACCTAATATAAACATAGCTTTCTAGGTGGATACGCTAGCTAGTCTTCCTACGGGGGAGAAATAGTTTATGAACTAAGAGATAGGTATTACCTCTTTAAAACACTTAGTAATTGGGGATTTATCTCATGGGAATCCATTGAATGAGTATTCCTCAAAAGGGGAGTCAACATCACATATAGAACAATAGGGTAAATCGTCCTCCTTGGATAGTCATCACCTCCCATTGTCAACTTCACTAGGTGCTATGTTAAGTCCCTTTATTGAAATTTCTTTATGTATTCATTATAAATCATAACATAGTATAGATCATAGAGTATAGACCTTGTTTTATAATCATCATCATAGCTCAATAAGAATTGTATGAGTATAATCCTTTCATAACAATTCATAGAAGTGAGGTTAGTACTTTTCATATCACTTCATAATAGGACAAAATGATAAACATTATCATCTTTATAACATGTACACCCTAATCAACCTCAAAACCACAGTAAAGACATTTCAATTCAATCATCATACCATCTTATTTATCCTACATAAGGTATAATCCAACACAACATCATGACTTAGCCACAATTAACCATAAATCAAATTAAAGATAGAGATTCTAAGACACACTAAGTCTTCTTCAGAATTCATCTCCATGGTCTTACCATCAACCCATAACTCAACCAATTTGGGGAGTGACACCATCACACCATGATAGCAAATAAAATAACAAGGCCAATTGCATAACTATATCACAATTCAACATAAGATCATAGCTTAAGACAAGGTAATTAGGTCAACTTCACAATATACTTCATAACCTAAATCACATCTCAAGAACTACCATGATAGAACTAAAATTCATCTTATTTTATTCATAATAACAACATAGGATAGTAATATAACAATAATCAAGCCAATTGAATGCTCATAATACAATATGGATTGAGGATCATATTCTTTAATTTATACCAAACAATCAACAATTACCATAATGAAGTTAAAAACCATGTTAATCTCATGAATATAACGTAAATAAATCATTAAAAACTCAATTCATAAATTCAATTTCTTAATTTGATGAAACACACACGAAAACTAAACTTTTAAAATCCATTTTGAAGGAACCCTTTGACGAAAGAGTCTCAAAGGTGAATTAGATCCCATACCTTAACTTTGCTGAAGAATTAATGGTGAATTCGTCCCTTTCCAGCCAAAAACCCTTCTCCTTGATAGTTTTCAATTGTGAGGTCAAGTAGAGAGAGAAGGAAGATACAATGAAGAGAGTTTGTATTTGACAGTTGTAACTAGGTTAATTTGGGTTGTGGACTTTATATGTGAGTTAAGTAAGTCAATTAGTTTCCCCTTAATCCCTAACTAACTCCTAAACCATTTAATTAATTAATTAAATTAACATTTAAAATGTGCAGCAACTCAAGACCCTTCATAGAGGGAACCCCGCCAACGGGCCGTTTGTGAGTCGATGACTGCCTCCCCCTCCGTCCTGCACTCCGTAGGTTAGTTCAAAGACTGTGCAGGCGAGGGAATTCCTCAACTTGGCTAAGTGTGTGAAAACGGTGGCATCGATGCCCCGTCAGTCCAGACACGGATCGTTGACTGCCTCATCGATGCACACAGCTCAAGAAGTGTCGCCTCAACTGCATAGGGTCCTCTTCAATGGCCCTTGGTTTGTCCTTGGGCAGTCGGACCAGGATTTTTTGACCATAAAACAACTTAAACACCTAGTATCTACCTTTTACAAATTTTCATACATTTCTGACTCCTAAAAGCTAGTCAAATAGGCTAAGGCACGCTAGTATCTCTTTGAACCAACTTTCGGACGTCATGACGCTCTGGCCCGTTTTGCTTCTTATACTTTCTAAATGACCTACATTTATTAAAATGGACTTAAAAATAGTACTTAGACACCATGAAGCCTTTGTTAGGATCTAAAACTCGTCTTGAATTTTCAAAGTATTAAATCCTATAACTCTTCAACCTGCATACTTGCAGGATCCATCGATGCCCCAAGTCTACGAGCCATCGTTCCATCGACTGGCCATAATTTTGAACTACATGCAAGATGCCATGCAGCTTCAAGTCTTGAGCTAGGGTCCTACTTCTAGGGACCCTTGTGGGTCAAAGGTGAAGTTGTACCCTGACATTAAACCACTACACATGTAGTTCTAGGTATTAGGAACATATTTAAACAATTTCAACATCAAAGAAGTCACGCAACATGCTAAAACACATCCAAACTCACAAGGACATCTATGGCTATCTTTCAAACGTCACCGGTAGTTCTTGGAAGTTTGACCTCAAACCTTACCAAAATCAACTTGCTGACTCTAAACACCATTATAAATCATATAAGGACCTCATAAACTCGTTACTTATACATAAGCACATGAAACATTTAGGCACATAGGTGACTAGTAATCGAACATCTTGGTTGTCCCGTGACGTTTGACTTCAAACTTATCCCAAATCATGAGACACTGCCTCAAACATCCTTTTAGACAATTTTAGGACTTCAAGACTTCATGTCACACTCATTAGGCCCTACTTTAACCTAATTAATTTTAGAGGTGTTATAACTATTGTATGATGTTATTAAACCTATTTTTGGATGAAATAGGTTATTTGATGGTAAGATCATGGATGATGGATTTTGAAGGATAATTGGTAAGACTTTGTGATCTTGAACCTTTATTTCAAATGTGATGGCTTGTACTTGGTGATCTAGTTCAATTGAAGTATACCTTGTGATGAGCTTAAGTTTGTGTTAGTATGATAATGCAATTGAAATGTCTTGGGTAACACTCCAAAAGTCCAAGACCCAATATAGAGCCTCACATGTTTATTTAAGGTTGGTAAAACTTTTTTTAACCCTTAAATAATGTTTATAAATCTTTAAGGAAGTTTCAGGGTCAAGATTTCAAGAAACGTCCAAGACGTCAGAAGCTAGTGTAATTGAACTAGTAAAACTCCATAGGTTTGGTGAAGGTTTGGAGTTATTTTATAAGGTATAAATCTATAAAAATGTCTTTTTATAGGTAAAAACATGCACATACGATGGAAACGACTTGGTCTGACTGCTCATAGATTTCCCTACGGGTCTAAGATCACCAAGATCCAAAATCTTTTTTTGCGACACGGACAGTCCGCCGACTTGTCTTGTTCAAAAATTATTTTTAGAAAATTTGCCTGAAAAAGTACGCGAAGCGAACTTCTTCCCAGATGAAAATCTGAAATTTTGAATTCAAGTTTGACTTCAATAAAGGGTAAACATATCAATCAAATCAAATCCCCAAATAAAAACCCAAAAGCTCTCACCTCACTTTACTTTCTCTCTCTATTCAACCTCCATTGGAAGAAGAAAAAAACTTGAATAAGAAAAACAATTTCTCTAGGATTTCACTTGAACTCCATGGATTAAGTTTCATTAAGGTATGGGTTATTCACTCTTGGGATACTTTTCCCCAACAGGTCCTTTCAAAGTTGATTCCTAAATCACCCAATTCTAAGGGTTTTCCTCTACTAATGGATTTTCTTCTAAACATGAAATTGAGAGTTGATTATCTCTAACTGTGATTACCCTTGGATAATTAAGCATAGATTGTGGTGTAATTGATGTTAATTAGGGGATCATGTTCCCTTCCCAATTTATTGAAATCTTTGATCTTTCTTATCAATTGATTGGAATTGAAAAATGTATTGATTGTTAGACTTGTATCTACTCTAATTAATTTATAGAATTTCCAGGGTAATTCATTGTTGGGATTGGATATTATTCTTGATGAATTCATGATGAACCCTATTCCCTTTAAACCTATGTTATGATTTGAAATTAATTAGGATAGTGATGATGCAATTGACTCAGTGCTTGTGTTAATTACTATTGTATAATGTTCTTACACCTATTGATGGATGAAATTTTATTCGTTGAAGGTAAGACCAATGATGATGACTTATGAAGATGAATTGGTAAGAGTTTGTGATCTGAAACCTTTACTCAATTCTATTGACTTGTACTTGGTGTTGAAGTTCAATTGAAGCATGTCTTTTGATTGAACTAGGTAGGTGTTTGTATGCTGACGAAGTTGAAATGACTTGATTCTGTGATTGTGAGATCATGCTTAAGATTAAATGATATAAGGTTGGTTATGAATTTTATATTTTCCTTATTATGACGTTATGATGATGATATGCAAATCTCACGTATGAGGGTGTTGTTGAAAGGATTTTCTCATGCAATTCCTAATAAGCTAATGATTATGATATACAAGGGGTTAGACTCATATGTCATATTATAAGTTATGATGATTAATATATAAAGGCTTAAAGATATTTTATAAATGGTCTCTATCTTAGCACCGAGTAAACTAGTAGTGAAGAGTGTCCCTTCCCAAGTAGGGAAGGTAGGTTCACTATTGTACTCATGAGATTGAAGACTTTAATGCAATGTGCATAAACAGGGTCCAAAGTACATCTCCTAGTTCTTGAACTATGATGCCCCTATAGGAATACTATCTAGTGGATCTACCTAGAATTCTATATTCATGTTTTGGTACTACCTTGGTAAATATTCCACCTTCTTTCGGTGTAGGGTTTCATGACACTAGATGTCACATCTCGAAACCACACCCTAGAAGATAGGGTCAATCTCGGATTGCAACCGGCGTACTTGACCTCTCGATGGTCTTGTACAAGCCCTTTCCATATCGTTCATTGATATACATAATGAAAAGTAATGCGGATTTAAAACGTTTGACAAAACATTAGAATATCTTTAATCACATCTTTCATTCGAAAAATCATATGGAATACTAAGTCTCAATCTCATCAAAATTAGACACAAGAATACTTGGGACATGGCCCATACTTCAAAATTTAGAAATACTTAGTCTATTACAATACATCGATAAAGGAAATAAAAGACATCTTATGTCCTCAAGTCAAATGAGGACATACTTCAGCGTCACTTGAATGACGCTAAGATACAAGTATTGCTTACCAAATACTCCTCACCTACCAACCACTATAAAGATATATAAAAGCATGGAATTAGTATAAACACATTTACTAAGTATGGCATAGTGCATAAAATCATAAAAACGGACATTTATTAGGAATATGCATATTTTGTACTCAAATATCATAAATAAATCATAAGGAGAACATTTAACACCTTAGGAAAACGTAAGATAACATTTAGTCAATTGATAGCATTTTGGAAGAAACATTATAGTGACTTCAACTTACTGTACAATGAATTCCTTTACTGTTACAGTGAAGTTGTTTACCTTCACCTAAGACACCTTGTAGCATGTAATTATCTTACTAAAATCTATCCTAGGACTCACTTAAGCAACACAAAGAGAGACCGCCAATACACCCTATTTAAGCATGACTAAATAATCCTCAAGACTACTCATAATGAGTCATACACTTCCAAGACACCAAAATACATAACATGTGTAATATGACATTTTCCTTACCAAGGCTATCAAAAGACATACTTAATTAAATCAAGAAGATAATGTCCATGATTGACCTCTTCAAGACTACCTAAATAATCCAAAAGACTACCTAAGTCTTAGATTATGTCCACATAATCAACAACTTCCCTAACTAGAGTCATTTTAAAGATTTATCTAGGCAAGATACAAAATGACCATTCATATGCCCGTTTCACACCTTAACTAGATAACCTTCAGTACTCTGGGTAAGTACTTATTCATTTAACATTCTTTCTCAACTTAAGTCATTACATTCATTAGTTAATTTAAGACTCATTGATCATGTAAGGACATTCAAGTAATGATCTTCGACAAGACCAAGGGACTCTAACTAACACCTTCAAAGCCTATTGTGCAATGTCTAGACAGTTAAATACCACCACCTAAACTTCATAGAACATCTCTAATGATAGAAGGTATCCCATATGAAAAGAATAGGCAATAACAGACATAGACCATGCTAGCTAGAAATGGAATTCGGAGTTCTAACCTACTCCGATGAGGATGTTTAACTTGCCAATTGTATAACTTGGACGCGTCCCATCTACACACATGGTTAAGGAATATGAAGGGCTTGCTAGCCTTTGTTCTCATTGAGTAATTTACATTAAAGATTCATATAGAGGGGTTCCATACAAAGTTCATAACCCAATCCCGTTTACCCTTCAAAAGAAGTCCACTTGGTCTACCTTACAATGGCGACAAGAAGATCATAATGACTTCCCTACGGATTGATATGATGCCTTTCCAATCAACCAACCTTAAGTCTATCATTCCTTTCATAATGGATACCATTACTGTTTTCGACTTCAACATTTATAACCTTACCACTAGGTCAAGATTTCACATAAATACAGTCTTAACATTCTTAAAGGTCACATGTCATTCATACATACAAGACTAATAGGATTTAGCATCCTAAGTCAAGACATCTCATATTCACATCATACATGCATCAAGTAAGGGACACAAGTCAACCAAGACAAGACACAACATACTTCACATTAACACATATTACATGTCATCCTAGAAACACATAGAAATAACCATTATCATCTTTAAGTCATCCTATGCACTACCAATTCATCATCAATATAGCCACAATAGACTCATATAGTCAAGTAGGAATAACCATGCATCAACCCTAAGACTATATACATAAAGATAAAGTCATTGTCTAATATCATCACCTAAATAACATCAATAGGAGGACACATATACTTTCACAATTACTTTTCATGTAGATATATATTATGCAACATAACATAATCAACTACACAAGTCATCAAAATGTTTCAACTAGTTGCCGACAAGGTCATGATCATCATATTACATAAAGTAACGCCGACATGGTCACATCAATTGCAAGTAATGTACATAACACTGTCACCATAAGTGAACCATATCAATCACAACATAATTAAAGTCAAACTAACATAAATTAAGGGCATTAGGGTAGCGTACCACCATTCCATTATTAACACTTCAATCCAATTCTAAGTTATCCAATTCACTACCATAATGCCCTTATCTATGGTCACAAACATAAATTCAATATAAATACTTTGATACACAATGAAACTAGTTAAATTCAATATATATTCATCATTCTAAGACAAAATAGATATCTATTCATTACAATTATTACATCAATCAATAAACAATAGAAAACTACAGTAGAATTCATAAGCATTAAATCCAAGTCCTTTAACAAATAAAGTAGCCAAAACTAGGGTCCATCAATTACATGGGTTCATTTTTAATTGAGTTAAAATAATATAATTAACAACAATTAAATCAATATACAATTCTTTAAAACAATTAATGCAAGAACCCATCGATAGATCATGAAATTGGACAATTCATCTTTGAAAACATTAGAAAACATCTCTGAAAGTTGGGATCCTTGATAAATAGAGTTTCAAGAATCAAAAATCATACATCAATGAATCTAATCCTTCAGTTTGGTGAATAATATTTACTCAATTCTCTAATCCAAACATTTCCTTGAGTTTTGGCTCTAATGGAGTTCTAGAGCATTTCTAAGGGAATTTGGGATTTGATTTCAAAGAATGAAATATTTTAAGTGTTTTAGGCATATAAACATATTTAAAATACCCAAAATATCATTTAGGAACGTTCCGAATTATTATTTGAATGTGGGGTAAATATATAGCTTCACCCCTCAACTTACAATGAAGTTGTAGAGACAGACCCATCGACGGCCCTTCCCTTGACAACCGAACCATCCTGTTTGTCTATTGTTCGGGACTAAGGTTGTTCTTTCATCTCTCCTTCCCCACACCTAGGTTTCCATCAATGATACCTCACCTACAGGGCGTCGAGTGACCCACTGGGCGTCGATTGCCATCCCTAGATGGGCTTGGGCAATCTTGGCCACCAACATGGGTCCTTCCTCAAGGATCCATGGATGGTCCTTGTGGATGTTTTCCATGATGTTTCCCACCCAAAAATGTTTTGTATACGAGTTTATGACCTCTCACATGAATATCATCAAAAACAAACATATAAAACTCGATGAAACATGCCTAGCCACATAAGGTCATTTCAAGGCAAACCTTTCGAACATCATGGACGTTCTTGGACATTTGACCTCCAAACTTTTTGAATCCTGACACATTGGCAATATAATTCATAATAGCTCATTTAAGTACCTAATAGACTCATTAATAACACATAAACATATAAAATCACATATGAGGCACATAGGTGACTTAGTCATCGAATGTCCTAGTCATCCCATGACGTTTCACTTCCAAATCACTTAATCTCTAAGACATTGCCTCAGAAGCACATTATAGACCATTTTAGGACCTCATAAAATCATTACAAACATCTTAGGCTGTAGTAAACCTAAGTCATTTTCGGGATATTACATTCTCCCCCACTTGGACAAATTCATCCTCGAATGACACTTTCCACTCTCCGAACACTTCCAAGAATAGAGATTCAAATTTCAACTCATGACCATACCATGTAACATCTCATACATTACAATCATATGAGAGAACATAAATTTCACATAATCTATAAACTCACAATACAACAAGAAACTAGAATTAGTTTTGTAACTTATCATGCTATAAAACTTACATACTTCATTTCAAATAGTAAAAACTTATTTTTTATTCAATATCATCCTCATATACATCAGTTCTAACCAGACTAAAATAAAATTTAGACTAAAGAATGAATTAGTCATTTTTCAAAAATCTTCACAGTGAATAGGCAATCCTTTACATTGAACTAAAGAATTCTTTTCAAAAATGCAACTTTTAGGCAATTCATGATAGAAACATTCTAATATGCAATGTAGAACCACATAAGCACATCTTACAACATAATAATAACACCATAATGTGTACAATGCAAGGAATCAATGAAATTCAATTTCAACAAGACCCCTAAACACAATGCACATACAACATACTTCTAGACTTTCTACTCTCAAACATGAGTTAAATAGAAGCGATAAGACAATTCAACAACACTCGTTTTATCAACATACTTCCTCACTAAGAAGGAACTCATAACACTAAAGAGATACAAGGTCTTACCATCATCATCATCCTCATTCGGGTTTGCTTCTATAGTCAGGAGTGCACAGAAACGCCTTTTATTTGGAGAATCATCTTTTGGAAGATTACGAGCAACTTGTTTACCCTCTCTTCCTCTAGCTGCAATGGTAGGACGATCCATTACCTTATGATCATCCTTCCCACAACCATAGCAACCACTATTACCGGCTAGACATTTCCCATAGTGCCTTTTTCCACAAGTAACACACAGAGGTTTTCCATTTTGAGAACCACCTCTTTTCTCAAATTTTACCTTAGCACTCCTAGGTTCTTCTTCACCTTGAGCCCTCTTTTTGAACCTAGTTTGATCCTGGTCACTGGAACCACTTCTTTTCATGTTTCTAGACGTCCTTTTAAGTTTGGACTCTTCAATTGGTTGGGCATACACCATGAGTCTAGATAGGGTCATATCATCATTAAGTATGTCCGTACGAAATTCTTCCCTCACTAGATCGGAAACCACCGTTACGAACCTAATCATCCCAACCCTCGGTTTAGAAACAAGGGATGGGGAATATCTAGATAAGATCAAGAATTTTAAAGAGCATTCCTCAACACTCATATTTCCTTTTTTGAGATTGATAAACTCCTCTACCTTAAATTCCCTTCTCTCACAGTGAAAGTACTTTCCAAGAAAAGATTCTTTAAATTTTTCCCACTGAATAGCATTTGACTCGACATGCCTATTATCCTTTTATTGAGTGTACCCCACTTGAGAAACATCCCTCCATTAATACGAAGCTAGATCCGCCTTCTTCCTAGGTGTTACTCCCACAACACTCAAAACCTTGTATACACCATCTTAAAGTTCTTGGAAATCCTATCCCACCTTATAGCCAAGAAAGATAGGAGGGTTTATCCTCACAAAGTCACTCAACCTTGACGACATAGTACTCTCCACAACATTCATCCTAGGCACCTTACTCAAATTTGCTTGAGTAGTCACGGTTCGGGCTAAAGCAAGAAAATCCTCTCTAATATCACTATTAGTCAACTCTAGGAGAACCACTGGAACATCATTACCTAGAACTCTAATAGGGACTTGATCACCTTGAGCTCCTTGAGGAACTTTATCAACTTCCTCAACTTGAGTAGGAATCTCCTCAGTCACATCATTCTCCTAAACTCTCCTAGTTGGTTTCCTCCTCGTATTCATCTTCCTAGAAAAACAAGGAAAACCATACGAAAAAAGTACTCATAATATTTACTCTACGGCAAGACATAGGAGTAGAAAAGAAGGGAAACTCTATCTTCCTATAGACTCTTTCCCATATATTTGTCGCGACTCATACCGATTGTCAAGGCCCTACTAGACGTGACTTGATAAGAATTTTTCATTCCTAAGACTACTTCCATAACCTGGCTCTGATACAAAGCTTGTCACATCCCGAAAACATACCCCTAAAGATACAGACAATCCTGGATTGCAATCGGTGTACTTGACATCTCGGTGTTCGTGTACAAGACCTTTCCATATGGTTCATCGCATATATATTATGAAAAGTAGTGCAGAATTAAAACTTTTTACAAAACATTTGAATATCTTTAATAACATCTTTCATTAGAAATCGTAGGGAATACTAAGTCCCAATCTTATCAAACTTAGAAACAAGAATACTTGGGATACGACCCATACTATAAATTATGGAAATACTTAGTCTAGTACGATACTTCGATAAAGGAAATAAAAGACATCTTATGTACTCAAGTCAAATGAGGACATACTTCAACTTCACATGAATGACGCTACTGTTAAAGTCTTTCTTCCTAAATGCTCGTCACTACCAACCACTATAGTTATAGATAAAATCATGGAATTAGCACAAACACATGTACTAAGTATGGCGTAATGCATAAAATCATGAAAATGAACATTTACTAGAAATATACATATTTTATACTTAAGTATCATAAAATTATAATAACAAAAACATTTAACAACTTATATATATGTAAGATAACATTTATTAAATTTATAACACCTTTTAAAACAACATTGAAGTAACTTCAACTCATTGTACAATGAATTCTTTCATTGCTACAGTGAAGTTGCTTACCTTCAGCTAAGACAACTTCCAGCATATAATTATGCAACTAAAAGCTATCCTAAAACTCACTTAAGCAACAAAAAGTGATAACTCTCATACACCCTCTCTAAGCATACCTAAATGATCCTCAAGACAACTCATAATGAGACAAATACACACTAATAAGACACTAAAACGCATAACATGTATAACATGACATTTTCCTTACCAAGGCTATTAAAGGGTTAGTTAAGTAAATCAAGAAGATAAATTCGATGATTGTCCTCTTCAAGACTACCTAAATAATCCTTAAGACTGCCTAAGTCTTAGATCATGTTCACATAATCAACATAATCCCTAACTTGAGTCATTTTAACGACTTATCTAGGTAAGATATGAAGTGACTATTCCTAGGCCCCCTTCACACCTTAACTGGAAAACTCTTAACAACTCTAGATAAGTACTTTTTAATTTAACATTATTTCTTAACTTATGTCGTTACATTCATTAGTTCATTTGAGACTCGTTCATCACGTAAGGACATTCAAGTAATTGTCTTTGACAAGACCTAGGGACTATAACTAACACCTTCAAAGCCTATTGTGTAATGTTTAGATATGGTCCATGTAAAAACCATAAAATGACTATGTTAAGTAATGCTTAAACGCACCTATAATGCCTGGATAAGAGCGGGTTCACATGGCTTGTTGTGCGTGGAACCAGACCTAAGAACCTATGCACTAGCCAAGACAACCAAGTTGCTGAATTTGTTGAGCTAGTCGAGGTGAGAACCAACCATGTAGGGCACGCGAATTGAAGAGATTCACCCGGTTGAGTTTTACCAGACTTAAAAGGGGTAATCTTAGGTTTGAAGGGTCTAGGGGTAAAATGGTATTTTCCTATCTAGGGTAGAATGGTTTGGGTCGGGTTGACACAGAATGATATGGTGATCATTTCACGTAGCCTTGAAAAAAATAGATTTTTAAACAATTAAGAGAAGTCCTAATTTGACTAAGTCTCCACCGAATCTCTTAATCCTAAGCTAACACTAACTCACATTTCTCTCTACTCCTCCCTCACATCGCAGTCAACGTTCTGTAAAAACTAAAGAATACAACAAAAAGATAAAAAAAAAAGAATTCATCCACACTCAAGAACTTGAGCGTTGAAACTCAAAAGCATAATAATCTTTAAAATGAAGAACAAAAAACCAAACTCTCGACTAATTGTGCTTGTCATTTCGGTGGTGAGACATTGGCTTAGTGGTGGTGGTGGTGATGGTGGGGGTTTGGCAGCACGTAAGAACATCTTTAAATGACTTCAGGTATGGTTTTTCTTTCACTCTTGGTCCCTTTCCCAAGAGACCCCTAAGGTTTAGTCTATTCACAATCGAAACATAAGGTTGTTGCTATTGCATGACCCTGTGATTAGATACTTTGGAAGTTTCAATTATGCGTTGGTATGACTTCTGGTAGATGATTTTAAGGCTGGTTCTGATTAATTATTTGAATGTGCATTCAGAATTATATAGAAATGTAAGAGGTGTTTCCAAAATGTCATGTTCGTTAACTTATTTGTGCATGTGTGTGTGGTGAATTAGCCACGGTTTGAAGCTTGATATTGACATGATAAAATGTTATGAATTATGTGTGTGAAAATATCATTAAAACATAATGTTCATATGAGTTCAAAGTTGCTGAATTGAATGATAATTCTTGATAGAAAGTAACCTTGAAAATGCACCTAAAGATGTCCCTAAAAACTACTTGAAATGTTATAATGTCTAACGTGAAAGAGGGTGAGAAAATGGGCTGCAAAAATGTAGTCAAATTCTACATTTCTGGAATATTGTTTCGGACACAGAATGAAGTTTTGGAAACTTGTAAAAAGAATTAAAAATAATGTGAGTTCATTGGTGATCTAACCCGATACCTCACTTCACTAATAATATATCAAAAATTTAAATTAAGGAAATGTGGCATGTGGGATTCAAACCCTTGTGCCTTTACCGAAAATGAAACATCAAAATAAAAATGAGTTGTGCCCACAACCTCTCGGTCAAACATGAGGAAGAATTAAAAATATGAGGTATGTGGGAATCGAACACACAACCTCTCGGCTGAATGAAAAGAATTAAGGAGAAAAATAAAGTGGGGTTATGGGGGTTCGATCCCACAGTCTCTCGGTCAAAAGAAAAGAGTTTAATGAAGAATGATAATAAATAAATGTAGGTGCGGGGGTTCGATCTAAGATTTCCTAAGCCTAGACGTCTAAGAGGAATTGGGGAAAAGGAAATAAAAAAAAGTGTAGGTGCGGGGATTTGAAATCGGGTCCCCTAGTCAAGAATAAGAAATTAGAAAAGAATAAATAAAAATGTAACTGCTGTCCAAGTAGTTCGAAATCGGGTTTCCTTTTCCAATTACGTATTGACAAATAAGTCGTACTTGAATAAATGATTAAATGAATGTTGCCTTTAAGGATCGAAACTGAGATCTTATCATACTTACAAGATGCATAAGTCTTGTACCACATAACCTTGTGTAACCATGAATAACTTAGATAAATTACAAATGAAGTTTCATGGCTTGCCTGTGTGGACTCATAAGTCCAGCAAATGTTTATAATGTAAGTGAACCTAAGATGTTATGTGATGAATGATCTTACCCTAGAAGGGTAAAGTAAGAGTGTGAAACACACTAAAAGGCCAAGTGTATTGGCATATGATGAAATGAATATTCAATAAAAGGGGGTAAGTAATTATGAAGGTCAAATGTGCTAAGTCTAATCAATGTGGTGATAATATGATAAGAGGCTAATGTGAAATATGAGAGAAATTTGAAATGAGCCTAAGTTAATGTTACAAAAACATACTCACGTATGAGAGTGTAAAGTTAATGAAGAAACCAGTCTCTATGAACACTCTAATTAAAGTATTGAAGTTAATATATACTTAATACTAATGATGATATGCGATATTAATGTCCTCATGCAAGAAGCCAACTTCTATGATATATGAGATGAATGTAATGAATATTTATACTGAGCACCAATAGGCTAGCTATGAGTCATGATTCTTTCTTTTGGGAAGACAGAGGTTTGTGTAATTCTCATGAGATGAGACTGCCCGTCCATACGGGTATGGGTCTCCTTATATATCCTAGTATTTGAACTAATGCAGCAACATATGGATCTAGTAGGGTTAAACTCCCTATGTATGTTAGCATGTTTTGGTTACACATTGGCCGGTGATTCCACCTCTTTTCGGTGTGGGGTAGACACTGGATTTCATGATACTCACATGATCTATTTTGGTTAAGGTTAAAGTTCCCAAATAAATAATGAGGCTAGCCTCATGTAATGCACATAATGAAATGAAGGATACGAAAGGTGTTGGGTAGGTTAATCAAGAGGTGAACTAGACTGATGTAACGACACTAGGTTATTATCAGTCATTGCACTGTGAACCCAACGAGAGACTTGAACTACATCTTAGGTATAACTGGTGTTTACACTAGCCTATGAATGAAATGAAATGAAGTACATATGTGTCACGACCCGAATGTAGACCCCAGACGAGACCCGCGTTGTTGACCTCTGAGAGGTTGCATACAAGCCTACATATGTAATTCTTACTTCATCTAGGTTAATTTTAGCAAAAACTTTGAAACTTTTTGTTTCTTAACATGCTTACTAAATATTCTACTACATACGTAATTGTTCACCATCAACCATCTAACATGAAGATCATCAAATGAAAGAAACACTTTATTATAACCATAAAGATGTAATTGCCATAATAGCACCAATACAATATATGAAGAAAATCCGGAAAGATATGCTAGTGGAACTTACTCCACTATATAAATCCTACAACTAAGCTAGAATGTAAATGGGTAAGAAACCTAGAAATCAATAGGGCCTACCAAAGCCGGATGAATGCTCGACGTCCGGATAAGTACATTGTTGATCCTGTAGCTCTAGCGTCAATCTGTGTCTGCACCTAAAAGTTTAGAGTTGTATAGGGTTAGAACACACTTGTACTAAGTATGCATATATGCAAGCACACAACAAGGACATGCATGAGTAAGAATAGCTCTTTCCTAACAACATGATTGTAGAAGGTCAAGTCATTGGACTTGCCAAATTGAGATTAGGAAAGTTAGTGAGCTTTCCTAATTTGGATTAGGAAAGTTTATGATCTTTAAAAATTTGGATTGTGAAAGTTATTTCATGAGATTAAAATGCATCATCATACTTAACATTTTGAACACAGACACACATGTACACATAGAAGATATCATTATTCATATAACACATAACGTTGTTCATATCATTCATTCGTATGCCATGATACCTTGGAATCATGGACTTGACATTAAGACTTCTCAAAAAGGATTCTCAACATATGGGACCTCAACTAAGGATTCTGATTTAGCAAACAAAGAGTTTAATTCATTCATTCATATGTACTTCATTTCATTTCATTCATGGGCAAGTTTAAACACCAGCTATACCTAGGATGTAGTTTAAGACTTTCATCGGGTTCGTTGTACAATGACCAAGAATGAACTAATGTCATTACTCAAATCTAACTCACCTATTGATTATCCTATCCTCACACCTTTGGTATCATTCGTTTCATAATGTGCATCATTTGAGGATTGACTCATTCATTCATTAAGACTTTAACTTTAATCAACGTCGATCATGTGAGCATAATGAATACAGTTTCATGAAACCCCACACCAAAAAGAGGTGGAATCACAAGCCAAAGTGACCCAAGACATGCTAGCGTACATGGGAATTAAACCCCGCCAAATCCCAATATTGGTAGTATAGGTTCGAAGACTAAGAGATATAAGGAGATCCATACCCGGCATGCGGGAAAGTCTCATCTCATCAGAGTTACGTGAACCTCCGCCCTTCCCAAAATAAGGCATCACCGCTCATAGCTAGTCTATCGGTGTTCAATATAAAGTTCCATTATATTCAACTCATACGTCATGGAAGTTGTCTTCTAGTATGAGAACATCATAGCTCAATAAATGATTTCTCATCTATTCATTAGTATTAAATGTGTTAATCTCAATAATTTCATTAGAGTGTTCACACAGACTTGTCTCTTCATTAACTTTACACTCTCATATGTGAGTACATTTTGGTAACATTTACTTAGGCTCATTTGAGATTGCTCTAATCTTCAAAATTAGCCTCATATCAGGTTTTCACCACATTCATCAACATTATCACATTTGCTCTTTATAATTACTCACCCCTTTTTATGTGAATGTTTATTTCATTTTATGCCAATGCACTTGGACATTGGTGTGTGTCACACTCTTATTTAAACCTTCTAGTGTTTCATCATTTCATTATATAAGAATCGTTTCATCGTATGCCAATGCCCTTGGCCATTTAGTGTGGTTTACACTCGTACTTAACCCTTCTAGGGTAACATCATTTAAATACATACATCTTAGGTTCACTTATTTTTAAATGTATGCTAGACTTATGGGTCTATACATACAAGCCATGAGGGGTCATTTATAGTTAGTTCAGGTGATTCATATCTTCTTAAGATTATGTAGTACAAGACTTACGCATCTTGTATCCATGCCAAGATCTCAATTTCGATCTAAGTAGAACGCATTATTCTTGAACATTTAATTCACGTACGACTTATGCATCTATACGGAATTTGGGCAAGGAAACCCAATTTCGAATCTCATAGACAACACTTAAATGTTTTTTATTTATTGTATTCTGGTCCACATGACATTGGAACCCTAGCTCGAGCCCCAACATCAACGTTTCCTCTTTATTTTTCTCCTTTGAATTGCCTCATACTTTGCCGAGGGGTTGTGGGATCAAACCCCCACATCCCCTTTTAATTTTTTTAAATCTATTTATCCTTGTCTATTTCAAGTTGACTATGATGTTGTGGGATCAAACCACCACATACTCTCTTTATTTTTCTTTTATTCTCCTCCTTAAATCTGTCTAAGAGGTCGTGGGTTCGATTCTCACACGCCTCCCCCTTTATTTTTCTTTTATTCTAAACCTTAAATCTTCCTAAGAGGTCGTGGGTTCGATTTCCACACGCCTCCCCCTTTATTTTTATTTTATTTACCTCCTTAATCTGCCTAAGAGGTGATGGTTTTGATTCCTACACGCCTTCCCCTTTAGTGTTCTTTTTTTCTCCTCATTAATCTGCCAAAGAGATCGTGGCTTCGATTCCCACACGCATCCTCTTTTATTTTTCTTTTACTCTCCTCCGTAGATCTGATTGAGAGGTGGTTGTTTTGAATCCCACTCCTCTCATTTCTAATTCATTTCTTTTAAGTTATATTTTCCAGCCAATACCATGGTTCGAATCCCCTTTACCACATTTATTTTTACTTCTTTATTTTCATGATTTTTAACATGGTGAGGTCACGGGTTCAATACTCCATGACCTCACTTATTTTATTTTTTTTTTTTAACATTTTGAACCCTCTTTGGTGACCAAAATTCATCATAAGAAGCTCGAAATTTCCTTTTATTTTTCAGCATCCTTTCATAAAGTTACACCTTAGTTCTTAGGGAAATTTCATAGTGCATTTAGAACGTTTTAGGTGCATTCTCATGGATTTGTTTAAACAAGAGATTATCCCTCAAATTAGGCACATTTAAACTCATATAATTATCACATTTACATCAACATGTGTATATGAAATATAAAGAACTATTAAGCCATTTCAAGTCCTAAACCATGAACAATATCCACAACAACACACACATACACACGTAGTTACATTATCGGAAACATCAACATAAGTCACATAATATCAAACATATATATTAACACATCAGCATCACAAAAAAAAGTTTCATCCTTGTTTTGTACCAGCAAACATAACCAACCTATGATTCAATGGGAGCTAGTGACAGGGACATGCAACGGGGAACCATTCTAGTTTTTGGAATGAATATTATGAACCTTAAGGGGCCTCTTAAAAAAAGGGAAAAAGATATAGGATAACCCATACCTTTTTGACTTTCAAACCTTGACATGATGCCCAAATAAACACTCCAAACACACGTCCAAATCCAAGAGCTTCAAGACCAACTTGACGGAAAAACCCTTATTTGCCTAATGTGTTTGATTAGGTTATTGTTTATAATTTTCGTTGTGAGTTCTTCAAGTGTGAAGAACTTTGGTTTACCTAATTTTTTTGTATAGTATTTTTTAGATAAAAACGTGACTGAGAGTGATAGAGACGTGAGAGAGAGATTAGCGTGGGAGAGAAGAGTTTTCTTAGGCTTAGGAGTCTATTTCCGAACTTAGTCAAATATGTTTTTATTTAATTATTAAAAATATTATTTTATTTTATTTTAAATCAGATAATAAATGATAAATATAAATTAATTACATTAATTTACCAACTTAAATTTAATACAATTTAATTCATTGGTTCCACCTAGGTTCAAACCCGGGTGGAGCAAGACTTCACTTCAAGAGCCCCATTCCGGCCCTCTCTCACAAAAATGCGCCTCAAACTTATTAATGAAATATTATTAAATATTTACGGTAATTATGATACCACCCTTAGCCTGGAAAAACACCATTTTACCCCTAGACCCTCCAAACCAAAGATTTTCCCTTTTAAGCTCGATAAAGTCTCCTTCAAGTAAATCATCATATTCGAGAGCCCTACAAGGTTGGACCCAACCTTTCCTATCTCAAATAAATCCCCATGTTAGTTGTCTTGGATGTAGCAAGGATTTCGAGGTCTGGTTCTACCGGCATCAATCTGTGTGAACCCGGTCTAATCGTTTGCATTCTAGACATATTATGCATTACTTAGCATATCCATTTTACGGTTATTTCATTATCCCACCCTTAGGAACATTCGTCCCCGAATAACACTACTCTATACTAACAACAAATAATTCATCTATAAAATGTATACATACATAGGTACTTCAATAGTCTCCATTGGTGAATATCTGATTCACATATTAACATGATGGTACACATCCTTGAAACCTACTAGTAGCTTCACATTAATAGACTAAGGAACTCATTCCTAAACAAATCTTATCAATACACACAACATAAGTAAGCATGTCAGTCATACAAATCAGCAACCAACATGTTGACTCAAACATTTTAACCTCATACTAGTGCATAAACACCATACACAAGCAAATACCTAAAGGACTAATTAAGGCTACTTACTCGAGACTTCACCAGAGGTGCCTTCCCATGCACCCCTTGATTTGAGTGAGAAGAATTGTTTCCTCCTTGGAGCTTCTTCACTTAAACCATTAGGCTGAACTCTCTCTTTCCCTTGTTCTTGAATTCTCTAATTCGGACAATCCTTTATCAGGTGACCCAGTTTTCCACAACTGTAACAAGACTTAGAGTCCATCATACATTCTCCCCCATGCAGTATGTCATACTTCCTACAAGGTGGCCTCTCCTGGCCTGTAATGTCTTAAGAACCTCAAGGAGTAATCCCTGACTGACATCGAGCCCTGCTTAAGGTTGATGAATTCCTCAACCTTACCTCCCTTTATTTTTTGGGAGAGAACCGCCTTAGAAAACCGATATTGAAAAGATCCCAAGTAATAGGATCCCTTCCTAAGGCTCTGCTATCCTGCCACAACCTTATACCAGGATTGAGCTACATCCTTTAGCTGGTAAGATGTCAACTCAGACTTCTCTACATCAATCAAACTCAATAGCCTGAGCTTGTAAAGTGCTAGCTTGGGACATCTGCACAAAAGTTGTCCTTACTTCTCCATCTGTCAACCATGCTAAGTTAACAGGCATCTCTATTCCAGCAGCTGGAGCCTGGGGAGAAACTTAAATTACCCCAGTAGCCGCTCCTCCAATCTCCTAGCCTGCTTTTCTCCTTGTATTCATCTTTTGGAAACATTAAGTGTTGATGGTAGATACGCTTTAAAAAAAGAAATCCAACAATAGATAAGGCACGATAAGATTAGTAGAGGGATATTTTCCTACGAATCATGGAGTCTCTAATTCAAGATAGTTGTGCACTTCACTACCATGACTTAGAAACTACTCAATGTAGTTGATGTGCACTTATTATTATTGGAATTTAACCTAGTGATATGATACCAACTTTCTTATGACCAGATTCTAGACACTAGAAAAGACTGGCGTCGTTGACCTCTCAAAGGTCGCATAAAAGGCTCCATATGTCATTCTTACTTCAGCTAGTTTATGTTTAGCAGAAAATTAGAAACTTTTTGTTTCTTAACATGCTTACTAAACATTATATTACATACCTAATTGTTCATCACCAACCATCTAACATTAAGATCATCAAATGAAAGAAACAAATTATTGTAATGATAAAGATGTACTTTGAAAAATGGCACCAATATGATGTCTGAAAAAAAATGGGAAAGAAACTCTAGTGGAACATACTCCACTAGCTAAATCCTACAACTAATCTAGAATGAAAATGGACAAGCATCCTCGAAAGCATGAGGGCCTACTAAGTCCGAATGAATGATCGATGTCCGCCTAACTGTAGCATTAATCATGTAGCTCAAGCGTACACTTGTGCCTGCACCTAAAAGTTTAGAGTTGTATAGCGTTAGTACACACTTGTACTAAGTATGGGTATATGAAAGCAAATACCAAGGACATTCATGAGTAATAATAGCTCTTTCCTAAAAATATGATTGTATAAGTTCAAGTCATTGGACTTGCCAAATTGAGATTACTAAAGTGAGTTTGCTTTCCAAATTTTTTTTTGTAAAGTTAATGAGCTTTAAAAATTTTGATTAGGAAAGTTATGCCATGAGAGTAACATGCATCATCATACATAACATTTTACGCACAACACACCACAGCTTACACATAGCACATATCATCATTCATATTACACATAACGTTGTTCATATCATTTATTCATATGTCATGAGACCTTAGAATCATGAACTTGACATTAACATTTCCCAAAAATGAGGGCTCAACATATGGGACCTCAACTAGGGAGATGATTTAGCAAACACAGAGTCTGCTTCATTCATTCAAACGTACTTAATTTCATTTCATCCATGGGCCAGTTTAAGCACCAGCTCTACATAGGATGTAGTTTAAGACTTTTATCTTGTTCGTTGTGCAATGACCAAGAATGACCTAATGTCATTACTTGAATCTAACTCAGTTTTTTATTATACTATCCTAACAACTTTGGTATCATTTGTTTTATTTTGTGAATCATTTGAGGATGACCTCATTCATTCATTGGGAACTTTAACTTTAACCAACATATATCATGTGTGCATCATGAAATACAGTGTCATGAAACCCCACACAAAAAAGAGGTGGAATCACCGACCAAAGTGACCCAAAACATGCAAGCATACATGGGGATTGAACCCTGCCAGATCCCTATATTGGCAGTATAGGTTCGAAGACTAGAAGATATAAGGATAGACTAGAAGATATAAGGATACCCATACCCGACATGCCATACAGTCTCATCTCATGAGAGTTACGTGAACCTACGTCCTTTCCTAAAGATGGCATCACCCCTTATAGGTACTCTATTGGTGCTCAGTATAAAGTTCTATTTCGTTCAACTCATACGCCATGGAAGCTGGCTTCTAGTATGAGGAAATCATAGGTCAATAGATGATTTCTCATTTCATCATTAGTATTAAGTGTGTTAATCTGAATAGTTTCATTAGAGTGTTCATAGACACTGGTCTCTTCATTAACTTTACACTCTCATAGGTAAGTCCGTTTTCGTAATATTTACTTTGCTCATTTGAGATTGCTCTCATCTTTTAAATTACCCTCATATCATGTTGTCACCACATTCATACACATTAGCAAATTTTCTCTTAATAATAACTCTCCCCTTTTAACGTAAATGTTCATTTCATCATATGCCAATGCACTTGGCCATTTGTGTGTTTCATACACTTGTTTAACCCTTCTAGGGTTTCATCATTTCATAACATAATAATCATTTCATTGTGTGCGTGCACTTGGACATTTAGTGTGTTTTACACTCGTACTTAACCCTTCTAGGGTTACATCATTTCATTACATACATCTTAGGTTCACTTATTTGTAAATGTATGGTAGAATTATTGGTCTATATATACAAGCCATGAGACTTCATTCATAGTTTGTTTAAGTGATTCATATCTTCTTAAGAGTATGTAGTACAAGACTTATGCATCTTGTATGTATGCCAAGATCTCGATTTCAATATAAGTAGGAACCATTAGTCTTGAAGATTTAATTCACGTATGACTTATGCATCTACACGGAATTTGTGCAAGGGAACCTAATTTCAAATCCCTTAGACAACACTTAAATATTTTTCATTTATTTTATTTTAGTCCACATGAAATTGGTACCCTTGATCGATCCCCAACATTAACGTTTCCTATTTATTTTTCTCCTTTGACTTACCTCTTACTTGGCCGATTGTTTGTGGGATCAAACCCCCACAGACCCTTTTTATTTTTTTAATCTCTTTCTCCTTGTGTACTAAGAGTTGAATATGAGGTTGTGTGATCAAACCCCCAGAGCCTCCCTTTATTTTTCTTTTACTCTCCTCCTTAAATCAACCTAAGCGGTCTTGGGTTCAATTCCCACACGCCTCCCCCTTTATTTTTCTTTTATTCTACTCCTTAAATCTTCCTAAGAGGTCGTGGGTTTTCTTCCCAAACGACTCCACCTTTATTTTTCCTTTATTCACCTCACTAATTGGTCTAAGAGGTTGTGGGTTTGATTCCCACATGCCTCCCACTTTAGTTTTCTTTTATTGTCATCCTGAATCTGCCTAAAAGGTCGTGGGTTCGATAACCACAGACCTCCACCTTTATTTTTCTTTTATTCTCCTCCTTAAATCTAATTGAGAGGTGGTGGTTTTGAATCTCACTCCTCTCATTTCTTAATTTTTTTCTTTTAAGTTACATTTTCCAGACAATACCATGATTTGAAGCCCCTTCACCACATTTCTTTTTACTTCTTAATTTTCATGATTTTTAACATGGTGAGGTCACGGGTTCAATCCTCCATGACCTCACTGTTTTAATTCATTTTTCAACATTTTGAACCCTCTTTCTAATAGAAATTCATCACTAGAAGCAAGAATTTTTTTTTTTTAATTTTTATGCATCCTTTCATCAAATTACACCTTAGTTCTTACGCGAATTTCATAGTTCATTTAGAACGGTTTAGGTGCATTTTCAAGGATTCGTTTAGATAAGATATTATACCTCAAATCAGTCACATTTCAACTTGTATCAACATCACATTTACATCAACATGTGTACATGAAATATGAAGAACTATCATGTAATTTCAAGTCCTCAACCATGAATAATAGTCGTGGTAACACACACATACACATGTGGTTATGTTTTGAGAAACTTCAACATAAGTCACATTATTCCAAACATATATATAAACATATAATCATCATGAAAACATGTTTCACCCCTAGTTTTCTACCATTAAACATAACAAACCTATGATTCAATGGGAGCTAGTGACAGGGACATGCAAAGGGGAACAATCCTTTTGTTTTTGAGGTTTAAACCTCGACTACATTACCAAATAACCCCTCCAAACACACTTTCAAGCCCAAGATCTTTAACACCAACTTGACGGAAAAACCTCAATTTGCCTAACGTGTTTGATTAGTTTTTTTTAAAAAAAAATTCTTTCTGAGTTCTTCAAGTGTGAAGAACTTTGGTTAAACTATTGTTTTTGTAAGTTATTTGGCAGAGAAAAATGTGAGTGAGAGTGATAGAGACGTGAGAAAGAGACATGAACGTGAGAGAGAAGAGTTTTCTCTAGCTAAAGAGTCTAGTTTATGACTTAGTCAAATAAGGTTTTATTTGATTATTAAATATTTTAAATCAGCTAATAAATCATAAATATAAATTAATTACATTAATTTACCAACTTAGGATAAAAATAATTTAATTAATTGCTTCCACCTAGGTTCGAACCCGGGTGGAGCAAGACTTCACTTCAAGAGCACATTTTTGGCCTCTCTCCCTAAAATTAAAGTCCACCTTATAAATTAAATAATTTACAATATATTTAGGGTAATAACCATACTACCCTTATCCAAGAAAAAATACATTTTACCCCTAGACCCTCCAAACCTAAGATTTTCCCTTTTTATGTTAGGTAAAGACTTCTTCAAATAAATCTTTGTATTCGAGATCCCTACATGGTTGGACCCAAGCTTTCCTAGATCAACTAAATCTCCAAGTTAGTTGATTGGATGTAGAAAGGGTTCTGAAGTCTTGTTCTACGCGCATCAATCCGTGTGATCCCGGTCTAATCATTGGCATTTTAGAAACATTAAGCATTACTTATAATATAAATTGTTAGGGTTATTACAGTATAATGAATAAACCAGACTCTGTGTTTGCTAAAGAAGGCTCCCTAGTAGAGGTCCTATATGTTGAGCTGTTATTTTGGGATGTCCTAATGTTAAGTTCATTTTTCCATGGTCTCATGGAAAATGAACGAATGAGATATTATGATGTGTGTTATATTACATATGTTATGTGCTATATGAAATATGTTATGTGTTGTGTGCAACATGATATGTATGATGATGCATGTTACTCGCATTGCATGACATTCGTAATCCAATTTTCGTAAGTCTACTGACTTAACTTTCCATAACTCATATCGTTAGGAGAGAGCTATTCTAAATAAAGCATGTACGTGGTTTGTGCTTACATAATTCCATACTTAGTACAATTGTGTAATGATTCCATACATTTATCTACTTTTAGGTGCAGGTGCAGCTGGACGTTAAAGCTTAGGAGTCGACGCAGAAGTTATCCGGACGTGGAACTTTCATCCGCATTTTGTAGGCCCTCATGCTTTCAAGGATGCTACTGATTTATTCTAGCGTAGATGTAGGCATGATCTAGTGGAGTATGTTCCACTAGCGTTTCTTTCGTATTTAATTTAAAACATTGTATTAGTGTCTTGTTGGCAACAATATATTTATGACTATATCTTTCATTTGATTATCTTTATTCAGATGGTTGTTGTGAACACTTATGAGTTTACGTATATAGTATTATGTGAGATCAACATTTTACAATATAAATTTTAAGTAAACAAAACTTCAAATATTTTGATAAAATTAACCTAGATGAATTAATGACAACATATATAGGCAGGTCTGCGACCTCTAAGAGGTCAACAACGCTGGTCTCGTCTGGGGTCTAGATTCCAGTCATGATAGTCCCATAGCACCACCTAAACTTCATACAACTTCTCTAATGCTAGTAGGTATCCCATATGATGAGAATATGCAATAACCTCCATAGACCATGCTTGATAGATATGGAATCTGGAGTTCTAACCTACTCTGATGAGGATGTTCTACTTGCCAATGGTAGAACGTTGACACATCCCATGTAGGCACATGTTAAGAAATATGAAGGGTGTTCTTTGTACTCTAGTCTTATTCTTTAACTAGAACGAATTCCTTTTTACCATACTCACTCGGTGCTAGCTTTTTTCTCTGAAAGGTATTTACATTAAAGGTTTATATAAAGGGTTTCCATATCTAGTTGATAACTCAATAACATTTGCCCTACCAAAGTAGTCCACTAGGCTACCATACAATGGCGACAATAAAGATCATAATGAATTTTGTAACGATTGATATGATGCCATTCCATCCAACCAACCTTAAGTCATTCATTCCTTTACTTAAGAGAAAGGATTACGACTTTCGAGTTCAACGTTCATAACCTTGCCAGTTGGTTCAAGGTTCCACATAAAGACCTTCTTAAAATTGTTCAAGGTCACATATCATTCATACATACAAGACTAAGAGTCTTTACCATCCTAAGTGAAGCTCATTTTCACATTCATACATGCATCAAGCAAGGGATACTAGTCAACCAAGACAACACACAACATACTTGCCTTTAACACATATTACTTGTCATTCTAGAAGCACATAGAAATAACCATTATCAACTTTAAGTCATCCTATATACTATCATATAGTCATAAATATGAACATTATAGACTCATATAGTCAAGTAAGAATAATCATTCATCAACCTTAAGACTACACAAATAAAGACATAGTCATAGTCTAACATGATCACCTTAATAATATCAATAGGAGGACACATATACTTCCACAATTACTTATTATGTAGATAGATATTATAAAACTTCACATAATAAATTAAACAAAATAATCAAAACACTACAAGTAGTTGCCGACAAGACCATGATCATCATATTGCATAAAGTAACGCCGACAAGGCCACAGCAATTGCAACTAAAGCAGATAACACCGCCACCATAAATGGACCATAACAATCACAACATAATTGAAGTATAATTAACATAAAATAAAGGGAATTAGGTCAGCGTACCACCACTCCATCCTCAACACTTCAATCCAATGTTAAATCATCCATTTCAATACCATAAGGTCGATAAACATGGCCATGGACATCAATTCAATATAAAAACTATGATACTCAATAAAACTATTTCAATTGAATATATATGATCAATATAAGAAAACCTAGATATCAATTTAATACAATTATAATATTTATCAATAACCCATAGAAAACTACACTAGAAATCATAAGCATCAAGTACAACTTAGTCGACCTATAAAGTAGTCAAAAACTAGGGTTGATCAATTACATAGGTTCATCAATTAAATGAGTTCACGGATTAATTATGTTAAAATCATCTAATTAATAAATATTCAAACAAGATACAACTCTTTAAAACCTTAAATGCAAGAACCCATGGATAGATCATGCAATTGGACAATTCATCTTAGAAAACGTTACAAAACTTATTTCAAAGTTAGCATCCTTGATGAAGAGAGTTTAAAAGATCAAAATCATACCTCAATGAACATAATCCTTTAATTTTATGATGAATCTCCACTCAATTATCCAATCCAAGCCCTTTCTTGAGTTTCGGCTCGAATGGAGTTCTAGATAGGTGTTAAGGGAATTTGGGTTTTGATTTTGAAGAATGAAATATTCTAAGTGTTTTAGGCTTACAAGCATAATTAAAATACCCAAAATACCCTTTATTAACCTCCCAATCTATAATTTGTATGTTGGGTGAATTTATAATTTCACCCCTAAACTCACACTGAAGTTGCGCTGGGACAGACCCAACGACGGCCCGTCCCTTGAAAATGGACCTACCAGTTGGTCTATGGTTAGGAAATTAAGCTAATAATTGTCATATCCTTCAAAAATCCTAAGTTTCCATCAACTATACTTCACCTACGGGGCGTCTACTGACCCAGTGGCCATCGATTGCCATCCGTAGGTGAGCTGTCTTGGGCAGTCTTCGCCACCAACATGGGTCAATCCTCAATGACCCTTGTATGGTCCTTCGGATATTTTCCATGAATTTTACAACTCAACCATGTTCCTATACATATTTGGGACCTTTAACATTAAATACATCTAAAACGAACACGTAAATCTCTACGAAACATCCTAGACACACAAGGTCATTTCTAGGAAAACCTTTTGAACGTCATGGTGGTTCTTGGACATTTGATGTCCAAACTTCACGAAACTTTACACACTACCTATATACATAATAATAACTTATTTATAGGATTTTTTACCTCATGAATCACAAATAAACACATATAACCACATATGAGGCACATAGGTAACATAGTTATCGAACGTCTTAGGCGTCCCTTTACGTTTCAATTCAAAATCACCTAAAATTTAGACATTGTCTCAACAAAATATTATATCCCTTTTTCGTACCTTATACCATCACTAAAAACATGTTAGTCTCTAGTTCACCTAAGTCATTTTCGGGATATTACACCGGCTGGATTCCCTATTAGCTCATGTGGTCTATATCAGTTAAGGAAAGTGTTCCTGAAAGTAAACATGAAGTACAATAGTGAACACGAACTAGGGTGACTTAAGGGGCTTGACTTAGTATAGGTTGGGGTGTGGTACTCTACCTAGAAATTGCACAAGTTGACTCTAAGAAGAGTCCAAAGATTTTGTTCTTATGCATGATATTATGAAAAGTATGATGTTGATTTTATGTAATGATATTCTTACATGATGATTATTATTTATGAATATGATATTGGTCTATATTTCTAATTATGATGATATCTACTCATGATGTTCTTTTATTTGAAAGTAGACAATGTTTGTGATCCTTTGTTTGGTTTACTTGGTTGAGTATTGTTATAGGGCTTTGCTTGGTCATGACACATGTACACGTGATGTTGGATTATGAGTAAGTTTTTATACCTTATGTAATGGTATGAACACTTATACATTCTTTGTCATTATGACCTGATGTTGGAATTGTCTAGTTATGTACTCAAAAGTGCTACTACACATGTTGACTTGATTATACATGATGATGTTGGTCTTGTGATACACATGATATTTTCTTAATGAACATGTGATTATTGACTTATAGGGGTTCTTTAATGTGAATAAGGCTTTTAAATGACTTAGCATGTTTTCTTAAGTAAATTCCCCTTTCTCATTCAATTTTCGAATGCTTTATGTGCACATTCACATAGTTAGTACAAGTGATGTACTGACCCATGTTTTTATGCTTACTAAAAATGTAGGTTCCGATCATTGAGATTTAGAGGTTCATTTGATGATAACTTGGATTCTCATTCTCCATGTTCAGTAGGTCTTCACTTTCAGAGGATAATGCCACTATCTGTCACGACCGGAATCTAGACCTCAGACAAGACCAGTGTCGTTGATCTCTCAGAGGAGGCAGACAAGCCTACATACGTCATTCTTACTTCATCTAGGTTAATTTTAGCGGAAAATTTGAAACATTTTATTTCATAAAATGCTTACTAAACATTCTATTACACATATAATTATTCACAATCAACAATCTAACATTAAGATCATCACATGCAAAAAACAGTTTATTATAACGATAAAGATGTACTTGCTAAAATGGCATCAATACAATGTCTCAACAAAAATGGGAAAGAAACTCTAGTGGAACATACTCCAATAGATCAATACTACAACTAAGCTAGAATGTAAATGGGCAAGCATCCTCGAAAGCATGAGGGTCTACCATGTTCCGAAGAATGGTTGACGTCGGATAACTGCAACATTGATCTTGTAGATCTAGCGTCCAATTGTGCCCGCACCTAAAATTTTAGAGTTACATAGGGTTAGTACACACTTGTACTTAGTATGGGTATATGCAAGCACACACCAAGGACCAGCATGAGAAAGAATAGCTCTTTCCTAGCAACATGATAATAGCAGGTCAAGTTAGTGGATTTGCCAAATTGAGATTAGGAAAGTGAGTGAACTTTCCAAATATGGGTTAGGAAAGTTTATGATCTTTAAAAATTTGGATTAGGAAAGTTATGCCATGAGAGTAACGTGCATCATCATACATAACATTTTGCACATAGCACACAACAGCGTACACAGAACACATATCACAATTCATATAACACATAAAGTTTTTCATATCATTTATCCGTATGCCATGAGACCTTGGAATCATGGACTTGACAGAAAGACTTTGAAAAATGAGGGCTTAACATATGGGACCTCAACTAGGGAGTCTTCTTTAGCAAACACACAGTCTGCATCGTATATTCACACGTACTTCATTTCAGTTCATTCAGGGTCCATTGTAAACACCAGCTATACCTAGGATGTAGTTTAAGGCTTTTATCAGGTTCGTTGTGCAATGACCAAGAATTACCTAATGTCATTACTTGAGTCTAACTCACTACTTGATTATCCTATCCTAACACCTTTGGTATCATTAGTTTCATTATGTGCATGATTTGAGGCTGACCTCATACTTGCATTGAAAAATTTAACTTTAACCGACATAGATCATGTGAGCATCATGAAATCTAGTGTCATGAAAGCCCACACCGAAAAGAGGTGGAATCACCGGCCGAAGTTTACCAAAACATGCTAGCGTACATGGGAATTGAACCTCACCAGATCCCTATTTTGTTAGTATAGGCTAGAAGACTATGAGAAATAAGTACACCCAAACCTGGCATAGCGGACAGTGTGATCTCATGAGTCTTACGTGAACCTCTGCCCTTCCGGAAAGAAGGCATCACCGCTCATAGGTAGTCTATCTGTTCAGTATATAAAGTTCCATTAGATTAAAGTCATACGTCAGGGAAGCCACCTTATAGAATGAGGACATCATAGATCAATATATAATTTATCATCTCATCATTAGTATTAAGTGTGTTAATCTCAATACTTTCATTAGAGTGTTAATAGAGATTGGTCTCTTCATTAACTTTATACTCTCGTAGGTCAGTACGTTTTTTTAACATTTAAGTAGGCTAATTTGAGATTTCTCTCATCTTTTACATTAGCCTCATATCATGTTTTCACCAAATTCATTAACATTAGCACATGTGCTTTTAAGAATTACTCACCCCTTTTTACAGAAATGTTCATTTCATCATATGCCAATGCACATGGAAGTTTGGTGTGTTACACACACTTACTTTACCCCTTCTAGGGTTTCATCATATCACTGTTCATTTCATAATTTCATTGTTGAATTCATCATTTTATTGTATACATCTAAGGTTCATTTATTTTTAAACGCATGCTAGGCTTATGGGTTAACACATATAAGCCATGAGTCTTCATTCATAGTTCGTTTAAGTGATTCATATATTCCTAAGATTATATACTACAAGACTTATACATCTTGTATGTATGCCAAGATCTGAATTTCGATCTAAGTAGGAGGCATTATTTTTGAACATTTAATTCACGTATGACTTATGTATCAATACGAATTTATGGAAAGGGAACTTATGTTCGAATCCCTTGGACAACACTTATATTTTTCATTGATTTTATATTTAGTCCACATAACATTTGGACCCTAAATCGAGCCCCAACATCAACATCCCTCTTTGTTTTTCTCCCTAAAATTTCCTCTTACTTGACCGAGGGGTTGTGGGATCGAACCCCTACAAACTCTTTTATTTATTTTTAAATTAAATTATCCTTGTCCAATTCGCATAGACCATGAGATTGTGAGATCAAACCCCTACAGCCTCTATTAATTTTTCTTTTATTTCGCAGCCTGCCTAGAGGTCGTGGGTTCGATTCCCACGACTCACCTTTCTTTTGGTTTTTTGTTTTCCCTTTCTCCTATACTCTTCTTCACATATTTTAGGTCATGGGTTTGATTTCCATGCCTACAATTTTAGGTTTATTAATTTTAGTACTTTACATTTCAGCCAGCACACCCAAGATCAATCCCCCTGGACCCCATTTCCCTTTTCATGTTTTAGTTCTTTACAAGGGTGAGTTTGGGAGTTCGATTCCTAATGACCTCACCTAATTTATAACCATTTAAGTTTCCAGATTTATACATCTGTTTTTAGCAAAAAACAACATAGAATTTTCTGGAAAATTTGTCACATTTTCCAGTTCACTTCCTTCACCATTTACACTTGAATTCATAGGGTAATTTGTAGATCATTTAATACGTTTTGGGGTGCATTGTTCATCGATTCGTTTAGGAAAAAGATTGATACTTAAATCAGCCACACTTTCATTTTAATGAACATCAGGATTTACAAAGGTTTATGCACGTAATATAACAAACTAAAAATTATCAATTTTGAAGCCTTAATTTGAGAACGCATAGTCACTGCTACATTTTTGCACACACATGCACATAGTTTCGGAACACATAGGTTATCTTTCATACGATTTCAAGTAGACAAACATAATCATATTCATCACTAAAATATAATATACACCTAAATCTACCAGCAATCATACCTAACCTACGATTCATTGGGAGCTAGTGACAGGGGCATGCAAAAGGGGAAACAATCCTAGTTTTTCAGACGAATAATATGAACCTTAAGGGGTCTATTGGAAAAGGGAACAAGAGAGAAGAAAACCCATACCTCTTTGATGTTAAACTCTTGACTTTCTGCCCAAACACTTCACCTAAGAACACGTCTAAGCCTCCTCAATATCAACTCCACTCGAATGACAACCTACCTTAGCCTAGTGTGAGTTTAATGTTTGTTTTATTGTGATTTCGTGTGAGTTCTTCAAGTGTGAAGAACTTGGTTTATTTTTATGATTTTATATATTACTTTGTCATAGAAAATATGTCAGAAAGAATAATAGATACTGAGCGTCAATGTGGAGAGATAAACGTGAGAGAGTGGAGTTGTACGAGGCTTATGAGTCTAGTTTTAGGACTTAGTCAATAGGGTTTTGTTTATTTAATAAAAGTCTGGATATTTTTTTATAATTTTAATGTATCTAATGAATAAAAATTATTAATTAATAACATTAATTCAATACCTTAAATAAAAATCACTTCACTTCATTGCTTCAACCTAGGTTCACACCAGGGTGGAGCAAGACTTCACTTCAAGAGCCCAATTTCGGCCGTCTCTCCCCAAATTACACCTCCACCTTATTAATCAATTAATTAATTACATATTTAGGCTTATTAGGAAACTACCCTTATCCAAGAAAGGACCATTTTACCCCTAGACTCTTTGGACATAAGATTTCCTCTTTTAAGTGCGGTAAAGACTCCTTCGAGTTCGTATTCGAGAGCCCTACATGGTTAGAGCGAACCTTTTCAAGCTCAAATAACTCTTAATGTTATTTGGGTTTCATGTATAAAGGGTTAATAGGTCTGGTTCTATGCGCATCAATCCATGTGAACCCAAGTCTAATCATAAGAATTCATGGCACATTAAGCATTTCTTATCTTATCGATTTTAAGGGTTGTTACACTATCTTTCCATTGTATGTTATTTAGTATTAGAGAAACATTTTTTCATTCTATTTCATTTGATGACAAAAGTTTTTATGCCTATATGTGTCTTATATTGAATGCAGTAAGGTCTTTTCCCGAACATTGTATCCGATCTAGATGGTTTAGTCTGAGATGTATCCTAGACTTCTTATGAATCTATGTCTTATGTATGTAAAAAAAAATAGAATCTTATGTAGTGCTTCTTATGAGAGGATGCTATGAAATTCCCTATGCATGTATTATGTGTAAGTGAGAGGTGTCACGACCCCGATTCTGGAATCCGAATTGCGACCGGCGTCGTTGACCTCTTAGAGGTTGCAAACAAGCCTCTTCATGCATTCATCACATTCATCTAGTTTAATTTGCGGAAATTTTTTGAACTTTTTAAACTAATGAATTATACATATACTTCGTATACTTATTACGTAGATACATCATATACTAAGCTCAAGTTAATGGTCAACCATCTAACAATTGCGGAATCAATTCAAATCAAAGAATACCACATCATATTAGTTTTCAAAATGGCCTTATTACAAAGATTAAAATAAATGCACGAAAGAAACTCTAGGGACAACATTTACTATCTAAGTCTCAATGCTAATTCTAGACTAAAACTATAGCATCCTCGAAATAAAAAGGACCTACCGAATGGTCTGGATAACAATGACTCCAAACCGCTGCGATGAATCTTCAATGTGCTTGATGACCTGCACCTAAAAAAATAGTTAATTGTATAGGGTTAGTACACCACTTATACTAAGTATTTGTATAGGCATAGAAACACATAAGGTTATGCATGTTGAAGGTAAGCTCTTCCTAAACAACATGCCATCTCTAGAAATTGCAATCACTAGACTTTCCTAATTCGTTAGTTGTAAATTGTGCTATGAAAATGATGTATTTTAATGCATTCAAATCACCCAAATAATTTATATGTGATAACAAGACATTAGAATCATCCACATATTTTTAGAATAACTTTGGTAAAGATATGAAATTTTAGTATCCCCTAATCTGTGAGCTCTATTCTTGACACATAGTTTATTTTTCAGTCTTTTTTTCTTCTTGTTGTGTAGTTGAATATTTCCTTGGTCCTATGTTTTACTTTTAAGTGCAATGATTCATTGTAGTCCCATACCCACAATGAATCAAGTAAGTAATCCAAGGACTAAAGAATGATTTCACTCTTACAATGAGTCATTCATTACATGATGTATTCATTAACACTTCATAAGCCAATATCTATTGGCTATGCCACTTATTTCATAATTTTAATATTAGGGAAGTTATGAATCTTTGATTTGTTATTATGTTTCGAATCCCACTTATTGGCATCATAAAAGAAGTCATTATAAGCAAAAAAAAATTGGCTTTGCCCATTATTTGCTGAATTTCATAGGTAATCATATTGGCAATTGACATTTTTAAACTCTACTTTCATAGCTTTCTTTGAACATACATTCCATCATCTTTCTTACTTGATTTCTTAGAGACATCTTTAAGAGTAAGATCATGCGATCTAACATGAAATCCAATGAATTCCCACACGGAAGAGAGGTGATCAACCATTTAAAATGAATCTACATCTTGTGAGCTACTCATGAAATCCAATGTCTGCCCCCACCCCAAAAAGGGGTGATTTCCGGCTAAGGTGAATCCATCTCAATTGTTTACCCCACACCAAGAGGGGTGGATAATGGCTATAGTAAACCAAGAATATATTTTTGAGAATTAACCCACACAGATCATGTGAGATAAACATGAAATCAAGTGTCTACCCCACACCAAAAATAGGTGATCTCACTGGCCAAGGTGAGATCGAAACATACCTAGATTTCTTAGGTTGAAACCACAGGCTAGTTCCTATGTTGGCGAGATATAGTTCAAAAACTAGGGACGTAAGGAGACTAATTATCCACCTTGGTGGTAGCCTCATCTCATGGGCATTATACGTGTAACCATATGCTCATAACTAGTCTATCGGTGCTTTGATCACTTTCATTATCTTCTTATCTTTCAGAGTTGACTCAAAAATTATGGAAGCTTGCTTCTAGATTGAGACTTACTTACTCTATTGATGACTTATCATACTTTTCTTTACATTGATCAAATATGAATTGTCCTTATATAACATATTTGGTGGTAATGAGACTTGTCTCTTACATTCGAACACCTTCATCCTAAGTATTTTTAACATAGGAGCTTAGGCATATGTGAGGCTTGTCTTACTTCTTTTAACATCTCATTCTGGTCACTTTCTTAACTTAGACATCTTTAGTTATGTTATTACTCACGTTACTTGCTTACTTTCTTTTGATAGCTTCATATCATTGTTTATGGACGAAGACAGCTTCACTAAATAAATTAAATATTATGTTCATAGTTCATTTAGTTAGGGCATGTTGGGACTTGTACCAATGTTTGGAACTTCATTGGATATGTATTCATTAATTACCTTAGATGTGCTATATTGTTGTTTCAATACTTTGCCTATATATGATTAGCACAAAACTAGTATTGGCCTAGAAAATTTGAAACAGACTTCATAGACAATTTATTGGCACAAGCGAAAGTTACACTCATTCATGTTTAGTTTGGTATACCTTAGCCATTAACCAATATTTTAATTATTTAAAGATAACATTATAGCCAATTCCATTTATCACTTTTCGACAATGTATTTTAGCCATTTTATTTGCATAAGGCAGGCAATTCATTCAAGTATAATTTCATAAAATCAATAGACAATTCAATTACATATTTTGGAAATAATGTTGTCGGGAAATATATTGGCATAAGCCAAACTTTCACTACACTTGAACTTTTTATCTTTGATTAACTTACAAGATCAATTCAATACATGGTTTGGCCAAGCTATGAAGTTGTTTTTGCCATTATAGATTCATTGACTAGATTTTATTCTTTATTAAACTTATAACTACTTATTCAATACTATTACATTCAAAAGTTCGTCTGGATAGGGTATGTTAGGACTTGTCCTATTGATTGGCATACCCTATGTTATGAGTTCATTGATGTAGAGATTGGTATTACTTTGTACCTTTTGAATTATGTATTAGTATAACTTCACACATTTTGGGAGCTAATATTTTGTACATAGTTTATGGTGGTCATTTAAGCATCATTTGTTGTAAGCCAAACTTTTTACATTCAATTAACTTATAATTATAATTTAATTAAAATACTATAACAATAGACTCAACTGCATAAACAACTCATGAAAACTTCATCATTCTCGAATGCAAAACAAAGCATTATCTCATTTCTTAATCTGTGTAACTAATCACTCAATCATTTGAATCCAATCAATAGACCATATGAATGATTGATATATCAAGAACTTATAAAATCAGTAAGAACCTCATACCAACCACATGTTCAACATTACATCTGTAGACTTACAGAATCGAAAACAAGGATAACTAGGGAGATAGATGTTCAATAATATCATTGGGAAACAACCCTAATTTCGAAATTCATGAGTTTGAAACGTTTGAAAATTCTCCTGGAGAAAGAATTCAATGAGATAAAACCCATACCATCTGTATAACTTAATCTACAAAGAATACCTTCACCGAAAAATTTGAGAAACCTTGAAATCGCCTAGAACATGTACGAACTCTCTGCCTCTTTCGTTCGTTCGTTTTAGCGTTATGTTCTATGAGTGTCTGATCATGATTTTTAGTTTTATGAACTGATATTGAATCATTTAAATAAGGTTTGATAATTTAATTTAATCAATTAATTGCTAAAAATCCCCTCCTAGATTGACTAGAACTAGGAAAACACAACACTTAGTCAAATCTGAAATTTTTCCTAATTATTTCGTTTTGAACCCTTTAAATTAAATAATTAAATGTCCAATTTAAATAATTAAGGGACCTAGGGTAATTAATAAAGTACCCCTAAGTCATTGAACCATAAAAAACCCTTTTAGACCATCGTAGGTTAAGTACTAGGATGTTTCTTGAACTATACTAGGTTAATGTAAGAATTTCGTTTTGACCCCTTTAATTTATTTAAATAAATGGATAATTTAATTAATTAGTGACTAGTTTAATTACTAAAGTACCCTTAAGTCTTTATAACCATAACTAATCCTTTGGAGAATCCTATGTTGAGTACTAGGATGTTTCCTGAGTTATACGAGGTTATTGTAAGAATATCGGTTTGACCCCTTTAATTTAATTAATTAAATGGATAATTGAATTTATTAAGTGACCTATGGTTACTAATAAAGTACCCTTGATTTTTTATAACCATAGCTAACTCCTTGGACCTTCCTATGTTACCTACTAGACAATCTTTTTCTTGTCTAAACAGAAATCTAGAAATTGCTTTGTTATTTCGGTTTTTCCCTTTTAAATTATTTAATTAAGCAGATAAATTAATTAATTAAGTAACATATGGTAATAAATAAATTGTCCCTATGTTTTTAGGACCATAACAAACCCTTTGGACAATCCTAGGTTAGGTACTAGGTTGTCTTTTGCTTGCCTTAACCAAAATCTAGAAATTGCTTTGTGATTTCGGTTTTGTCCATTTAAATAAATTAATTAATTAATAAAATAACCTAGGGTAATTACTAAATTATCCCTACGTTTTAAGTACCATAACCAAACTTTTGGATAATCCTTGGTTAGATACTAGGTTGTCTCTTTAACTAGTTACTAGGTTTGTGTCACCCAATTTCGCTTTGTCCTTGGTTATTTAGTTAGTTAGGTCAGAAGGTTAGAGTCTACACTTAGTGAGAGAGCTAGGCCGCACATGGTATAACCCATGTGCACGCCTACCCCCCCCCTAACTACGCTAACCAAATTCGGTTAGGGTGGTCCCCTCTTGGACGATTCCATCATGCTTTGCTCGTGTGCTTGCACATTGGATAATTGTACTTTCCTAACTAATTATTCTTGATTTATTATTTGGCAATGTTTACTTAATTTCCTAAGGACCCTCACTATGTCCTTGGGCACTTCTTAATTTAAATGATCATTTTAAATGGTTATGTGCTATGGTTCTAGGCTTGACACTTGCATTGCTAGTACCTAATAAATTTGGTTTAGAATAAATACATGATGAAATTCATAATTTATCCTAGGGTATTCATTGTAGGTACAATTCTAAACAAACTTGGATCATGTTATGATTATTTAGGTATATATGGAAATTGGCTAACACTCCTTAGCGAATTTTCTTTAAAATGCCCAATATTTTTCAATGTTGGGCATTGGGACGCCTATGTACACCCAATACACATTATTAAAGACCTATTCGTTGTTCACTAGACATGTAATTTTCTTGAATTTTACTAGAGGTCTATGTTAACCTCAATGTAAAAGTAGAATTAAAAGCTTAAAATTGTTCACAAGTTAACCCATGATATGTTCTGAAGAATTCTAAGAGGCTAGTCTAAATCCTCTGCGAAGATGACGATCCCTGTTACGTCTTAGGGGTTCCTCCCAGATTTGAATAACTTTATATCAGAGCATGAGGTTGAATATAATTAGCATCCATGTCTTACTAAACCAAATATACGTTGATTCTTATTCATAATTGTGAACTGCTCCACACTTATGAATGAGAGACTATATGATGCTTAGGAAATTCTTATTGTATTGTAATGTATTTTTGTACCTCTAGAGTATAATTTATATATGATTTTACATAAGCTTTTATTGTGGTTATAGGTATTAATACTTGAAGAGCAGCTGCACAAAGGGTCAAGGAAGGGATTGCGAATGAGTTGCTCCTCCAGCAATGACCAATGGAAAGATAAGGGCAACTTTTATCAATCTAGCTCAAGTAATGGATCCACAATCTAATTCATTGACTTGTGAAGTCAAAGCCATGACGGCCAAGTAAATTTGAAAGTTGGACCCCTTGTTCCTCATCATGCTAGAACTATGTAATCTCGTTTGAGTGATTTCACTAGTATGAACCCTTCTATGTTTTATGGGTCAAGGTCCAATGAATACCCTCAAGATTTTGTAGATGAGGTATGTAAGATCCTATTTGCTATGGATTTTACACTTGAAAAGGCCCAGTTGGCTGCCGATAAACTCAAAGATGTGGCACAAACTTTGTACAACCAAGGGAGAGACAATAGGGTTCTGAGAGGGTCCGTTGACTTGGGAGATCTTCAAGAGGGCTTTCCTCGATCGGTTCTTTCTTAAAGAGTTGAGGGAATATAAAAGGTGCAAGGATTTATTAACTTTCGTCAAGGAGGTACAAATGTACTTGACTAATCCTTTAAGTTTAAAAAATTTTCTAAGTATGTTCCATCCTTGGTGGCTAACCGAAGGGATGAGATGAGTCATTTTATTACAGGAGTACCTGATGATGTGGTGTAAGAATATCATTAGACTATGATTTATAACAATATGAATATTTCTCGTCTAATGGTTCATGCTTCAAAAGTTGAGAAAGTAGACTAAGGAGGAAGAATAGAGAGGCCAATAATGCCAAAACTTTTTAAAGTGCTTATTTAAAAGGGATGTTAGAAATTTAAGATAAGCCTAAATTAAAGAAGAGATTATCTAATCAAGTTACTTCTAAGTTCCCTAAGGCTCGCAATGATACGATGACTAAACCTAAGACCTAAAAGGGAAAGAGTGGAAACATACCTAGTGAAAATCCTACTTATACCAACTGTGGTATGGGTCATGTGATCAAATTCTTAGTGGCAACCAATAATTGTTTTGGTTGTGCTAAACATTGTAACAAGGTTAGAGATTTCCCTTATTTGAAGGGGAAATATAAGGGGAGTGGACAAGCAAGTAATTCTAATGTTGATGGTTCAAAACGAATCACTTTTCTTTTCTCAATTTTATAAGTGAACAAGAGAGTTCTCCCAAAGTAGTGATTAGTATGTTTTAATTCTTCTTTATAAATGTTTATTAGTTACTTGATTGGGTGCTACCTTGTTATTATTACTTCTTTTGAGCTAGAAAGTTTGATATTTTGCTCGATATCATAAATGAACCTTTCATGCTGACTACCCTGGTGGATGAGTCAGTCGTCGCAAAAAGAGTTTACACAAATTGCCATATGATGTTTTCCAATAGATTTAATCATGCTGAATCAGTAGAACTACATATGGTTGAGTTTGATATTTATTTGGGGATGGATTGGTTGCATCCTTCTTTTGCTTCCATTAATTTAAAGACTAGAATTTTAAAGTTTAACATTCCTAATGAACCCGTCTTAGAGTGGAACGGGGGAAGTTCTATTCCTAGAAGTCATGTAATTTATGTATTAAATCTTGTAATATGATCTCTAAAGGGTGTGTATACCATATTATAAGAGTCAAAGATTTTTACTCCGAAGTTCCTCCCATTGAGTCACTGCCTGTAGTGAGGGAATTTCTAGAGGTCTTTCCTAATAATTTTCCCAGAATTCTTCTTGTACGAGAAATTGATTTTTGTACTGACTTGTTACAAAATACAAATCCCATTTCAATTCGTCCTTATCAGATGTCTTTGGCTGAATTGAAAGAGTTGAAGGCTCAACTCAAGGATTTACTATACAAAGGATTCATCCAACCTAGTATTTCCCCATGGGGTGCTCCGGTGTTATATGTAAACAAGAAGTATGGGTACCTTAGGATGTGTATTGATTACCAAAAACATAATAAAGTTACCATTAAGAAAAAGTATCCTCCCTTTTATATTGACAACTTATTTGATCAACTCCAAAGGGAAAGCTATGTTTCCAAAATTTACTAACACTCGGGATAGCACCAACTCAGGATGAGACATGAAGATATTACCATCATTTTTCGGATAAGATATGATCACAATGAGTTTAGAGTGATGTCTTTAGGGTTAACTAATGCCCCGACGACATTTATCGACCCAAAGAATAGGGTGTTTTAAAAATACCTCCATGCCTTTGTGATTGTCTTCATAGATGAAATTTTGGTATATTCAAAAAATGAGGGTGATCATATGGGTCATTTCAGAGTGGTGTTATAAGTCATAAGGAAATACCAATTATTTGCCAAATATAGCAAATGTGAGTTTTGGTTATGGTCGGCGGCGTTTCTTGGTCATGTTATCTCTAGTGAGGTTGTAGAGGTTGATCTAAAGAAACCGAGGCAGTTAGAAGTTGATCTAGACCATTGACTCCGAGTGACATTACAAGTTTCTTTGGTGTATCCGGGTATTATAGGAGTTTTGTGGATGGTTTCATGTCCATTGTGTCTCCTTTGGCTACCTTGACCTAAAAGAATGTAAAATTTGAGTGGTCAAAGGCTTATGAGAGAATCTTTCAAACCTTGATAGAAAGGTTTACCACCGCTCCGGTGTTGACTTTACTGGAGGGCACTAACGATTTTATGGTATATTGTGATGCATCCTGAGTGGGATTGGGTGGTGTCCCTATGTAACATGGGGAAGTTATAGCGTATGCTTTGAGACAACTTAAGATCCATGAGAAAAATAACCCAACTCATTAGTCTTGAGATAGCGGTCATGGTGCTTGCCATGAATGTATTGAGGCATTACTTATATGGTGTTCATGTTGATGTTTATACTAACCACAAGATTCTTCGATATGTGTTTACTCAAAATGAGTTAAATCTCCGATAACGAAGGTGGTTGGAATTTTTCAATAATTACACATGAGTGTTATCTATCGCCCCAGCAAGGCCAACATGGTTGCGGATGCTCTAACTTGTATGAACATTGGTAGTATGTCTAATAATTAAAAGGGAAAGGAACACCAAGTGAAAGATGTCCGTAGGTTGGATTGTTTTGGTTTTCGATTGGAAGATTCTCCAAATGGTTGTTTAATGGTTTATCATAACTCTGAGTCATCTTTGGTTGTTGAGGTGAAGTCTAAGCAAAACCTTGATCAATCATTGATGGATTTAAAGGAATCTTTCTTTGTAAGCTTAATGAGTCATTCTCCTTGTGGGGATGGTGTTTTTAGGTATCAAGGGAGATTATGTGTGACCAATGTGGATGATTTGATAAAATGAATCCTAGACAAAGGTCACGGTTATCGTTATTCAATTCATCCAGGTTCTACAAAGATGTATCATGAACTTACAAAATTATTTTGGTGGGATAGATTGAAGAGGGACATAGCAGACTTTGTTGCAAAGTCAAAATTGCCAACCAGTGATAGCTGAACACCAAAAAGGGGTGGTTTACTTCATGGAATCAAATTTATTTCTTGGAATTGGGAAGACATTAATACAAACTTTATAGTGGGATTTCCTCGGACACAAAGGTAAAATTACTCTATATGGGTGGTACTGGATAGGATAACAATGTCCGCTCACTTTATTCCCATTAGGTCCACTTACTCGGTAGTGGGTTTTGCCAAGATATATATAGATGAAATTCTAAGTCTCAATGGTCTCTTTCTATCCATAATATCGAATAGGGTAGCACAATTCACATCTATATTTTAGTGGTCGTATCAAAAAGGGTTGGGTACCAAGTGAAGTTGAGCACCGCTATTCATTGTCAAACGAATGGTCAAGCAGAGCATACTATTCAAAATTGAGTATGTTCTTAGAGCGTATGTGATAGATTTAAAAAGAAGTTGGGATGAGCACTTGCCTGTGGTAGAGATCTGTTATAACAATAGTTACCATTCATCCATAGAATGGCTCCTTTAGAAGCTTTTTGTGGTAAGAGATGTAGATCTACAATAGAATGGTTTGAAGTTTGTGAATTTCCACTTCTTGGTCGCAACTTGATTTAGAAGATCTTGGAGAAAGTTCCTTTCATAAGGAATCGATTGAAAAAAACTTATAGCCAACAAAAATCTTATGCCGACATTTGAAAGTCTCACCCATGAAAGGGGTGGTGATATTTGGAAAGAAAGAAAAATTAAGTCCTTTTTATTTGGGTCCCTATTATATTTTGCAAAGGGTTGGTATGGTTGTTTATGAATTAAGATTACCTAGTGATCTAGCTTTGGTTCACCCGATATTCCATGTGTCCATGCTTAAGAAGTGCATTGGTAAGCCTAAGCCAATTCTTTTTATCAAAGATCTAGGAGTTGATAAGAATCTTCCCTTTGAAAGATTCCAGTGAAAATACGTGATCGACAAGTGAAGAAGTTGAGGGACAAAGAGGTGGCCTCTTGAAAGGTGTTATGGATAAATCACTTTGTTAAGAGAGCAACATGCGAGGCTGAGGCCTATATGAAGTCTCGTTATCCTTATCTCTTTGCTAATTAAGGTTAGTTGTTCCAATTAATATTGTAAATAATTAGTTAATTAGATTTTGACTTATTTTGCAAGGACATACATAATTATGGCAAAAGTTTATGCTAAAATAAATTTTTATATTAAGATTCTTTTTTGATTGATTTGCACTTATTTGTGTATTTGGTTAGTTGTTGCCTTGAAGTTATTTGTGTATTTGGTATCTTGTTCCCTTCATAAAGTGATATTTAAAATGCTGATGTATTTTAAAAAGAATTTTTGCATTAGTGACTCTTTGATGATATGTTAAGCTCTTGTTGATGTTGAGAAGGAAATTCCTCATATTATGATGTAGAGCTCTTATATGAAGTAAATGATGTTTTGAGTTTCTCTGTTTAAATTCCATGTTTTTATATGGACTTAGTTGTAACTCATGATGATTATGTATGTTATAGGTTGGGCTGCAAGAATTGAGTCTATCCTTTCCCTTCAAAAGAGTTTTTTGTGTCATTCAGCAACTAATGTTCCTCGGGGGGGAAATTTAACGCTCCAAATGTCTAAGACCTAATTTAGATCCTTACATGGTGGTCTTACATTTGTAAAGATGTTTTTAATCCTAAAATAATGTTTATAAACCATTTAGGAATTTTTAGCCTTAAGACGTCAAGAAACGTCCAAGACGTTTGGAAGCCAGTGTAATTGAACTGGTAAAACATCCTTACGTTTTGTGAAGGTTTGGAGGTTTTATATGAGGTCTACAACTTGAAAATAACTTTAAACAGGTAAAACCATGTATATAGTGTGGAAACGTCCATATCCGACCCCCCAATCGTCGCCTTAGGGTTCCATGAAGGGTCTCCAACCATGTCCAAACAAGCTGCCCAAGGCTTTTGGGTATTTCATGTGAGGTCTACGTCACATCCGGGGAGCACCCCCTAGACGTAACCGGTGTTGTGTTTCTCATCGAGGACTAAGACAAGCCTCTTAACTTACATCATTACGTTCATAGGTTAAAAATGCGAAAATTTTAAAACATTTCTTCTATCTATTAAGAGGTTTACATAGACCTCTTGCATACACATAATATAGTCATATCGAGTATAAGTAGACTCTTTGTATAAGGAGATTACTTAGTCTTATATTTTATTGCATATATATATATATATATATAGATATATATATATATATATATAATATATATATGATATAACATAGTCTTAAAGCAAAAATCTCATCTCACAACCAACTAAAAAAGAGTATAACAATTGGGCATAGCCCATACATCAGTACAATCAAAGCGACATATAGGCTATAGAATCGTTAGTACTCAAATAAAATGAAATGAACATATTGTATTTAAGTCTAATCAAAATCCAAAGCTAGAAAATGGCATTTTCCTCAAAGTGGTGAGGACCTACATAACTTGGGGAAATATCCAAGTAATCATTAAAAGATTCAATAAGCTCAACGGCTGGATCCTGCATTTGTAATAACCATAACACATGGGTTAGTACACACTTGTATTAAATTTGAGAATATTCACATAAAACAATATAAATTATGCTAAAGCGAACATTTGTTCAAAACATGCTAATTTACTTTTAAAAGCCTTATACACATCCAAGAACTCATAAAAGTCAATAAAGACATAACTCTTAAGTCATAACCATATACAACACAAGACCAACATCATGAAGTATAGTCAAGTCAATATATATAAAAGTTCATAACATCATACTATAATCAAGACCCATATCCATGACCCATCGTTTCGCCTACAAGTGCAATGACCAAGTAAATCCCTATATTCTTACTAAATCAAGTAAACCAAACAAAGGACCATAAGAAATGCCTAACTTCACATAACATAGCTTCAAGAGTAATCCTCCTTATGCTTTAGCAATATAGACCAACTACATGTTCATAAGTGAAACTAACATCATTTGAAATGAATAACATGTTAAGTCAACATGTACATAATAGTCACTTTATACGATCATAAGAGTATAAGAACAACCTCCTAAGGCTTCCTACAAGGAAAACTAGTGCAAGGCATAGGTAAAGTCTCTTAAGTAACAGTAGTTAGTGTTTACATATTTAATTCATTTTACTTTCAAGAATACTTGCCTTAACCGACATAGACCACAAGATCTAAGTGTGGAATCCAGTGTTGTAAAACATTACACGGAAAGAAGGTGGTCTACTGGCCAAAGTAGAACCAAACATGTATCTAGCATCTAAGGTTGATCCATTAGCTAGTATTCCTATGGTGGAAACATATTTCAAGAACTACGAGACATGTACTGAACCATCTACATTCTTATTCTCATTGGAGCCCTCATATAATGAGATTCCATTGGGTGAGTGTCCCTCATAGGGAAGTCAACACCTCATATAAAATTATAGGGTTAATCTTCCTCCATGGGAAGCCAACATCACTCATTGTCAAGTGCACTAGGTGCTCAGGGAAGTTCCTTTTTGAAATGTATTTAAGCCTTTATCAATAATCATAGCTTAGTCTAGTTCATAAGGTCTACCCCTTATATAATTATTATCAAATCTCAATATGAATTGCATGAGTATTGTCCTTCCATTAAAATTTATACATGTGAGGTTGGCAAATTTACATAATTGAATTATGATAAGGCACATAGGTAAGTCATCACCATCCTTATATGATTACATCTTAGGAAACAAATAACAAATCATAGATCAAACATTTCAATTCAGAATCTTACCAATCCTAATCAATCTTATCATAAGATAAACTTCAATATAACTTCATTACTAAACACAAGTAATCATAATTGAAGCAAAGGATTAAGATCACAAGACTTGCCCCAATCCCCTCCACAAGCCCTCATCAAAGTTTTTACCATAAACCATCAAATTCAACCTTACAATGGGTGCAACAAAATCATTCAATAGTAATTAATACAATAACTAGGTCAATAGCATATGCCAATTTACATTAATTCATAACTAGGGTTAGAAGGAAACAATTCATCATAAAATTCTTCAAGAAATATATTAAGTCCCAACAATGCATTACCCTATGCAGTCCCCAAATTAGAATATATAAAATAGGTTTAACAACCAATACATTCATCAATTCACAATCAAGATCAAATATTTGTGGAATTTGGGGAAAGGTATATGATCGATATGAAATTGCATCAATTAACATCAATTAACCAATATTCTACATTTAATTATTCATAGGCAATCACAATTTAACATAAATTTGATGTTTCGAAGAAACCCCATTAGAATCAATAAACCCTTGCAATTGAATAATTTAGAAATCAACTTTGAAAGAACAACTTGGGGAAAGGAATCCCAAGAGTGATAAAAATTATACCTTACAAATGATTAATCCATGAAATTGAAGTGAATTCCTATATAAATTGGTCTTCTTCTTAAATGTTTGTTCTTCCTTCAATGGAGGATTTTGGGAGAGACAAAGTAGAGAGAGATGAGAGCTTTTGGTTCTTGTTTTGGAAATTTCATTTAGGTGAGTGAAGAATGACTTAATACTGACCCTTTTTCAATATATAGTCACCCGTAAATTACCCAAAATACCCCTCACTTAAAAGGGATCTTTTATGAAGTCAAAACTCTTAAAATACGATTCAATGAATCTGGAAAGTTGCTCCGCGTCGCGAGTCTTAGTTATTAATTTATTTTACAAATTTATTTAAGACAGTGGAACTTGTGGAAATGCAAGAATTGGGAGGCAACGTTTTCCAAGCTTCTTGTGGGTTGTGCGACGCGCAACAACCACTTGAATCTTTTTTTGCATAATCTTCTTTGGCAACCTACATGACGATTTGGGGTCCTCCTCAAGGGCCCTTTGGGTGGTCCTTGGGGAGTCGTTATTAAACATTTAGACATTATATGCTATATTTTACCTATTTAATGTCCTTCTACAAGGTTTAGACTTCACTTGAACCTCCCAAACCTTCGCCAAAAATAGGAATGTCAACTATTTCAATCTAACTAGTTTCTTGATGTCATGGACGTTTCTTGTCATCTTTTCTCTAAAACTTCATGAATGGATTACAAACATTATTTAGGCTTAGAAATAGTGTTTTAAGGTTTATTTAATGACGTGATGCTTATCCCCCTAGGACCATGCGTCCCGGAATGACTCAATACTACTAGCCCAACCAACAAGAATATAAAATCATTATGAGTCACACCTCACAGAAGTTATTCATCACTAGATCCAACACATAATCATGGAATTTACACATAGAAATTCAAATCACAAGTTACTTAACATAAGAGTTGACTTTCGTTATACATATTGAGAATATACCTTCTCAACACCAATCATAAGCTCAAAATGACACCAGAGACTTACCATGCTATTCTTCTAAAGACAACATCAAAGGACCAAAAATCTCAAGAAGGTAAAAACATATATTTCATAGGTGCAAGTTAACACAAAAAGATTCTTTCATGAAAAATTATTTTGACATAACGTTTATTAAAATATACAGATCTTTGCAAAACAAGCAAATTCAATTTATTAATTATTTTGTTAATTAATTCGAACAATCGGCCTTAATAAGCAAAAAGATGAGGATAACGGGACTTCATGTAGGCCTTGGCCTCCCATGTTGCTCCCTCAACTAGGTGATACTTCCATAACACCTTTACAGAAGCCATGTCCTTGTTCCTCAACCTCCTCAATTGTCTATCTAGGATTTCAACCGGAACCTCCACATAATAGAGGTTCTCTTCCACACATAGACCCTCAATAGGAATTATGGACTCGGGATCACCAATGCACTTCTTAATCATGGATACATGAAAAATCGAATGAACTGAAGCCAATTCACTAGGTAACCTGAAATCATATGCAACCTTACAATTTTTTTGCAAAATTTCATAGAGACCCACAGAATAAGGACTGAATTTCCTTTTCTTGCCAAATCTCACCACCCCTTTGATAGGCGAAATATTTAGATACACTCTATCACTTTTTTAAAACTATTAGACTTTTATCCTATGGTCGACATAAGACTTTTGCTGGCTATAGGGTGTTTTCATGTAATTTCTTATAATATGAAATTTCTCTATAGTCTTATAAATCAATTCAGGAACCAAATGTGAAAAGTCACCTACTTCAAACCATCCGATTGGAGACCTACATCTCGTACCATACAAGGCCTCAAAAGGATCCACGGATATAAATTAATGGTAAATATTGTTGTAAGAACACTCAACCAAAGGCAAGTGTTTATCCTAATTTCCTTTGAAATCAAATATACATATTCTAAGCATATCCTCAAGTGTTTGAATAGTATGCTCCGCTTGACCATCCGTATGTGGAGGAAAAGCGTTGGTTAGCTTTTCCCTTGTACCCAACCCTTTTTGGAGTGACCTCCATACCCTAGATGTGAATTGTGCACCCCTATCCGATATGATGGATACTAGAATACCAGGGAAACACTCATTCTCATGTATGAAGATCCTTGCATAATCTTCGGCCTAGTATATGGACTTGACCAGAATGAAATGAGCGGATTTGGTCAACCTACTCACAACCACCTATGTAGAATCACGTTTTTTGTGTCCGAGGCAAACATACCACAAATTCATATATATGTTTTCCCAATTCCATGTAGGAACTTGGATATCTTGAAACAAACCACTTAGCTTTTAGTGCTTGGCTTTCACTTGTTGGCAATTTGGACATTTTGCAACAAATTCTGATACGTGCCTTCTTAAACAATCCCACTAAACCACCTCTCTAAAGTCATGATATATCTTTGTAGAGCCCGAATGAATAGAGTAACGGGACCCATGACTTCCTTCAAGAATTCGATTTCTCATGCCATCTACTTTGGGAACACACAACCTTCCTTGATACCTCAAGACACCATCCCCTTAAGGAGAATGCCTTATTAAACTTACCAATGACCGACATCTTCAACTCCATCAATGGTTGACTAAGGTGTTGTTTGGACATCACCTCAACCACCAAATATAACTTGGAGTTATGATGGACCATGAACCACAATTTGGAAAATCTTCCAATCTACAAAACAATCTAGCCAACTAATGAACCTTTTTCACTAGGTCTTTCTTGGCTTCATCTACATGAGACACACTACACACGGTCATATGACTTAGAGCATCCGCAACCACATTATCCTTGCTGGGGTGGTAGAGAACACTCATGTTGTAATCTCTCAACAATTCCAAACACCTTATTTGTCGGAGATTAAACTTCTTTTTGAGTGTATTGAATACTCTTATGGTCGGTATACACATCAACATGGAAACTATACAAATAAAGCCTCCATATTTTCAAGAAAAATACCACGACCGCTTACTCAAGATCAAGAGTTGGATAATTCTTCTCATGCACCTTAAGTTGTTTAGAAGCATAGGTTACTAATTTGCCATGTTGAATAAGCACACACCCCAAGCGCACTCATGATACATTACAATATAAAATGAAGCCCTTTGTACCCTCCGGTAAAGTCAATACCGGAGAGGAGGAAAGACTCTCTTTCAACATTCAGAAGCTTCTTTCCATGCCTCTGACCACTAAAATTTCATACTCTTTTGGGTCAAGTTGTCAAGGGAGATGCAACGAACGCAAAACAATCCAGAAATATTTTTTAATAGCACACTAGACCCAAGAAACACTAATGTCGATTGGAGTCAATGGCATAAGCCAATTCTTGACCGCCTCAGTTTTCCATGGATCAACCTCAAATACCTCATTAAAGATGATATGACCATGAAATTCCACCGGCCTAAACCAAAACTCGCATTTGCTATACTTTACAATTAATTGGTTTTCCTTAAGCACTTGAAAAATCACTCTATAAAGATTCATGTGTTCGCCATAATATTTTTGAATATACCAAGATGTCGTCAATGAATACAATGGCAAATGAATCTAGGTATCTTCGAAACTCTCTATTCATGATATAGATAAACTCCGTCGGGGTATTAGTGATACCAAAAGACATTACTAAGAACTCATAGTGACCACATCTAGTTAAAATGCTTTTTTTTGTATGTCCTCTCCTCTCAACCTAAGTTGGTGATACCCGATCTCATGTGATTCTTAGAAAAGTAGCTTGCCCCTTGGAGTTGATCAAATAAGTCATTAATCAGAGAGAGAGGATAATTGTTCTTAAGACTTTATTAAGTTAGTGATACAATGCATATTCTAAGGGACCCATCCTTCTTTTTCACAACTAATACCGGAGCACCCCATAGAGAAATACTAGTTCTAATTAAGCCTTTATCTAGTAAGTCTTTGAGCTGAGCCTCTATCTCTTTCAATTCGGCAAGAGCCATCCTATAAGGAGGAATTGAAATGGGATTTTTATCAGGTAACAAGTCGATACAAAAATTAATTTCCTGTTTGGGAGGGATACCGAGAAAGTCATCAAGAAAGACTTCCGTAAATTTCATCACTACGGGGACAGAATAAAAGGGAGGAGCTTTAGAGTCTAAATCCTTGACTCTCACTATGTGGTATGAACACCCTTTAGCGATAATTTTACAAGCTTTTAGACAGGAAATGGTAAGACCTCTAGGAATAGAATTTCCCCCTTTTGACTCTAAGACGAGTTCATTTGGAAAATTGAAATTGGAAAATTTTGTTCTACAATCAATGGAATCAAAATAATCATGAAACCAATCCATTCCCAAAATTAAAACAAAATCAACCATATCAAGTTCTACTAATTCAACGGATGTAACTCTATTGGGGAACATTATTGGATAAATTGTATATAGCTTATTTGCAATCATATCACCTACCAGGGTAGTTACCATAAATGGTTCATTTAGGACATCAGGAACAATATCAAACTTATTATCTATCATGGGAGTAACAAAAGTTAATGTAGCACCCTAGTCAAGTAAACCATAAACATCAATAAGGAAGACTTGAAACATACCAATCACTACATCGAGGACTCTCTTGTTCACCCTTATAGGGAATATCATAAAAGTTATTATTCTTTGGAGCATCAACATTTGAAACACTTGCTTTTCAAATCCCTTTGTCTTTCCCCTACAAATTAGGGAAATATCTAAACGTGTGACCATTCTTTCCACAACCAAAACAATTACTCGTTCCAATCAAAGACTCACCCACATCATCCTTACCACATTTGGTACAAATAGGCTTTTCACTCGGTGAGTTTCCACTCTTTTCCTTTCGGAACTTAGGATTAGAAATTTTATCATCTCGAGCTCTAAGGAAGTTGGAAGGAACTTGATTAGAAAATACCTTTTTCAACCTTAATTTGTCTTGGATATGAAGACTACCCTTTACAGAGCTAACATCAAATGACTTTGTCCTATTGGCATCTCTACTATTCCTCTTAAACCTTGTCTACTCCACTTGTTGAGCATGAACCATGAAATGATAAATGTTCATCATATCATGTAGCATAGATGAAAAACATTCGTATTACAATTCATCAAACGTTACCATCACAAACCGGCTTATCTCATCCCTAGGATCGAAAACCAAAGAAGAAGCATAATTTGACAACTTTGTAAATTTAAAAGAGTAGTCAAGCACACTCATAGCTTCTTGACGAAGGTTGATGAATTCTTCAACCTTACGTTCCCTCTTTTGTTTTTGAAAGAACATCGTTAATATATCCCATGTCATTGGACCACCCCTTAACGGCTTATTGTCTCTCCATTAATACATCGAGTTTAGCCCGCATCCTTGATTTGGTAGGTGGCTAACTCGGCCTTTTAACTATTAGTCAACCCAAGAGCATAGAGGATTTTATATACTTTATCAAGGAACTCTTCAGGGTCTACCTCAACTTTGGACCCATATAAAGTAGGGGATTCATCCTTGTGAAATCCCTCAAGCGGAAGGCCATGGTGGTAACATATTAGTTTTAGGAGGGTACCAACTTATGGTAGCTTGGTCCTTCATGGATTGATCTTGAGTAGTGACGAATTGTGCTTGAGTTGTAATGGCTTGGTCCATATGGAGACCCTTATGTCCCCATCCAATAAGGTCGGAGGATTGGCTGGAGCTTGATCATTATTAGCAACTTCTTCAAGAGGATGATATGATTTCCACGGGGAAGAATTCCCGCAGTAGCATCACTTCATCAAGTATTAGTGTGTCAGAAGATTTAGGTGAAAGCACACATAGAGTAGATGCTAGAGGCACAACATTGGATGTCCAAGAAAACGAGAATTTCCAAAGCATCATATATCTTCTCTCATAAGTATGGCACGCTTCAGAATTATGAATAAGAACCTACATTGACGTTGTTAGTGAGACATCAATCATAAAGAAATTTAACCTCATGCTTTGATACCAAGTTTGTCACATCCGGGGAGAATCCCTAGACGTAACCGGGGTCTTTATCCTCATCGAGGACTAAGACTAGCCTCCTATATTACATCATTACATTCATAGGTTAAAAGTACAGAAAATTTAAAACTTTTCTTTTATCTATCACGAGGTTTACATAGTGTAACGACCTGTTTAGTCGTTTTGAGCAGCAGATTTTATTTCTGGAAAAACTGTCAAAGTCGACGGAACCCACGACGGACCCTCATGGGAACGACGGACCGTCGAGGGGGTCTCGTTCCAAAACACTTAGAATTCTGAAATTTGGGTACTGAAATCGACTCTCTGAACTTCGTGACGGAGTGGCAGGACGGACCGTCGTGGGCACGACGGACCGTCACACATTTTCCACAGAAATTAACTCTCTGAACATTGCGACGGACCTGCAGGACGGACCGTCACATGTTGCGTAATCCCAGGCTGGGTCGGATTTCTATAAATATTTTAAGGGGCGTTTTGGACTATTCCTGCTTATAATTATAAAGTTAGTGGTTTAATATTAATAACTCAATTTCTTGGGGGTTAAAGGAGGTAACCTTGGAATAATTAGTGGGTTATTTTTATCATCTTTTATACTTAATTATATGCTAATTAGGGTAAAAGAAAAATTGGTTTGAATAAGAAAAATTGAAAGAACAAGAGAGGGAGAATCGATCAAGAGAGAGAGGAACGAAGAGGATAGCAAAGCATTGGGGAATTTTCTTGCTTGATCACGAATCTTCGGTGGAGGTAGGTTATGGTTTTTATGCTATTCGTAGTAGACTCTTAATAGCGAATGATATGTGTTGGGTAGTATTATAAAACCTTCTATATGCTTAATTGTGTGCTTACATGATGTGATTATATAATTGTGATGAATAAGCTGATGATGAAGCTATTGAATCTCTAATCCTAAATTTACCTTGTTAATGATGATGCCTTGGTATAAAAGAAGGCTTGATGAAATAAAGTAATGAGATTGATGATGCCTTGGTATAAAAGAAGGATTGATGAATTAATAGAATGAGATTAGTGGAGCGGGTGTCACAAACCGACACGTAGAATTAGGGGATCGGGTGTCACGAACCGACACGTAGAATTAGGGGATAGGGTGTCACGAACCGACACGTAGAATAAGGGGATCGGGTTTCACTAACCGACACGTAGAATTAGGGGATCAAAGTGTCACGTTCCGACACATAGTAGTAGGGGAGCGGAGTGTCACGTACCGACACAAGAGGAATAAAGATAATGAATCTTGAAATTATGTTAATAAATTCGAATGAAAAGAACCTATATCCAAATGAGTATGGTGTGGAGACTTGAGTTCTAATAGGAGTGTTTGATGTGGTTACACATGATTTGAACTTGTTGCTTTCACCTGTTGAGTAATATGGTTGATTTTATGTTTTATCTGATAATATTGTTTTCTATTTGAGTTGGCCGATGATACCTACTCAGTACTTGTGCCTTGTACTGACCCCTACTGGTATTGTTTTCTTGATTATTTGTGGAGGGCAGCAAGCGTGCCGTCGTCTTCAACTCAACCGCAACTCTAGCCAGTCTTCATTACACCGGATTTCAGGGTGAGCTAATGCTTCTAGCGTGGACTGGATCTTCCTCTTCATGTCTTGATGCCTTGAACTTCCGGCATGGACTAGCTTTTTACTTATTTTTGCTTCTTAGATACTCTTAGATTAGTTATTTGAGGATAGATTTCTTGTGATGATGACTTCCAGATTTTGGGGATAATAATAGTTATTGAGTTTTAGAAGTTATTTAATTGATTTTGATTAATGAGTTAAGTCTTCCGCATTATATTCCGTTATTATATTGAGATGTTGGGTTTTGTATTGGTTGGTTCGCTCACATAGGAGGGTAAGTGTAGGTGCCACTCGCGGCTCGATTTGGGTCGTATGTGCATAGACTACCGGATGTGCATAGACTACCGGCAGTTGAACAAGGTAATTATTAAGAACAAGTATCCCATTCCTCGCATTGATGACTTGTTCGATCAGTTACAAGGTGCTTGTGTCTTCTCTAAGATTGACTTGAGATCCGGTTATCATCAATTGAAAATACGGGCAACGGATGTGCCAAACACTGCTTTTCGGACCAGGTATGGGCATTACGAATTTGTAGTGATGTCTTTTGGTCTTACGAATGCCCCTGCTGCTTTCATGAGCATGATGAACGGGATTTTTAAGCCATATCTGGATCTCTTTTTGATCGTATGTATTGATGATATACTGATATACTCAAAGAGCAAGAAAGAACATGAGGAGAATTTGAGAATTGTGTTGGAAGTATTAAGGGAGAAAAGGCTTTATGCCAAATTCTCCAAGTGTGAGTTTTGGCTAGATTCAGTGTCCTTCCTGGGGAACGTGGTTTCTAAGGATGGAGTGACGGTGGATCCTTCTAAGATTGAGACAGTGAAGAATTGGGTAAGACCTACTAATGTGTCAGAAATAAGGAGCTTTGTTGGTTTAGCTAGCTATTACCGTCGATTTGTCAAGGGATTCTCTTCCATTGCTTCCTAATTGACGAACTTGACTAAGCAGAATGTTCCATTTGTATGGTCGGACGAATGTGAGGAAAGCTTTCAGAAGCTCAAGACTTTGTTGACTACTGCACCAATTCTCACCTTGCCCGTGGAAGGTAAGAACTTTATTGTTTATTGTAATGCATCCTATTCTGGTTTGGGTGCAGTGCTAATGCAAGAGAAGAATGTAATTGCTTATGCTTCGAGGCAATTAAAGGTGCATGAACGTAATTATCCGACCCATGATTTGGAGTTGGCTGCGGTAGTGTTTTCATTAAAGCAATGGAGGCACTATCTGTATGGGGTTATTTGTGAGTCTATACGGATCATCGTAGCCTACAGTATGTCTTTACTCAGAAAGATTTGAATTTGAGACAGAGGAGATGGATGGAACTACTGAAGGACTACGATATCACTATTCTGTATCATCCGGGAAAAGCTAATGTTTGTGGCAGATGCTTTAAGTAGAAAGGCAGGAAAGCATGGGAATCTAGCTCACTTGCAAGTTTCTAGACGCCCGTTGGCTAGAGAAATCCAAAACTTGGCTAATGACTTTATGAGGCTAGAAGTAAATGAGAATGGAGGATTTTTAGCTTGTGTGGAGGCGACATCTTCTTTTCTTGACAAGATCAAGGGAAAACAGTTTGATGATGAGAAAACTAAGCCGAATTTGGGATATGGTGTTGCGAGGAGAGGCTAAAGAGGCAATAATTAATGAGGAAGGTGTTTTGAGGATTAAGGGAAGGGTATGTGTGCCCCGTGTTGATGACTTGATCCACACTATTCTTACAAAGGCTCATAGTTCCGGATATTCTATACATCCGGGTGCAACCAAGATGTACCGTGACCTAAAACAACACTTTGGTGTGGGTAGAGCGAAGCGCGACATTGTTGATTTTGTTGCCAAATGTCCAAATTATCAACAAGTAAAGTATGAACACCAGAGGCCCGAGGAACACTTCAGAGAATGCCCATTCCTGAATGGAAGTGGAGAGAATTGCAATGGATTTCGTGGTTGGTCTTCCAAAGACATTGGAAAAGTTTTGATTCTATTTGGGTAATTGTGGACAGATTAACTAAGTCTGATCACTTCATTCCGGTCAAGGTGACCTACAATGCAGAGAAGTTAGCCAAAATCTATATCTCAGAAATCGTTCGATTGCATGGAGTTCCACTCTCCATCATATCAGATAGAGGTACGCAGTTTACTTCTAAGTTTTGGAGAACATTGCATGCTGAATTAGGTACTAGATTGGACCTTAGTACTGCATTTCACCCTCAGACCATGGTCAGTCTGAGCGAACGATTCAAGTGTTGGAGGATATGCTTCGTGCATGTGTGATAGAATTTGGTGGTCATTGTGATACTTCTTACCCTTAGCGGAGTTTCATACAATTAATAGCTATCACTCAAGTATTGATATGGCTCCATTCAAAGCATTGTATGGAGGAGATGTAGGTCTCCCATTGGTTGGTTTGATGCATTTGCGGTTAAGACCTTGGGTATTGACCTTTTGAGGGATTCATTAGAGAAAGTGAAATCTATTAAAGAAAAGCTTTTAGCGGCACAAAGTAGGCAAAAGAAATATGCAGATCGAAGGTTAGAGACTTGGAGTTTATAGAGGGTGAGCAAGTCTTGCTGAAGGTTTCGCCCATGAAAGGGGTGATGCGGTTTGGTAAAAGAGGTAAGCTAAGCCCAGGTATATTGGACCATTGAATACTTAAGCGAGTAGGGGAGGTGGCTTATGAATTAGCCTTGCCTCCAAGACTGCCAGGAGTACATCCGGTATTTCATGTGTCTATGTTGAAAACATACCATGTGGATGGGAACTACATCATTCGTTGGGATTCAGTCCTGCTTGATGATAATTTGACTTATGAGGAGGAGCCTGTTTCCATTCTAGATAGAGAAATTCGCAAGTTGAGGTCGAGGGAGATTGCATCCATCAAAGTTCAATAGAAGAATCGACCAGTTGAAGAGGCCACTTGGGAGAAGGAGGCTGATATGCAAGAAAGATACCCACACCTGTTTACAGATTCAGGTACTCCTTTTTGCCCTCGTTTTTCTTCTTGTGATCGTTCGAGGATAAATGATGGGTAAATTGGTATCTATTGTAACGACCTATTTAGTCGTTTTGAACAGAAGATTTTATTTCTGGAAAAACTGTCTGAGTCGACGAAACCCACGACAGACCGTCATGGGCACGACGGACCGTCGAGGGGGTCTCATTCCAAATCACTTAGAATTCTGAAATTTGGGTACTGAAATCGACTCTCTGAACTTCATGACGGAATGGCAGGACGGACAATCACACATTTTCCACAGAAATTAACTCTCTGAACTTTGCGACGGACCTGCAGGACGGACCGTCACAGCCATGACGGACCGTCACAACCATGACGGACTGTCACAGGTTGCGTAATCCCAGGCTGGGTCGGATTTCTGTAAATATTTTAAGGGGCGTTTTGGACTATTCCTACTTATAATTATAAAGTTAGTGGTTTAATATTAATAACTCAATTACTTGGGTTAAAGGAGGTAACCTTGGAATAATTAGTGGTTATTTTTATCATCTTTTATACTTAATTATATGCTATTAGGGAAAAGAAAAAGGGGGTTGAATAAGAATAATAGAAAGAACAAGAGAGGGAGAATCGATCAAGAGAGAGAGAACGAAGAGGATAGCAAATCTTTGGGGAATTTGCTTGCTTGATCACGAATCTTCGGAGGAGGTAGGTTATGGTTTTTATGTCTATTCGTTGTAGACTCTTAATAGCGAATGATATGTGTTGGGTAGTATTATAAAACCTTCTATATGCTTAATTGTGTGCTTACATGATGTGATTATATAATTGTGATGATAAGCATGATGAAGCTATTGAATCTCTAATCCTAAATTTACCTTGTTAATGATGATGCTTGGTATAAAAGAAGGCTTGATGAACTAAAGTAATGAGATTGATGATGCCTTGGTATAGAAGAGTTTGATGATTAATAGAATGAGATTAGTGGAGCAGGTGTCACGAACCGACACATTGAATTAGTGGATCTGGTGTCACAAACCGACATGTAGAATTAGGGGATCGTGTGTCACGAACCGACACGTAGAATTAGGGGATCGGGTGTCACGAACCGACACGTAGAATTAGGGGATCGGAGTGTCACGTTACGACACATAGTAGTAGGGGAGCGGAGTGTCACGTACTGACACAAGAGGAATAAAGATAATGAATCTTGAAATTATGTTAATAAATTCGAATGAAAAGAACCTATATCCCAAATGAGTATAGTGTGGAGACTTGAGTTCTCATAGGAGTGTTTGATGTGGTTACACATGATTTGTGAACTTGTTGCTTTCACTTGTTGAGTAATATGGTTGATTTTATGTTATTATCTGATATATACTGTTTTCTCTATTGAGTTGGCCGATGATACCTACTCAGCACTTGTGCCTTGTACTGACCCCTACTTGTATTTGTTTTCTTGATTATTTGTGGAGGGCAGCAAGCGTGCCGTCGTCTTTAACTCAACCGCAACTCTAGTCAGTCTTCATTACACCGGATTTCAGGGTGAGCTAATGCTTCTAGCTTGGACTGGATCTTCCTCTTCATGTCTTGATGCCTTGAACTTCCGCCATGGACTAAGTTTTTTACTTATTTTAGCTTCTTAGATACTCTTAGATTAGTAATTTGAGGATAGATGTATTTGTGATGATGACTTCCCGATTTTGGGGATAATAATAGTTATTGAGTTTTAGAAGTTATTTAATTGATTTTCATTAATGACTTATGTCTTCCGCCTTATATTCTGTTATTATATTGAGATGTTGGGTTTTGTATTGGTTGGTTCGCTCACATAGGAGGGTAAGTGTGGGTGCCACTCGCGTCTCGATTTGGGTCGTGACACATAAACCTATTGGATTCACATAAAACTTTTCTTCTGTCTATCAAGAGGCTTACATAGACCTTCGTATAAGAAGATTTTTTAGTTCCCTACTTTTTATTGCACATATATATATATATATATATATATATATATATATATATATATATATATAGACAGTCATAAAACTGATGTATAATCTCCCAACCATCTAAACAAGAGTATACCAATTGGGCATATAGACCATATATCAGTACAATAAAAGTGACGTATAGGCTATAAAATTTTTAGTACTCTAATGAAAGGAAATGAACATATTGTCTTTAAGACTAATCAATATCCAAAGCTATAAGATGGCATTGTCCTTGAAGTGGTGATGACCTATTCAGCTTGGGGATATATCCAACTAGTATTCAAAGGCATTCTATAAGCTCAATGGTTGGATCCTACATTGTAGTAAATATAAAGCATGGGTTACTACAAACTTGTACTAAGTATGAATATATGCACATAAAACAATTGAAATCATGCTAAAGAGGATATTTTTTCAAAACATGTTAATTTTTTTTGAAAAGTCTTATGCACATCCAAGAACTCATAAAAGTCACAAACACATGACTCTTAAGACAAGACCATATAAAACATAATACCAACATCATCAAGTATAGTCAAGTCAACATGTATAACTTCATAATATAATCAATACCGTTACCCATAACCCATCATTTAGCCTAAAAGTACAATGACCAAGTAAATCCCAATAACCTTGCTAAATTAAGTAAACCAAACAAAGGACCACAAGCAATGCCTAACTTCACATAAAATAACATCAAGAGTAATTCTCCTCATACTTTAGCAATATAGACCAACTACATGTTTATAAGTGAAACAAAAATCAAATGGAATGCATAACATCTAAAGTCAACATATACATAGTAGTAATTTTATAAGAGCATAAGAACATAACCACAACCTCCTAAGGATTTCCTCAAGTCAAACTAGTGCAAGGCATAGTAGAGTCCCAAACCCCTGCCTAGGCTAAGTCAAACCTCTTAAGTTAGTGTTTACTTGTTTATTTCATTTATTTTGGGAACACTTGCCTTAATTGACATAGACCACAAAAGCTAAATGTGGAATTCGGTGTTGTAAGACCTTACATTGAATGAAGGTGGTGTACCACCCTAAGTAAAACAAAAGATGTACCTAGCATATAAGGTGGAGCCACTAGCTAGTATTCCTATGGGGGCAACATAGTTCAAGAACTAGGAGATATGTATTGAACCCTATACATACCTATTGGAATTGGAGCCCATATCTAATGAGAATCCATAGGGTGACTGTCCCTCATAGGGGAGTCAACACCTCATATGAATCTATAGGGTGAATCTTCCTCCACGATAAGCCAACACCTCTCATTGTCAAGTTCACTCTGTGATGAGTTAAGTCTCTTTTTGAATTGTCTCAAAGCATTTATTAATCATCATAGCTTATTTTAGTTCATAGTTTCTATCCCTTATATCCTCATCATCATATCTCAATAGGAAGTTCATGAGTATTGTCCTTTCATTACAATTCACACCTGTGAGGTTAGCACATTTACATAATCGCACTACGGTAAGGCACATAGGTAAATCATCATCATCCTTATATCATTACATATTAGATGACAACTCACAAGCCATAGATCAATACATTTCAATTCAACATCAGACAAACCCTAATCAATCTTATCACAAGGAATACTTAAATATAACTTCATCACTAAACACAAGTAATTATAATTAAGTAAAGGATTGAGATCACAAGACTTACCCCAATCTCATTCACAAACCATCATCCAAGGTTTTACCATCAACCATCCAATTCAACTCAAAAATGGGTGTAACAGCATCATTCAATAGTAATTAATACAATAACTAGGTCAATAGGATAATCACTATACCAATTAACTTAAACTCATAACCTAGGACTAGAGGGAAAGGGTTCATCATAAAATTCTTCAATAAATAGATTCAATCCCAACAATACATTATTCTACGCAGACCATAGGTGAATAAGAATAGATAAAAACAAGTTTAACAACTAATACATTCATGTAATCCATCAATTCATAAGTAAAATCCAATATTTGAAGAATTTGGGGAATGGAAAATAATATATACATAATTGCATCAACTACCATCAATTAACGAACATTATATACTTAATTATTCATAGGCAATCACAATTTATCATAAATTTAATGTTTAGAAAAAAATATTAGAATTGAAAACCCCTTAGAATTGGGTGTTAGAGTCAACTTTGAAAGGACTTCTTGAAGAAAGAAATCGCAAGAGTGAAGAAGTCATACCTTAATGAATATTAATCCACGAAATAGAAGTGAAGTCCTGGAGAAATTGGTCTTATTCTTCAAGTTTTGTTCTTCCTTCAATGGAGGATTTTGGGAGAGAGAAAGTAGAGAGATATGAGGGCTTTTTAGGTTTTGTTTTGGGAATTTGATTTAGGTGAGTGAAATATGACTTAAAATTGAACATTAGTACATATATAGTAACCCCCTAAATTTCCAAAAAGACCCCTCACTTAAAAGGGTCTTTTTGTGAAGTCAAAACGCTTAAAATACGATTTTAACAAATCTGAGAATTGGCTCCACGTCGCGAGGCTTATTTCTGAATTTATTTTCAAAATTTTATTTGAGGTAGCGGACCTCGTGGCATGCATGCATCGCGAGGAAACTTTTTCCAATCTGCATGTGGGCTGCCCGACGCACAACAACCCCTCGAATCTTGTCTCGCTAGCATCTTTGGCAGTCTTCCTGCCCATGTTTAGGTCGTTCTCAAATATCATTTGGGTGTTCCCTTGGAGTCGTTATGGAACGTTTACATGATCTATAATACATTTTACCTATTTAAAGACTTTTACAAGTTTTAGACTTCATTTAGCCCTTCTAAACCTTTGTCAAACAGAGGGACGTCAACTAGTTCAATCTTACTAGTTTTCGGACATTATTGACGTTTCTGGTCATGTTGGATCTAAAATTTTATGAATGGTTTATAAATATTATTTTAGGCTTAGAAATAATGTTTTAAGGTTTAGTTCATCACTTGAGGCTCTATCTTATGTCATAGATTTTTGGAGTATTACAATCTATAGATTGATTTCAAATTAGTTTTAAATGGCATTCACTCACTTAAATAAAATCCATAAATCAAAACCTTAAATCTCTAACCTCTCTCTACTTTCTCTCTGTATTAAACCTAAATTGAATGAAGACGAAAGATTAAAGAACAAGACCAATTTCTCTAGGATTTCACTTGATTTTCGTGGATTAAGCTTCATTAAGGCATGAGTTCTTCACTCTTTGAATTCATTTCCCCTAGAGGTCCTTTCAAAGTTCATTTCTAAATCACCCAATTCCAAGTGTTTTCCTCTACTAATGGCATTTCTTCTAAACTTGAAATTGATGATTGATTATGTATAATAGTGATTACCCATGTCTAATCAAGTATAGATTGTTGGGTAATTGATGTAAATTAGGGGACTTTCGTGTGGATCATGTTCCCTTCCCCAATTTCATCAAATCTTAGATCTGTCTTATGAACTGATTTGAATTGAAGTATGTATTGATTGTTAGACTTGTTTTATCTACTATAATTCAATTATGGAATTCCTTGGGTAATGTATTGTTGTAATTTTATTTAATTCGTGAGGAATTCATGATGAACCCTATTCCTCCTAACACTAGGTTATGAAATGATTTTAATTGGAATAGGGATGATGCAATTGACATATTGTATGTGTCAATTACTATTGTATGATGTTATTACACCTATTGATAGATGAAATTGTATTGGTTCAGGGTAAGACCAATAATGATGAATTATGAAGATGAATTGGTAAAACTTCTTGATCTTAAACCTTTACTTCAAATGTGATGGCTTGTACTTTGTGATGAAGTTCAATTGAAACATGTCTTGTGATTGAATTATGTAAGTGTTGGTATGATGATAAAGTTTAAAAGTCTTGATTATGTGATTGTGAGGTCGTGCTTAATATTGAATGATATAAGGTTGGTTATGAATTTCCTATGTGCCTTATTATGACATGATGATGATGATATGCTAATGTCACATATGAGGGTTGTATTGAAAAGATATTTTCATGCAATTCTTAATGAGTTAATGATTATGATATACAAGGGGTTAGTCTCCTATGGCCTATACTAAGTTATGATGATTCATAAAGGCTTAAAGACGTTTTAAAAATGTGGCTCTAGCTTAGAACCAAGTGAAGTAGTAGTGAGAAATCTCCCTTCCCAAATAGGGAACGTAGGTTCCCTATTGTACTTATGAGATTGGAGACTAAAATGCAATGCGCATAAAGAGGGTCCCAAGTGTATCTCCTAGTTCTTGAACTATGTTTCCCCCATAGGAATACCAGCTAATGGATCCACCTAGAATGTTGTGTTAATGTTTTAGTGCCACCTTGACAAGTAGTCCACCTTCTTTCGGTGTAGGGATTCATGACACCGGATTCCACATTTAGCTCATGTTGTCTATGTCGGTTAGGCAAGTGTTCCCACAAGGAAAAATGAATTAACAAAGTGAACACTAACTAGGGTGACTTAAGGGGTTTTACTTAGTATAGGTAGGGGTATGGGACTCTACCTAAATATTGCACTATTTGACCTTAAGAGGAATCCTAGGAGGTTGTTCTTATGCATTATATAAATGAAATGTATGATGTTGACTTTATATGATGATATTCTTACATGATGATGATTATTGGTAATATAATATTGCCCTATATTGCTAATTATTATGATATCTACTTATGATGTTATTTTATATGAAATTAGAAAATGCTTGTGATACTTTGTTTGGTTTACTTGGTTGAGTAAGGTTATGGGGCTTTGCTTGGTAATGGAACATATAGACTTGATGTTTGATTATGAGTAAGGATCTTTTCAGTAATGTAATGTTATGAACTTTTATACATGCTTTGGTTTTCTGACCTGATGTTGGAGTTGTTTGTTATGTACTCAAAAGTGCTACTACACATGTTGACTTGATTTCAATTGATGATGTTGGTCTTGTGATAGATATGATAATTTTTAATTAATTTGTGATTATTGACTTATATGGGTTCTTGAATTTGCATAAGGATTTTCATATGACTTAGCATGTTTTATAAAGTTAATGTCCATTTCTCATGCATTCTTTCAAACATTTTATGTACATATGCCCATACCTAGTACAAGTGATGTACTAACCATGTTTCTATGTTTACTACAAAATGTAGGTTCCGACCGTTGAGCTTTTAGAGGGACGTTTGAAGATAACTTGGATTCTCATTATCCAAGTTCAGTAGATCCTCACTATCCGAAGACAATGACAGTATCTTTCTATTGGATGATTTTTAGTCTTAGAGAAACTTTTGTTCTTTCTCTTTCATTTGAAGACTAATGTTGTATGTGCCTATATGTGGCTTTTTTTTAATGAACTAAGGGTTATGACTAAAAGTTGTATTCGATCTTGATTGTTTAATGTGAGATGTATCCAAGTATTCTTATGAATATATATTGCTATCTTATATATGTGAAATAAAAGTAGAAGCCGATGTAGTTCTTCCTATGCGAGGAGTCTATGTAAACTCCCTATGTATGTATTATGTGTAAGTGAAAGGTCTATGTAAGCCTCAAATGTAGAAGTAGAATGAAAAGTTTTAAATTTTCCGCAATTTAACCTATGCTATGTTATGATAAATGCTAAGTGTCTATTCCAATTCCTCTTCGAGGATGACGATGTTGGTTACGTATAAGCGGTGCCTGCCGTATGTGACATCTTGATTATGTAAATTGTGAGATTATGATTAAAATAAAATGATATAAATTTGGTTTTGAATTACCTATATGTCGAATTATGACATAATGACTATAATAATTAATCTTACATATGAGGGTTGTATTGAAAGTATATCTCATACAATTCCTATTAAGCTAATGACGATGACTATACAAGGGGTTAATTTTCTATGACCTAAATAGGCTATGATTGTTTAAAGAAAATTTAAAGACATTTCCAAAGACTATCTTAGCACCTAGTGAATTACTAGTGAGGAGTATCCCTTCCAAAGAAGGAAAGGTAGGTTCACTATTGTTCTCATGAGATAGATATTACAACGCCACAGGCATAAAGAGGATCTCAAACATTTCTCCTACTTCTTGAACCATGTTGTCCACCTAGGAATACTAGCTAGTGGGTCCACCTGTATGCTATATTCATGTTTTGGTACTACCTTGGCAAGTAGACCACCTTCTTTTTGTGTAGGATTTCATAATACAAGATTCCACATTTATCTCTTATGTTCTTTGTCGGTTAAGGCATGTGTTCCCGAAGTAAAATTAAGTGAAGAAGTGAACACTAATTAGGGTGACTTAAGGGGTTTCACTTAGTATAGGTAGGGTTATGGGACTAAACCTATGCATTGCACTAGTTGGCCTTGAGGGAAGTCCTAGAAGGTTGTTCTTACGTCTTATAAAGTAAATGTTATGCATATGTTGACTTTACATGTTGATGATCCTATATGATGTTAGTTTCATTTATGAACATTTTATTGGTCTATATTGCCAAATATGATGATGATTACTCGTGATATTATGTTATATGAGGTTAGGCATTTTTTGTGATCCTTTGTTTGGTTTACCTGACTGAGTGAGGTTATGGGGCTTTACTTGGTCATTGTCATATCCATAAACCACATCTTAGAAGATATGGCATTCTCGGAAGGCAACTGTTGTACTTGACCTCTCGGAGGTCTTGTACAAACCCTTTCGTATCGTTCATCATATATAAACATACGAAAAGTAGTGAGGAATTAAAAATTTTCATAAACATTCTATAAGTCATTAAAAACTCTTTCATAGAAAATACTAATTCTCATTTAATAAAATCTTAGACACAAGAATACTTTGGGACCGGCCCATACACTATAGAAATATAGTACTACTAAGTCTATTACAACACCTTGATAAAGGAAATGAAAGACATCTATGCCCTTGAATCAAATGAGGACATACTTCAACATAAGTTGAATGATGAGACGATTCAAGTCTTTCTTCCCAAATGCTCCTCACCTTCCAAGCACTATACAGATCGATAAAATCATGGAATTAGTAAAAACACATGTACTAATGGTATTATGCATAAAACATGAAACTGAACATTTATTAGACATATGCTCTTTTTGATTAATCATACTAACATTATATCAAAAAAATAACATTTAACACCTTAGAAACACTTAAGGAATAACTTAATCAATTTAGAACATTTTAGCAGCATTACATTAATTCATGTCAAATTACAGTGAATTATATTTACTGTTACAGTGAAGCCTATCAACTTCACCTTGGATACTATCTAGCATGCAATTCCCTCAATAAAAGCTATCCTATGACTCACTTAAGTAAGACAAAGAGAGACTGCCCATACAACCTCTCTTGGAACACTTAAATGATCCTCAAGACCACCTATAATGAGATCAACACACCTTCAAGACATCACATGCATGAACATGATGTTATTCTACCAAAGGTAATTCTAAGTCTAACTTAAGTGATTTGTGAAGCGAACGCCCATACAATCCCTTACACACACTAAGAGATCCTAAAGGCTACCTAAGATACAATCATTCTCACTTAATACATCAACACATAGATAATATGACATTTTCTTTCCAAAGGCTACCAAAAGATTTACTAAGATAAATCAAGAACATAACGTCCATGATTGACCACTTAAAGATTACCTAAATAATCCTTAAGACAACCTAAGGCTTAGATCATGTCCACATAATCAATCATTTTCCCTAACTAGAGTCATTCTTAAGACAGATCTAGGTAAGATACGAAGTGACCATTCATATACCCCTTCACACCTTAACTAGACGACCCTTAACTACTCTAGATAAGTACTTATTCATTTAACATGCTTTATAAACTTAAGTCTATACATTCCTTAGTTCATTTAGGAGACAGACATCACATAAGGAAATTCAAGTAATGGTCTTGGACAAGACCTCGGGACTCTAACTAATACCTTCAAAGCTTATTTTGCAATATCTAAATAGCGTCCCATACTACCACCTAAACTTCATAAAACTTCCCTAATGCTAGTATGTATCCCACATGATGAGAATAGGCAATAATTGACATAGACATTGATAGCTAAAAATGGAATCCATAGTTCCAACCTACTCCGATGAGGGTGTTCTACTTGCCAAGGATTGAACTGGGACACTTCCCATGTAGGCACATGGTTAAGGAATATGAAGGGCTTTTATGCACTCTAGTCTCATTCTCAAGTAGATCTACATTGTACTCTAGTCTCCTTTTCAAGTGGATCTACTTTCCATAATATAATCATTCGAAGGCTTTGTTCACAAAAAGTAATTGACACTAAAGGTTCTTAAAAAGGGGTTCAATATCTTGTTCAAAACCCAATCACTTTCACCCAACCAAAGAGGTCCACTAGGGATACCTTACAATGGCGACGTAGATAGATCATTATGACTTTCCTAAGGATGATATGATGTTGTTCAAGCCAATCAACCTTAATTCCACCATTCTTGTACATGAAGGATATAATTACGACTCTCGGCTTCAACATTCATAACCTTACAACTAGGTTTAAGGTTCCACGTACATGACCTTCTTAACATCATTTAATTTCTCACGTACCGTTCATTCATACATGAAAAGGGTGCACGGAGCCTACCTAGTCCAGACATCTCATATTCACATATCACTTTTACATATATCAAGTAGAGGACACAGGTCTACCAAAACAAGACACAACATTCTTAACTTTATCACATATAGCATATAATTCTTTGAAGCACTTAGAAATGACCCTTATCATCTTTATGTCATCCTATAATTTATCAAATTATCACCAATATAACCATCATAACTCATATAATCAAGTAGGAACAATTATGCATCAACAACTAAGACTACACATATAAGAATGTAGTCATAGTCTAACATGATCGCCTAATATACATAGAAGGAACACATGCATTTACTAAATCACATGTATATATATATGATCATTCTTCACATAAATCAACTAGACAAATGATCTTAATACTTCAATTAGTTACCGACAAGTCTATGATCATCATAGTACATAAAGTAACGCCAACAAGCCCACCTCAATTGCAAGTAAATTACATTAAATCGCCACCATAAATTGACCATACCAATCAAAACATTATTGAAGTGTAACTAAAAAAAATAAGAGAATTAGGGAAGCGTACCACCAATCAATTCCCTCCACTTCAATCCATGTCTAAATTATCCAATTCAATACCATAAGTCCCTTACCCATGGCCATAACCAATAATTCAATACATAAACTATCATATTCAATGAAACTAGGTAAATTAAATATAGATTAATAAATCTAAAAAACCTAGATATCAATTCAATACAATTATTACATCAATGAAAATCCCATAGAAAACTACACTAGAAGCATTACTACAGTATCACTTAACCCATAAAAAAGTTAAAAAACTAGGGTTCATCAATTACATGGATTCATAGGTTAATTGAGTTAAAATTTTATAATTAACAACAATTAAATCAATATACAATGCTTTAAAACATTAATGCAAGAACCCATGGATATATCATAAAATTTGACCATTCATCTTTGAAAATTTTAGAAAATTGC
>JAKWJD010001758.1:33401874-33506553 GCA_027705065.1 Solanum peruvianum
TTTTCGCAGATGGTTAGAACTAGAGCACGGCTGCACCCCAACCCCCACCCGGCAAGACAAGAAACGTCTGAGCCAGCCACTGGGGCTGTGGCTCGAGGGAGAGTAGCGGCAAGAGGCCGTGTAGAGGTCGTGGGAGGACGTCCTCTAGAGGAAGAGGACGAGCACCTAGTCCCTCTGATGCTAGGGCGATGACTCCTCCCTGACTGAGGAGGTAGTAAGAGAGGGTGAGGAAGGGGAAAATGAATAAGAGCAAAATGAGGAAGCCACCCCAACCTACCCCAGAGATGATCAATCAGGTTCTTGCTTATCTTAGCGGGTTATCTGATCAGGGTCAGGCACCTCCAGTGTTTTCCTGCACGAACACCTCCGTTTTCAGAGGTGCGACATGCCGCTGCTGGGGCTCCCCGCATGGATGCCTCATTGGAGATAGGCACGTTTCTCGTCTTACTACGGGGCCTAATGACAAATGATCAGCATGAACTTTTCAGTAAGTTCTTAAAATTGAAACCTCCAGTCTTCAAGGGTGCTGAATCTGAGGATGCCTACGATTTTCTGGTTGATTGTCATGAGCTACTACACAAAATGGGTATAGTAGAACGGTTTGGTGTTGAGTTTGTGACTCATCAGTTTCAAGGGAATGCCAAAATGTGGTGGCGATCACATGTTGAGTGTCAACTGACACAGGCAACACCTATGACTTGGGCATCATTCTCTATCTTGTTTATGGAGAAGTATATCCCACGGACTTTGAGGGATAGGAAAAGAGATGAATTCTTAAGTCTAGAGCAAGGTAGGATGTCGGTTACTGCATATGAGGCAAAGTTTCGCGCACTATCTAGATATGCCACCCAACTTTGTTTCAGTCAAAAAGAGCGGATTCTTCGTTTTGTGAAGGGGTTGAGGTCAGAGTTGCAGATTTCAGCCTTATAGGTAGCGGCTACGACAAAATCCTTCCAAGAAGTGGTAGATTTCGTGGTAGAGGTGGAAGGAGTGAAGCCAGATGAATTCACCATGGCATCGACATCAAAAAGGTTTCGAAAGGGAGGTGAGTTTAATGGTTCTTACTCTAGAGGACAGGGTTCCGGAGGTTACTCAGTTCGACCAATTCAATCTTCACTACAGACTGTAGTTGGGAGTCCACCTCAGACCGGTCAACACTTCTCTGAGAGACCTATGCTTGACTCTAGAGAGTTTTATGGATGTGGGGAGACTGGACATATTAGGAGGAATTGTCCAAAACAGAGTTATAGACCCCCAATAGCTAGAGGTAGAGGTGGTCATGGTAGAAGCCGTTATTCTGGAGGACGTGGTGGTCGAGGTAATGGTGGTCACCAAAACGGCCGGGGTGATGGGCAACTTGAGCCACTACATTACAACATGGTAGGGCAAAGACAGACAAACGATAGGGCCCATTGTTACGCTTTCCCTGGGCGGTCTGAAGCGGAGGCATCTGATGTTGTTATCACATGTAATCTTCTGGTTTGTGATTAAATGGCTTCTGTATTGTTTGATCCTGGATCCACATTTTCTTATGTATCTTCCTCATTTGCTAATGGTCTAAATTTACATTGTGAATTACTTGACATGCCTATTCGTGTTTCTACTCCGGTGGGTGAGTCTGTGATAGTTGAAAAAGTGTATAGGTCTTGTTTAGTGACTTTTGTGGGGAGTAACACTTATATAGATTTGGTTATCTTAGAAGTGGTTGATTTTGATGTAATTCTGGGTATGACTTGTCTTTCTTCGCAATTTGCGATCTTGGATTGTAATGCTAAAATGGTGACGTTAGCCAAGCCTGGAACAGACCCGTTAGTGTTGGAGGGCGACTACACTTCCAATCCGGTTCGCATCGTGTCCTTTCTTCGTGCTAAGAAGATGGTTAGTAAAGGGTTTGTAGCTTTCTTGGCACACCTCAGGGATGATACCACCCAAGTACCTTCGATTGAGTCGGTTTCGGTAGTCCGTGAGTTTTTTGGATGTGTTCCCTGCAGATCTTCCTGGTATGCCACTGGATAGGATATTGACTTCTGCTTGATCTTGAACCGGGCACTCTCCCCATTTCTATAACCCCCTTATAGAATGGCTCCTCCCGCGGAGTTAAAGAGTTAAGGCCCAACTTCAAGAGTTGTGGAGCAAAGGCTTCATTAGACCAAGTGCATCTCCTTGGGGTGCTCCGGTTTTGTTTGTGAAGAAGAAGGATGGGAGTTTTCGGATGTGCATAGACTACCGGCAGTTGAACAGGTAACTATTAAGAACAAGTATCCTCTTCCTCGCATTGATGACTTGTTCGATAAGTTACAAGGTGCGTGTGTCTTCTCTAAGATTGACTTGAGAGCCGGTTATCATCAATTGAAAATACGGCAACGGATGTTCCAAAGACTACTTTTCGAACCAGGTATGGGCTTACGAATTTGTAGTGATGTCTTTTCGTCTTACGAATGCCCCTGCTGCGTTCATGAGCTTGATGAACGGGATTTTTTATAAGCCATATCTAGATCTCTTTGTAATCGATTTATTGATGATATACTGATATACTCTAAAAGTAAGAAAACATGAGGAGCATTGAGAATTGTATTGGAAATGTTGAGGGAGAAAAGCTTTATGCCAAGTTCTCTAAGTGAGTTTTGGCTAGATGCATGTCCTTTTTGGGGCACGTGTTTTCTAAGGATGGAGTGATGGTGGATCCTTCTAAGATTGAGATAGTGAAGAATTGGGTAAGACCTACTATGTGTCAGAAATAAGGAGCTTTGTTGGTTAGATAGCTATTATCGTCGCTTTTGTCAAGGGATTCTCTTCCATTGCTTCCCATTGACGAACTTGACTAAGCAGAATGTTCCATTTGTATGGTCGGACGAATGTGAGGAAAGCCTTCAGAAGCTCAAGATTTTGTTGACTACCCCACCTACCCTTACTTTGCAAGTGGAAGGTAAGAACTTCATTGTCTATTGTGATGCATCCTATTCTGGTTTGGGTGCAGTGCTAATGCAAGAGAAGAGTGTGATTGCTTATGCTTCAAGACAATTGAAGGTGCATGAACGTAACTATCCGACCCATGATTTGGAATTGGCCGCGGTAGTATCTGCATTAAAGCAATGGAGGTACTATTTATATGGGGTTAAGTGTGAAGTCTATACGGATCATCGTAGCCTACAGTATGTCTTTACTCAGAAAGATTTGAACTTGAGACAAAGGAGATGGATGAAACTACTGAAGGACTACGATATCACTATTTTGTATCATCCGGGAAAAGCGAATGTTGTTGGCGGATGCTTTAAGTAGAAGGCGGGAAGCATGGGAAGTCTAGCTCACTTGCAAGCTTCTAGGCGCCCATTGGCTAGAGAGGTTCATATTCTGGCTAATGACCTATGAGTTAGAAGTAAATGAGAAGGGAGGATTGTTAGCTTGTGTGGAGGCAAGATCTTCCTTCCTTGACAAGATTAAGGGAAAGCAGTTTAATGATGAGAAATTGATCCGGATCCGAGATAAAGTGTCGCAAGGAGAGGCTAAAGAAGCAACAATCGATGAGGAAGGTGTTTTGAGGATTAACGGAGGGTATGTGTACCCCGCGTCGATGATTTGAATCACTATTCTGACAGAGGCTCATAGTTCAAGTATATTCTATACACCCTGGTGCAACCAAGATGTATCACGACCTAAAGCAACACTTTTGGTAGAGTAGAATGAAGCGTGATATTGTTGATTTTATTGACAAATGTCTAAACTGTCAACAAGTAAAGTATGAACATTAGAGGCCCGGAGGAACACTTCAGAGAATGCCCATTCCTGAATGGAAATGGGAGAGAATTGCAATGGATTTCGTAGTTGGTCTTCCAAAGACAATGGGTAAGTATGACTCTATTTGGGTGATCGTTGATAGGTTAACTAAATATGCTCATTTCATTCCGGTCAAGGTGACTTACAATGCAGAGAAGTAAGCCAAACTTTACATCTCGGAAGTGGTTCGATTGCATGGGGTTCCACTCTCCATCATATCAGATAGTGGTACGCAGTTTACTTCTAAGTTTTGGAAAACATTGCATGCGGAATTGGGTACTAGGTTGGACCTTAGTACTCTGCGTTCCATCCTCAGACCGATGGTCTGTCTGAGCGAACGATTCAAGTGTTGGGGGATATGCTTCGTGCATGTGTGATAGAATTTTGGTGGTTTAAGGGATAACTTCTTACCTTTAGCGGAGTTTTCATACAACAATAGCTATCACTCAAGCATTGATATGGCCCCATTTGAAGCATTATATGGTAGGAGATGTACGTCTCCCATGGGTTGGTTTGATTCATTTGAGGTTAGACCTTGGGGTACTGACCTTTGAGGGATTCGATAGAGAAAGTAAAATCTATTCAAGAAAAGCTTCTAGCGGCGCAAAGTAGGCAAAAAGAATATGCAGATCGAAAGGTTAGAGACTTAGAGTTCATGGAGGGTGAACAAGTCTTGTTGAAGGTTTCGCTCATGAAAGGGGTGATGCGGTTTGGGAAAAGAGGTAAGCTAAGCCCAAGGTACATTGGACCATTTTAAGTACTTAAGCGAGTAGGGGAGGTGGCTTATGAGTTGGCCTTGCCTCCAGGGCTGTCCGAAGTGCATCCGGTATTTCATGTGTCTATGTTGAAAAGATACCATGGGGATGGAAACTACATTATCCGTTGGGATTCAGTTTTGCTTGATGAGAATTTGTCTTATGAGGAGAAGCCTGTTGCGATTTTAGATAGAGAAGTTCGCAAGTTGAGGTCAAGGGATATTGCATCCATCAAAGTTCAATGGAAGAATCGACCGGTTGAAGAAGCACTTGGGAGAAGGAGACCGATATACAAGAAAGATACCCACATCTGTTTAAAGATTCAGGTACTCCTTCTCGCCCTTGTTTAAAGATTCAGGTACTCCTTCTCGCCCTTGTTTAGTCGTTTTGAGCAACAGATTTTATTTCTGGAAAAACTGGCTGAGACGACGGACCCCATGACGGACCGTCATGGGCACGACGGACCGTTGCAGGGTCTCGTTTCAAAACACTTAGAAATTCTGAAATTGGGTACTGAAAATTGACTCTCTGAACTTCGTGACGGAATGGCAGGACGGACCGTCACAGAAGTGACGGACCGTCACACAGATTCTTCAGTGGAAATCAAGTCTCTTAACTTTGCAACGACCTGCAGGACGGACCGTTTCAGGCACGACGGGCCGTCACAGGTTGCGTAATCCCACTCTGGGTCGCATTTCTTTACACGTTTTAAGGGACGTTTTGGACTATTCCTACTTTAATTATAAAGTTAGAGGGTTTAGGTAGATAAGTCTAATTACTTGGGGGTTAAAAGAGGTAACCTTAAGTAAATTAGTGGGTTATTATTGTCATCTTTTATACTTAATTATATCCTAATTAGGGTAAAAGAAAGAGGGTTTGAATAAGAAAATAGAAAGAACAAAGAGAGAGGGAGGATTGAACGATAGAGAGAGGATCAAACGAGAGGAAAACACAAAGTTTGGGAATTTGCTTGCTTGATCACTAATCTTCGGTGGAGGTAGGTTATGGTTTCCTTTAAGATATTCATAGTAAAATCTTAATAGCGAATGATATGTATTGATATTATTGTAAACCCTGCTATGTGCTTAACTGTATGCTTGCATGAATGTGATTATATAATTGTAATTATATAAGCATGATGAAGTTATTGAATCCCAAATCTTGCAAAACCCTAATCTCTTTTTTAATGATAACGCCTTTGTATGAGAGAAGGCTTGATGAACTAAAAGTAATGAGATTGATAATGCCTTGGTATGAGAGAAGGCTTGATGAATTGATAGAATGAGGTTAGTGGATCGGAGTGTCACGTTCCGACACATAGAATTAAGGGATCGGGTGTCACGAACCGACACGTAGTATTAGGGGGACCGGGTGTCACGAACCGACACGTAGATTTAGGGGATCAGGTGTCACGAACCGACACGTAGATTTAGGGGATCGGGTGTCACGAACCGACACGTAGATTTAGGGGATCTGGTGTCACAAACCGACACGTAGATTTAGTGGATCAGAGTGTCACGTTCCGACACATAGTAGTAGGGGATCGAAGTGTCACGTACCGACACAAGAGGAATAAAGAATATGAGGGAGCGGAGTGTCACGTACCGACACAAGAGAAATAAAGATAATGAATCTTGAAAGATGCTAATACACTCATCTAATGAATCTAATCCCCAAATGAGTATGGTATTGAGGCTTGAGTCCTCATGTGTGAACTTGACGGTAATTGTAATGATATAGTACTTGTTGTTGCTACATGATGACTATTGTAGTTGGTTTTTAATATATTACTTGATATATATTGTCTTCTATTTGAGTTGGCCGATGATATCTACTCAGTACCCGTGTTTGTACTGACCCCCTACTTTTATGTTTTCTCTTCTTTGTTATTTGTGGAGTGCAGCAAACGTACCGTCATCTTCAACACAAGCGCATTCTAGCTAGTCTTCGTCACACCGGATCTTCAGGGTGAGCTAATGCTTCTAGCTTGGACTGGATCTTCTTCCTCATGTCTTGATGCCTTGAAGTTTCCGGCATGGACTAGCTTTACTTGTTTTTAGCTTTTATAATACTCTTAGTTTAGTCATTTGATTATAGATGTTCTTGTGGTGATGACTTCCAGATTTTGGGGATAATAATAGTTATTGAATTGATTTTATTAATGAGTTAAGTCTTTCCGCATTACTTTCTGTTGATATTATATTGAAATGATAAGGGTTAGATTGGTTTGTTCGCTCACATAGAGGGTAAATGTGGGTGTCAGTCGCGGCTCGGTTTTGGGTTGTGACAGCATCTTCCTGTACATCTAGTGCATGAAGCACGCCTTGGAGGTCCGTTCAATATAGATGGATGTACCTTTTGAGAGGTAAATATTTAACAAATAATATTTTTATATTAATATGTTGTTTAAATTAATGATAACAATGTTAATGTAGGACTATTGGAAGTCTAAACGGGGCATGAAACAAAATCATAGAGTTGAAGGCTCATGGTTCAATTCCATCTTTGTAGGGAGATCACTAATTTTGGTTCTTATTACTTTAAAAGAATTGTGTCATGTTTTCAAATAGACCCAACTGCCATGACGATGGTGGTGAGACTATGAAGCCACTATCAATCTTCAATCAACCAGGCAAAGGTTCAAAAAAACGCACAAGGAGGAATCTTAGTGCCATTGAGTTGCAGTCTGCATCTATACATGTCTTATTGAATTGCCCACAATTTAAAACCATTTCTTGAGTAAGTTTTTTTTCTCACTAAAATATGTAATTACAAGACAAAACTTAACTCAATATCCATCTTCTTTGACAGTTACTTTGTGCATTTATATGGCATGAAAAAGTATTTGAGAATTTCTCATAGTGTTTCAAGATTACGTAAGCCTTATAATATTTTCATATACTATTATTATTAAATAAATTTATATTTAATTGATGCTACTTTCTTACTTTTTAAATATTTATAGATTTATGACACAAAAAATGGTAAATTTGACCAATTTTTGAAGGACATTTCTTGGGGACCCATCAAGACTTATTCAATGAATAAGTATGTTGTTAATGGTTTTAAATTTATTACTGAAGAATACTCCAAATATAAAAAAACTAACAATAGTGGAGTTTGGGTAAATGGTGGTGATGGAAATCTAGATGGAGTTGATTATTATGAGGTACTCAAGGAGGTTTTGGAAATGGAGTATTCCGGTTGGCCTACAAAAAAATTATATTATTTAGATGCAAGTGGTTTGATCCAACCCCCAAAAGAGGTACGAGAGAAATCAAACAATATAATATCATTGAAGTAAGCACACACAAGGGAATGGAAGCTTATGATCCTTTTATTATTGCACAAAATGTTAGGCAAGTGTACTATGTTCCTTATCCCTTGCGTCCATAAAGCTGATTGGTGGGTGGTTATTAAAACCAAACCCATGGGCCGTGTGGAAGTTGAAAACGTGTTGGATGTTGCATACCAAAATGATGATTCATCAATTGTTCACCACACCGTCGATATTGAATTAGAAAATGATTTAGAGCATCCTAAACACATATTAGAAGAGGTTGATATGGAAGAAATAACAAATGAAGGGGCAAATGCAACAATTCATGAGGATGAGTTTGTGTATGATGATGAGGATGAAGATGAATATGACGACGAGACGAGGACGATGAGGATGAGGATGATGATGAGGATGAGAATGAGGATGAGATGAGGATGAGGACTAGGAGGATTAGTAATTACCATTGTATCTCTGTATTGATTGCTTTATAGATTTATTAATGATACAAAGAGTAATTTATTAATCTATCCTTGTGTGCCTTTTGTTTTAATTTCAATAACTTCAACTTCATATGTTCTCGTGTGCCTTTTGTTGGATGTTTTTTTCGATATTATTTTGTACTTGTGATTGTGGCTTTATTTTATTTTAAAAAGTGATGAACTGCTAGATAAGCTACTGGATGATGTTTGTCTCTCATATCTTCAATGTCTAACAACCTTTGACTTGAATGTTTTTTTTACTAATTAGATGACAGGTAAATGTAAGAATAAAGATATTGATAATGTCCCCAAAAATAAAAAAAAAGAAAGAAGGTATGGTTAGTAGACAACAAACAGGTATACATATAAGATCAGACAACACAGCATCTCTCCCACCAAAAGACACTCAGCCACATAGCTATTCTAGGCGGACCGTGCCTCCACGTATTATTCCTCCTTCGACCTATATGCATCCACCACTAGAATATACTCAGCCGCCCCCTCAGGTACGTTTGAAGATGACCACATTAGGGAATGCTACCCCACAGGGATACATTGTTTTGCCTCAAGAGGATAATCGACCAACGTCTAGTGTCTCTCGCACTAATACTCACAACCCTGCAGACTCACAACCATCATCATCATCTGCTTCACAACTTATGATGTCGAGTCTTCGCATTCAAGGTAATAGTTCTGAGCCTAACACTCCTACCACAAGTCAGTCAGATACACCTGGTCATGACAATACACAAGTTGGCATTAGGGACATGCATAATAGATTTGTCAATGAGCCTGAAGGCTACACGTAAGTTTTTAAAAAAATATGGTATGTTTATTATTATATGATTTAATTCTATTTGTTTTAACTTGTAAATGTTAAAACTTTGTATTACAGTTTCAATCCAGATGATGCTGTGGGGATCATTTCTCAGACAATCAAAGAACTCTATAGAGATGCTTATCCTACATGGGGCAAGTTCCCTAGCAATCTCAAGAGACAAATATTTTTAGAGTTCAGGGTATATTTGAATTTATTTGTTTAACACTATTAAAATACTTGTCTTCATTAATACTTATCAAATAAAATAATTTATGCTTTGATTGTAGAAAAAATGTGCTTGGCATCGGGAACATGAGGCCAAAATTTGTGCAAACTTTCACAAAAAAGCTACGCATACTCTTGCTAGTTTGTTTAATAAAGCTCGTAGAGATAATAGCAAACCTAGCTGGGTTCTACCGGAGGATTGGTCAAAATTACTCGTGTATTGGAAATATGATCCAACATTTAAGCAGATGAGTGTGATCGGTAAAAAGGCAAGATCATCTACTAAGGGTGGTTCTCTACACACAAGTGGGGCTCAAAGTCAAGGAAGTGTGAGGAGGAAATTGGTGTGTATCATTTTTCTTTGTGTTTATATATTTTATGTATTAATATTTATTACTCTTGATTATAACTTTATTATTTTATGTAGGAAAGGAACTAGGAAGACCGATAACTCAAGCTGAGGCATTTAAGGCAACACACATTAGAAAAAAGAAAAATCCTGAAGATCCAGACGTGTGGTTGAACCGCGAGCTGAAGTGACCTATGTAAGCCTCTAATTTCAAAAAATAATTACTTATTTTCGAAATTTATATTCTCATATGATAACATTCAATTTAGAATCGATATCTTAAGCTTTGGAGGATTTACAACAAACTCTGCCTGAAGAAAATCGAGGTATCCACTTACTCAAGAACAGGATGAGAGAGTTTGGTTAGACTTGACTTGTGGGCCGAGTAGATATGGGTATGCATATGGAATGCCGCATAAAACCTTTCCTGAATTTTCTTCTGAGTTTGAAGGCCTAAATAGTTCAAATCATGATGAATCAATGAAGAAAAATTTGGCTATGGAGAAAAAGATTGTTGAGCTATCTAGCCAAGCCGAAGAATCACGGGCTAGGGAAAGGCGGTTGGAATTACAGTTTGGCGGGTCTTAAGGCTCAATTCGATGCATTACTTGCCTCAGGAGGGATTCCCCCTTGTTCTGGTGATGTCACTTTCTCTCCTCGACCTCCTCAATCTCAACCTACTCAATATCCAATGTATGGTCAACAAAGAAATATGACCCATGAGAGTAGTGATGAAGAAAGTGATGAAGAAAGTGATGATTATGTGGCAAACACACTACCACATTAGTGAAGTTTAGAGTTGTGATAGTTAACTTATGGATCATTTGGTTAACTTTATAATTTTTTGATGGGAATTATTTGTTTTGCGAATACATGATAACGTTGGAATGTATTATATAACTTATGGATATCATGGTTTTTGTTTAATATATAATTATGTTGAAGTGAGTTGCAATTGAGTTGATAAGAGAATATTTAGTAATGTATTGCTTCAATTGAGTTTTTGAAGCTCTTTGAGTTGATTTGGGTACTGATAAAATGACAGGTGATGAGAAGCCGCAGAAATAATAATTTTCTGCCAGTTTTTTTCCAGAAAAAGAGACCTCATGAGGTCTCTATTTTGCATAATTTTTTCAGATATTTCATCATAGAGACCACATGAGGTCTCTTTTTTGCATTAATTTTTCCAGATATTTCATATTAGAGACCTCATGAGGTCTCTATTTACCATTTTCTATTTTATAAATGCAGAAGAGAGACCTCAAGAGGTCTCCCTTTTGTATTAATTTTTTCAGCTATTCATAATGGAGACCTCTTCGGTCTCTAATTAACATTTTATATATGCAGAATAAGACCTCATGAGGTCTCTTTTCTGCATTATAATTTCCATAAACTTCATTATGAGACCTCGTGAGGTCTCCAAATATAAATGCAGAAAAGAGACCTCATGAGGTCTCTACTTTAAAATATATAAAATTAAATTAAATAATATCTTAGCGACCTAATGAGGTCTCTTTATTAAAATATAAAATTAAATAATATTATAAAATTGTGACCTCATGAGGTCTCTATATAAAATATATAAAATTAATAAATAATACAATAGTGACCTCGTGAGGTCTCCTTTTTGTAAAAAATTAGATTATTTGTGGGTGACCTCGTGAGGTCTCCGTTTGGCGACCTCATGAGGTCTCTGTAAAAAAGTGACCTGCATTTTACTGACCTAGCGTTGAGGTCTCTTTTTAGGTCTCTTTTTTCCGAAAAGAGACCTCGTGAGGTCTCTTTTCTAGGTCTCTTTTTGGCCTTTTTTTAGTAGTGTTTCCTTTTGATTAAGGATTAAATAAAAGGTGACTTGGAACACCGTAACTCAATTTCAAGTGGCGACTATGAAAAAAAAAATTATCCCCTAATTGATAACGTCACTTAAATTGGAAAAACCCTTACGCCGCCGCATGAAAAAGTGGTGTGACACTGGCCTTTGCCATCTGGGCCAAAGATGCCCTCACCTCTGCATTAGTAAAGCCAGCAGGATTAATCGGCATAGCAACTCCTTCAACTAGAGCATGGGTTGGAACAAGATTGTTGTCAGCAGATGATCCTCCTCTCGTCTTACCAATGATTCTCCTAGTTTTTGTTCTCTTAAAACAACAATAATTAATGTTAGACGCTCATAACATCAAGAAATCAGATATTAGGAAAAGGCACGATGAGATCAGAAGAAGCGAAATTTTCTTACGCATTGTGCAGCCTCTAATTCAGAATAGTGGTAGACTTCACTACAATGACTTAGAAACTACTTAATGTGGTGTATGTAAAACAATTATCTTTAGAGTTTAACCTAGTAATTTGTCAGAAATAAGGAGCTTTGTTGGGTTAGATAGCTATTATCGTCGCTTTGTCAAGGGATTCTCTTCCATTGCTTCCCAATTGACGAACTTGACTAAGCAGAATGTTCCATTTGTATGGTCGGACGAATGTGAGGAAAGCCTTCAGAAGCTCAAGATTTTGTTGACTACCCCACCTACCCTTACCTTGCCAGTGGAAGGTAAGAACTTCATTGTCTATTGTGATGCATCCTATTCTGGTTTGGGTGCAGTGCTAATGCAAGAGAAGAGTGTGATTGCTTATGCTTCAAGACAATTGAAGGTGCATGAACGTAACTATCCGACCCATGATTTGGAATTGGCCGCGGTAGTATTTGCATTAAACCAATGGAGGCACTATTTATATGGGGTTAAGTGTGAAGTCTATATGGATTATCGTAGCCTACAGTATGTCTTTACTCAGAAATATTTGAACTTGAGACAAAGGAGATGGATGAAACTACTGAAGGACTACGATATCACTATTTTGTATCATCCGGGAAAAGCGAATGTTGTGGCGGATGCTTTAAGTAGAAAGGCAGGAAGCATGGGAAGTCTAGCTCACTTGCAAGCTTCTAGACGCCCATTGGCTAGAGAGGTTTAGATTCTGGCTAATGACCTAATGAGGTTAGAAGTAAATGAGAAGGGAGGATTGTTAGCTTGTGTGGAGGCAAGATCTTCCTTTCTTGACAAGATTAAGGGAAAGCAGTTTAATGATGAGAAATTGATCCGGATCCGAGATAAAGTGTCGCAAGGAGAGGCTAAAGAAGCAACAATCGATGAGGAAGGTGTTTTGAGGATTAAGGGAAGGGTATGTGTACCCCGCGTCGATGATTTGATCAACACTATTCTGACAGAGGCTCATAGTTCAAGGTATTCTATACACCCTGGTGCAACCAAGATGTATCGCGACCTAAAGCAACACTTTTGGTGGAGTAGAATGAAGCGTGATATTGTTGATTTTATTGCCAAATGTCCAAACTGTCAACAAGTAAAGTATGAACATCAGAGGCCCTGGAGGAACACTTCAGAGAATGCTCATTCCTGAATGGAAATGGGAGAGAATTGCAATGGATTTCGTAGTTGGTCTTCCAAAGACAATGGGTAAGTATGACTCTATTTGGGTGATCGTTGATAGGTTAACTAAATCTGCTCATTTCATTCCGGTCAAGGTGACTTACAATGCAGAGAAGTAAGCCAAACTCTACATCTCGGAAGTGGTTCGATTGCATGGGGTTCCACTCTCCATCATATCAGATAGTGGTACGCAGTTTACTTCTAAGTTTTGGAAAACATTGCATGCGGAATTGGGTACTAGGTTGGACTTTAGTACTGCGTTCCATCCTCAGACCGATGGTCAGTCTGAGCGAACGATTCAAGTGTTGGAGGATATGCTTCGTGCATGTGTGATAGAATTTGGTGGTTATTGGGATAACTTCTTACCTTTAGCGGAATTTTCATACAACAATAGCTATCACTCAAGCATTGATATGGCCCCATTTGAAGCATTATATTGTAGGAGATGTACGTCTCCCATTGGGTGGTTTGATGCATTTGAGGTTAGACCTTGGGGTACTGACCTTTTGAGGGATTCGATAGAGAAAGTAAAATCTATTCAAGAAAAGCTTTTAGCGGCGCAAAGTAGGCAAAAAGAATATGCAGATCGAAAGGTTAGAGACTTAGAGTTCATGAAGGGTGAACAAGTCTTGTTGAAGATTTCGCCCATGAAAGGGGTGATAAGGTTTGGGAAAAGAGGTAAGCTAAGCCCAAGGTACATTGGACCATTTTAAGTACTTAAGCGAGTAGGGGAGGTGGCTTATGAGTTGGCCTTGCCTCCAGGGCTGTCCGGAGTGCATCCGGTATTTCATGTGTCTATGTTGAAAAGATACAATGGGGATGGAAACTACATTATCCGTTGGGATTCAGTTTTGCTTGATGAGAATTTGTCTTATGAGGAAAAGCCTGTTGCGATTTTAGATAGAGAAGTTCGCAAGTTCAGGTCAAGGGATATTGCATCCATCAAAGTTCAATGGAAGAATCGACCGGTTGAAGAAGCACTTGGGGGAAGGAGGCCGATATACAAGAAAGATACCCACATCTGTTTAAAGATTCAGGTACTCCTTCTCGCCCTTGTTTAAAGATTCAGGTACTCCTTCTCGCCCTTGTTTAGTCGTTTTGAGCAACAGATTTTATTTCTGGAAAAACTGGCTGAGACGACGGACCCCATGACGGACCGTCATGGGCACGACGGACCGTCGCAGGGTCTCGTTTAAAAACACTTAGAAATTCTGAAATTGGGTACTGAAAATCGACTCTCTGAACTTCGTGACGGAATGGCAGGACGGACCGTCACAGGCGTGACGGACCATCACAGATTCTTCAGTGGAAATCAAGTCTCTTAACTTTGCGACGACCTGCAGGACGGACCGTCCCAGGCACGACGGGCCGTCACAGGTTGCGTAATCCCAGTCTGGGTCGCATTTCTTTACACGTTTTAAGGGACGTTTTGGACTATTCCTACTTTAATTATAAAGTTAGAGGGTTAGGGTTGATAATTCTAATTACTTGGGGGTTAAAAGTTACCACTTAAGTTAATTAGTGGGTTAATTATTGCCATATTTTATTCTTAATTAATCCTAATTAGGGTAAAAAAAAGAGGGTTTGAATAAGAAAATAGAAGAACAAGGAGAGAGGGAGGATTGGACGATAGAGAGAGGATCAAACGAGAGGAAAAACAAAGTTGGGATTTGCTTGCTTGATCACTAATCTTCGGTGGAAGTAGGTTATGGTTTCCTTTACGATATTCATAGTAAAATCTTAATAGCGAATGGTAGTATTGATAGTATTGTTAACCCTGCTATGTGCTTAACTGTATGCTTGCATGAATGTGATTATATAATTGTGATTATATAAGCATGATGAAGTTATTGTATCCCAAATATTGCAAAACCCTAATCTCTTTGTTAATGATAATGCCTTGGTATGAGAGAAGGCTTGATGAACTAAAAGTAATGAGATTGATAATGCCTTGGTATGAGAGAAGGCTTGATGAATTGATAGAATGAGATTAGTGAATCGGAGTGTCACGTTCCGACACATAGAATTAAGGGATCGGGTGTCACGAACCGACACGTAGTATTAGGGGGACCGGGTGTCACTAACCGACACGTAGATTTAGGGGATCAGGTGTCACGAACCGACACGTAGATTTAGGGGATCGGGTGTCACGAACCGACACGTAGAATTAGGGGATCTGGTGTCACGAACTGACACGTAGATTTAGTGGATCGGAGTGTCACGTTCCGACACATAGTAGTAGGGGATCGGAGTGTCACGTACCGACACAAGAGGAATAAAGAATATGAGGGAGCGGAGTGTCACGTACCGACACAAGAGAAATAAAGATAATGAATCTTGAAAGATGCTAATACACTCAATCTAATGAATCTAATCCCCAAATGAGTATGGTATTGAGGCTTGAGTCCTCATGTGTGAACTTGACGGTAATTGTTAATGATATAGTACTTGTTGTTGCTACATGTTGATTATTGTAGTTGGTTTTATAATATTACTTGATATATATTGTCTTCTATTTTGAGTTGGCCGATGATATCTACTCAGTACCCGTGTTTGTACAGACCTCCTACTTTTATGTTTTCTTCTTTGTTATTTCTGGAGTGCAGCAAACGTACCGTCATCTTCAACACAAGTGCAATTCTAGCTAGTCTTCGTCACACCGGATCTTCAGGGTGAGCTAATGCTTCTAGCTTGGACTGGATCTTCTTCCTCATGTCTTGATGCCTTGAAGTTTCCGGCCTGGACTAGCTTTTACTTGTTTTAGCTTTTATAATACTCTTAGTTTAGTCATTTGATAATAGATGTTCTTGTGGTGATGACTTCCAGATTTTGAGGATAATAATAGTTATTGAATTGATTTTATTAATGAGTTAAGTCTTCCGCATTACTTTTTGTTGATATTATATTGAAATGATAAGGGTTAGATTGGTTGGTTCGCTCACATAGGAGGGTAAATGTGGGTGCCAGTCGCAACTCGGTTTTGGGTTGTGACAGCATCTTCCTGTACATCTAGTGCATGAAGCACGCCTTGGAGGTCCGGTTCAATATAGATGGATGTATCCTTTTGAGAGGTAAATATTTAACAAATAATATTTTTATATTAATATGTTGTTTAAATCAATGATAACAATGTATAATGTAGGACTATTGGAAAGTCTAAACGGGGCATGAAACAAAATCATAGAGTTGAAGGCTCAATGGTTCAATTCCATCTTTGTAGGGAGATCACTAATTTTGGTTCTTATTACTTTAAAAGAATTGTGTCATGTTTTCAAAATAGACCCGACTGCCATGACGATGGTGGTGAGACTATGAAGCCACTATCAATCTTCAATCAACCAGGCAAAGGTTCAAAAAAACGCACAAGGAGGAATCTTAGTGCCATTGAGTTGCAGTCTGCATCTATACATGTCTTATTGAATTGCCCACAAGTTAAACCATTTCTTGAGTAAGTTTTTTTTCTCACTAAAATATGTAATTACAAGACAAAACAATTAACTCAATATCCATCTTCTTTGACAGTTACTTTGTGCATTTATATGGCAATGAAAGAGTATTTGAGAATTTCTCATAGTGGTTTCAAGATTACGTAAGCCTTATAATATTTTCATAATACTATTATTATTAAATAAATTTATATTTAGTTGATGCTAATTTCTTACTTTTTAAATATTTATAGATTTATGACACAAAAAATGGTCAATTTGACCAATTTTTGAAGGACTTTTCTTGGGGACCCATCAAGACTTATTCAATGAATAAGTATGTTGTTAATGGTTTTAAATTTACTACTGAAGAATACTGCAAATATAAAAAACTAACAATAGTGGAGTTTGGGTAAAAGGTTGTGATGGAAATCTAGATGGAGTTGATTATTATGGGGTACTCAAGGAGGTTTTGGAAATGGAGTATTCCGGTTGGCCTACAAAAGAAATTATATTTTAGATGCAAGTGGTCTGATCCAACCCCCAAAAGAGGTACGAGAGAAATCAAACAATATAATATCATTGAAGTAAAGCACACAAGGGAATATGAAGCTTATGATCCTTTTATTATTGCACAAAATGTTAAGCAAGTGTACTATGTTCCTTATCCCTTGCGTCCAGATAAAGCTTATTGGTGGGTGGTTATTAAATCCAACCCATGGGCCGTGTGGAAGTTGAAAACGTGTTGGATGTTGCATACCAAAATGATGATTCATCAATTGTTCACCACACCGTCGATATTGAATTAGAAAATGATTTAGAGCATCCTAAAACACATATTAGAAGAGGTTGATATGGAAGAAATAACAAATGAAGGGGCAAATGCAACAATTCATGAGGATGAGTTTGAGTATGATGATGAGGATGAAGATGAATATGAGGACGAGGACGAGGACGAGGATGAGGATGAGGATGAGGATATTGATGATAAATGAGGATGAGGATGAGGATGAGGACGAGGAGGATTAGTAATTACCATTGTATCTCTGTATTGATTGCTTTATAGATTTATTATGTACAAAGAGTAATTTATTAATCTATCCTTGTGTGCCTTTTGTTTTTTAATTTAATAACTTCAACTTCATATGTTCTCGTGTGCCTTTTGTGGATGTTTTTTGTTCGATATTATTTTGTACTTGTGTTTGTGGCTTTATTTTATTTTAAAAGGTGATGAACTGCTAGATAAGCTACTGGATGATGTTTGTCTCTCATATCTTCAATGTCTAACAACCTTTGACTTGAATGTTTTTTGTTACTAATTAGATGACAGGTAAATGTAAGAATAAAGATATTGATAATGGCCCCAAAAAAAAAAAAAAGAAAGAAGGTATGGTTAGTAGACAACAAACAGGTATACATATAAGATCAGACAACACAGCATCTCTCCCACCAAAAGACACTCAGCCACATAGCTATTCTAGGCGGACCGTGCCTCCACGTAATATTCCTCCTTCGACCTATATGCATCCACCACTAGAATATACTCAGCCGCCCCCTCAGGTACCTTTGAAGATGACCACATCAGGGAATGCTACCCCACAGGGATACATTGTTTTGCCTCAAGAGGATAATCGACCAACGTCTAGTGTCTCTCGCACTAATACTCACAACCCTGCAGACTCACAACCATCATCATCATCTGCTTCACAACTTATGATGTCAAGTCTTCGCATTCAAGGTAATAGTTCTGAGCCTAACACTCCTACCACAAGTCAGTCAGATACACCTGGTCATGACAATACACAAGTTGGCATTAGGGGCATGCATAATAGATTTGTCAATGAGCCTGAAGGCTACACGTAAGTTTTTAAAAAATATGGTATTTTATTATTATATGATTTAATTCTATTTGTTTTAACTTGTAAATGTTAAAACTTTGTATTACAGTTTCAATCCAGATGATGCTGTGGGGATCATTTCTCAGACAATCAAAGAACTCTATAGAGATGCTTATCCTACATGGGCAAGTTCCCTAGCAATCTCAAGAGACAAATATTTTTAGAGTTCAGGGTAATTTGAATTTATTGTTTAACACTATTAAAATACTTGTCTTCATTAATACTTATCAAATAAAATAATTTATGCTTTGATTGTAGAAAAAATGTGCTTGGCATCGGGAACATGAGGCCAAAATTTGTGCAAACTTTCACAAAAAGCTACGCATACTCTTGCTAGTTGTTTTAATAAAGCTCGTAGAGATAATAGCAAACCTAGCTGGGTTCTACCCGGAGGATTGGTCAAATTACTCGTGTATTGGAATATGATCCAACATTAAGCAGATGAGTGTGATCGGTATAAAGGCAAGATCATCTACTAAGGGTGGTTCTCTACACACAAGTGGGCTCAAAGTCAAGGAAGTGTGAGGAGGAAATTGGTGTGTATCATTTTTCTTTGTGTTTATATATTTTATGTATTAATATTTAATTACTCTTGATTATAACTTTATTATTTTATGTAGGAAAAGGAACTAGGAAGACCGATAACTCAAGCTGAGGCATTTAAGGCAACACACATTAGAAAAAAGAAAAATCCTGAAGATCCAGACGTGTGGGTTGAACCGCGAGCTGAAAATAATACAATAGTGACCTCGTGAGGTCTCCTTTTTGTAAAAAAATCAGATTATTTGTGGGTGACCTCGTGAGGTCTCCGTTTGGCGACCTCATGAGGTCTCTGTAAAAAAGTTACCTGCATTTTACTGACCTAGCGTTGAGGTCTCTTTTTAGGTCTCTTTTTTCCGAAAAGAGACCTCGTGAGGTCTCTTTTCTAGGTCTCTTTTTGGCCTTTTTTTAGTAGTGTTTCCTTTTGATTAAGGATTAATAAAAGGTGACTTGGAACACCGTAACTCAATTTCAAGTGGCGACTATGAAAAAAAAATAATCCCCTAATTGATAACGTCACTTAAATTGGAAAACCCTTACGCCGCCGCATGAAAAAAGGCTGTGACACTGGCCTTTGCCATCTGGGCCAAAGATGCCCGCACCTCTGCATCAGTAAAGCCAGCAGGATTAATCGGCATAGCAAGTCCTTCAACTAGAGCATGGGTTGGAACAAGATTATTGTCAGCAGCTGATCCTCCTCTCGTCTTACCAATGATTCTCCTAGTTTTTGTTCTCTTAAAACAACAATAATATGTAGACGCTCATAACATCAAGAAATCAGATATTAGGAAAAGGCATGAGATCAGAAGAAGCGAAATTTTCTTACGCATTGTGCAGCCTCTAATTCAGAATAGTGGTGGACTTCACTACAATGACTAGAAACTACTTAATGTGGTGTATGTAAAACAATTATCTTTAGAGTTTAACCTAGTAATTTGATACCAACTTTTTCACAACCGGAATCTAGATTCCAGACGAGACCGGGTCGTTGACCTCTTCAGAGGTTGCACACAAGCCTAAATACGTCATCCTTACTTCATCTAGGTAATTTTTAGCAGAAAATTCAAACATATTGATTTGTAACATGCATGTAAGTCATTCATCTTTAATTCATATACGTTCATTATATGCCATCTATTATTAATAACATCAAATGAAAGAAATAGTTCAATGTTGCATTAAGTTAATACTAGAAAAAAATGTCACCAACACAATATCTAAAATAGAATAAGAAGAAATGCTAGTGGAACATACTCAAGTAGCTCAATCATATAACTAGGCTAGAATATAATGGGAAAGCGTCCTCAAATGCATGAGGGCCTACCATGTCCTGATGAATGCTCCACATCCGTATAGCTTCATCATTATCAATTGGTAAGCTCTAACGTCCATCTATAACTGCACGTAAAAATGTAGAGTTGTATGGGGTTAATACACAGTTGTACTAAGTAAGGGTATATTGAAGCACACACCAAGACATGCATGAGTAAGAATGGCTCTTTCCTAACAACCTTATTTATGGAAAGTTATTTTAGTGGGCTCGCCAAATGGGATTACGAAACTCAGGGGACTTGCTAACTTGAATTAGGAAAGTCATGGGACTTTCAAAATTTTGTTTAGAATTCATACCATGAGAGTAAATGCATCATCATACAAATCATATGGTACACAACACATAACATCTTACACATAGCACATAAGATATTGCATATAGCACTAACATATTCATATAATTCGTTCATATGCCATAGCTTGGAATGATGGAATTTACATTAAGACTTCTCAAATGGGCTAAACATATGGGACCTCAAATAGGGAGCTTTCTTTAGAAAACACATGTCACGACCCAAATCGGGACGCGACTGGCACCCATATTTACCCTCCTATGTGAGCGAACCAACCAATCTAACCTTTAACATTTTAATGCAATATCAATAAAAGAAATGCGGAAGACTTAAAATCATTAATAAAAACAATTCAAACTATTATTATTATCCCCAAAATCTGGAAGTCATCATCACAAGAACATGTATCCTCAATTACTAAACTAAAACGTCTAAGAACTAAAACAACTAAAACTAGTCCATGCCGGAAGTTCAAGGCATCAAGACTTGAAGAAGAAGACCCAGTCCAAGCTAGAAGCATTAGCTCACCCTGAGATCCGGTATGACGAAAACTGGCTTGAGTTACTGTTGTGTTGAAGTTGACGGAACGTTTGCTGCATTTCATAAATAACAAGGAAGAAAACATAAAAGTAGGGGTGTCAGTACAACCACAAGTACTGAGTAGATATCATCGGCCAACTCAAAATAAAGATAATATATATCAAGTAATATTATAAATCAACTATAAAATCAACATGTAGCAACAACAAGTATTATAATCGTCAATAAATACCATCAAGTTCATCCATGAGGGCTCAAGCCTCAATACCATACTCATTTGGGATAAGTTCATTATGTTGAGTATATTATCATCTTTCAAGATTCATTATCTTTCTTCCTCTTGTGCGGTACGTGACACTCCGATCCCCTAATTCTACGTGTCGGTCGTGACACCCGATCCCCTATATGGTCGGTACGTGACACTCCGATCCCCTATATGTGTCGGAACGTGACACTCCGATCCCCTAATGTTGTCGGTACGTGACACTCCGATCCCCTATATTACGTGTCGGTGCGTGACACCCGTCCCACTAATACTATGTGTCGGAACGTGACACTCCGATCCACTATTACTATGTGTCGGAACGTGAACTCTGATCCACTAAATTCATTTCTATCCGTTCATCAAGCCTTCTCTATACCAAGGCATCATCAATCCCATTACTTTAATACATCAGCCTTCTTTTTATACAAGGCATCATCAATAATATCGTAGATTAAAGTTTCGTTCAAATTTGGGATTCAAGGTTTTCATCATGCTTGTTTTATCAAAAATCACATATCATATTCATGCAAGCATACAATTAAGCATATAGACAGGTTTACAATACCACCAATACATATCATACCCCTATTAAGAGTCTCTACGAATATCGTAAAATAACATAACCTACCTCCACGAAGACTAGTGTGATCAAGCAAGAATTTCCAAAGCTTTGTTTTCTCCTCAGCCTCTCGATCGATTCGCTCTCTTTCTCTTGGTTCTTTCTGTTTTGTTTTATCAGCCCTCTTCCTTTACCCTAATTATCATATAATTAGACTAAAAGAGGACAATAGAACCCACTAAGTAACTTAAGGTTACCTCTTTTAACCCCAAGTAATTAGGACTTATTAATATTAACCCTCAATCTTTATAATTAAGAAAGAATAGTCCAAAACGACCCTTAAAACGTGTAGAGGAATCCTATTCTGCCTGGATTTGCGCAACCTGTGATGGGCCGTCGTGCCTGCGACGGTCCGTCACGATGGTCGTCGCAGCCTCCCCAAAGTCCAGGTGAACTGCGACGGCCGTCACACCAGTGATGGTCCGTCCTGCACCTCCGTCCATGACGGTCAGAAACTCGTTTCTTGTACCAAATTCTCAAATTTGAAGTGTTTGCCAACGGCAACTCACGACGGTTCGTCGTGGATGTGATGGCACGTCCTGCAGGTCCGTCACAATTTACAGAGAGCGATTTTCAGTTTCCAATTCAGATTCTAAGTATGCTGAGACGATGCACCCTCGACGGGCCGTCGTGCCTGTGACGGTCTGTCGCAGTGCCCGTGGTCTTGGCCAGTTTTTCCAGAATTAAATCTGCTGCTCAAAACGACTAAACGGTCGTTACAATAGATACCAATTTACCCATCGTTCGTCCCGAACGATCAAAAGAAGAAAAACAATGGCAAAAGGAGTACCTGAATCTGTAAACAGATGTTGGTATTTTTCTGCATATCTCCTCCTTCTCCCAAGTAGCCTCTTCAACCCGGTCGATTTTTCCATGAACTTTGATGGATGTAATCTCTCTCGACCTCAACTTGCGACTTCTCTATCTAATATAGCAACTGTTTCCTCTTCATAGGTCAAATTCTCATCAAGCAAAACTGAATCCCAACGGGATGATATAGTTTCCATCCCCATGGTATCTTTTCAACATGGACACATGAAACACCGGATGCACTCCGGACATCCCTGGAGGCAAGGCTAATTCATGTCCACCTCCCCTATTCGCTTTAGTACCTCAAATGGTCCAATATACCTTAGACTTAGCTTACCTCTTTTTCCCAACCGCATCACCCTTTCATGGGTGAACTTCAACAGACTTGTTCACCCTCCATGAACTCCAAGTCTCTAACCTTTCGGTCTGTGCATACTCCTTTTGTCTACTTTGCGCGCCTAGAAGCTTTTCTTGAATGCCCTTCACCTTATCTAACGAATCCCTCAAGAGGTCAGTACCCCAAGGTCTAACCTCAAATGCATCAAACCACCCAATGGAGATCTACACCTCCTCCCATACAATGCTTCAAATGGAGCCATATCAATACTGGAGTGATAGCTATTATTGTATGAAACTCTGTTCAAAGATAAGAAGCTATCCCAATGGCCACCAAACTCTATCACAATGCACGAAGCATATCCTCCAACACTTGAATCGTTCGTCAGACTGACCATCGGTCTGAGGATGGAATGCAGTACTAAGGTCCAATCTAGTACCTAATTCAGCATGCATGTTTTCCAAACATAGAAGTAAACTGCGTACCTCTATCTGATATGATGGATAGGGAACCCCATGCAATCGAACGATTTTGAGATGTAGATTTTGCTAACTTCTCTGGCATTGTAAGTCACCTTGACCGGAATGAAATGAGCAGACTTAGTTAACCTATCAACAATCACCCAAATGGAGTCATACTTACCCATTGTCTTCGGAAGACCAAGCACAAAGTCCATTGCGATTCTCTCCCCACTTCCATTCAGGAATGGGCATTTCTGAAGTGTTCCTCCGGGCCTTTGGTGTTCATACTTACTTGTTGACAGTTCGGACATTTGGCAATAAAGTCAACAATATCGCGCTTCATTCTACTCCACCAGAAGTGTTGCTTTAGGTCGCGATACATCTTGGTTGCAACCCGGATGTATAGAATAGCTTGAACTATGAGCCTCTGTCAGAATAGTGTTGATCAGATTATCGACGCGGGTACACATACCCTTCCCATATCCTCAAGACACCTTCCTCATCAATTGTTGCTTCTTTAGCCTCTCCTTGCAAACACTTATCTCGAATCCGGATCAATTTCTCATCATCACACTGCTTCCCCTTAATTTTGTCAAGGAAGGAGAGATCTTGCCTCCACACAAGCTAACAATCCTCCCTTCTCATTTACTTCTAACCTCATAAGGTCATTAGCCAAATTCTGCACTTCTCTAGCAATGGGCGTCTAGAAGCTTGCAAGTGAGCTAGACTTCCCATGCTTCCCGCCTTTTATACTCAAGCATCTGCCACAACATTCGCCTTCCCCGGATGATACAAGATAGTGAGGTCGTAGTCCTTCAGTAGTTTCATCCATCTCCTTGTCTCAAGTTCAAATCTTTCTGAGTAAAGACATACTGTAGCTACGATGATCCGTGTAGACTCACACTTACCCCATATAAATAGTACCTCCATTGCCTTTAATGCAAACACTACCGCGGCCAATTCCAAGTCATGAGTTGGAGATAGTACGTTCATGCACTTTAATTGTCTTGAAGCATAAGCAATCACGTTCTTCTCTTGCTTAGCACTGCACCCAAACCCGAATAGGATGCATCACAATAGACAATGAAGTTCTTACCTTCCACGGCAAGTGAGGATTGGTGCGTAGTCAACAGAGTCTTAAGTTCTGAAAGCTTTTCTCACATTCCTCTGACCATACAAATGGAACATTTTGCTTAGTCAAGTTCGTCAGTTGGAAGCAATAGAAGAGAATCCCTTGACAATCGGCGGTAGTAGCTAGCTAACCCAACAAAAGCCTTATTTCTGACACATTAGTGGGTCTTACCCAATTCTTCACTGTCTCAATCTTTGAAGGATCCACATCACTCCTTCCTTAGATACTACATGCCCCAAGAAGGACACTGCATCTAGCCAAACTCACACTTAGAAAACTTGGCGGTAAAGCTTTTTCTCCCTGAACATTCCAATACTATTCTCAAATGCTCCTCATGTTCCTTTTACTTTAGAATATACCAGTAATCATCTATATTAACGACTCACAAAGAGGTCCAAATATGGCTTTAATATCCCATTCATCAAGCTCATGAAAGCAGCGGGGGCATTTGTAAGCCAAAGGGACAACACTTACAATTCATAATGTCCATACCTAGTTCGGGAAAGCAGTCTTTGGCAATCCGTGCCCGTTATTTTCAATTGATGATAACCGATCTCATGTCAATTTCGAGAAGACACAAAAAACACCTGAGTTGATCGAATAAGTCATCAATGCGAGGAAGAGGATATTTGTTCTTAATAGTTACCTTGTTCACTGCTGGTAATCTATGCACATTCGAAAACTCCCATCCTTCTCTTCAACCAAACAAAACCGGCGCCCCCCAAGGAGATGCACTTGGTCTAATGAAGCCTCTGCTCAACAACTTTGAAGTTGTGCCTTTAACTCTCTTAACTCCGCGGGAGCCATTCTGTAAGGGGGTATAGAAATGGGGCGAGTGCCTGGTTCCAAATCAATGCAAAGTCGATATCCCTATCCGGTGGCACATACCGGAAGATCTGCAGGGAACACATCGACAAAACTCACGGACTACCGAAACCGATTCATCGGAGGTACTTGGGTAGTTGTCATCCTTGAGATGTGCCAAGAAGCTAAACACCCCTTACTAACCATTTTCTTAGCACAAAGAAAGGAGATAATACGCACCGGATTGGAAGTGTAGTCACCCTCCCACACTAACGGATCTGTCCCCAGGGCTTGGCCTAACGTCACCGTTTTGGCATTACATCCAAGATCGCAAAATTCGGAGAAAGCCAGGTCATACCCAGAATTATATCAAAGTCAACCATTTCTAAGATAACCAAGTCTACATAAGTGTTGCTCCCCACAAAGTTCACCAACAAGACCTATGTACCCTTTCAACTACCCCAGACTCACCCACCGGAGTAGAAACAACAATAGGCATGTCAAGTAATTCACAATGTAATTTTAGACCATTAGCAAATGAGGAAGATACATAAGAAAATGTGGATCCGGGATCAATAATACAGATGCCATGCAATCACAAACCGAAGATTACCTGTGATAACACATCAGACGCCTCCTCTTCAGATCTCCCAGGAAAGCGTAACAATGGCCCTATCGTTTGTCTGTCCGTTGCCCCTACCATGTTTGTTAGTAGCGGCTCCGTTTTGCCCATCACCTCTGCCGTTTTGGTGACCACCATTACCTCGACACTACGTCCTCCAGAAAAGCGGCCTCTACCATGACCACCTCTACCTCTAGCTATTGGGGGTCTGTAACTCTCTGCTTTGGACAATTTCTCCTAATATGTCCAATCTCCCCATCCATAGCACTCTCTGGAGTCAGGCATATGTCCTCTCGGAGTAGTGTTGACCGTTCTGAGGTGGACCCCCAACTACAGTCTGTAGTGAATACTGAATTGGTCGAACTGAGTGACCTCCGGAGATCTCTCCTCTAGAGTAAGAACCATTAAACTCACCTCCCCTTCGAAACCTTTTTGATGTCGATGTCGTGGTGAAGTCGTCTGTTTCACTTCCTTCCACCTCTATCACAATCTAACAATCTACCACCTCTTCGAAGGATATTGTCGTTGCCCCGCTACCTGTAAGGCTGAAATCCGCAATTCTGACCTCACCCCTTCACAAAACGGCGGATCCGTTCTTGTGGACTGAAGCAAAGTTGGGGTGGCATACCTTGAAAAGCACGAAACTTAGCCTCATATCGTTAACCGTCATCCTACCTTGCTCGAGACTCAAGAACTCATCCCTTTTCTATCTCTAAAAGTCCTCGGGAATTACTTCTCCATAAACAGGTTAGAGAATGATTCCCAGTCATGTAGTGCCTCTGTTGGTTGACACTCAACATGTGATCGCCACCACATTTTGGCGTTCCCTTGAACTGATACTTACGAACTCACGCCAAACCGTTCTACTATCCCCATCTTGTTTAGTAGCTCATGACAATCAACCAGAAAATCATAAGCATCTTCAGATTCTGCACCCTTGAAGACTGGAGGTTTCAATTTCAAGAACTTACTGAAGAGTTCATGCTGATCATTTGTCATAATAGCCCAGTAGTCAGACGTGGAAACGTGCCTATTCCCATATGCATCCATGCGGGAGCCATAGTAGCCGCATGTCGTATCTCTCTGAAACGGAGGTGTTGGTGCAGAAACAACTGGAGGTGCCTACCCTGATCAGATAACCCGCTAAGATAAGCAAGTACCTGGTTGATCATCTCTGGGGTAGGTTGGGGTGGCATTTCCTCATTTGCACTTGTTCATTATCCCCTTCCTCACCCCCCTCTACTACCTCCTCAGTCGGTGGAGGAGTCACTTCACTGCCCTAGCATCAGATGGCTAGGTGCTCGTCCTCTTCCCTCTAGAGGACGTCCTCCCACACCTCTACCACTCCTCATTTGCCGCTGCTCTTCTCCGAGCTACACCCCAGTGGCTGGCTCAGTCGTTTCTTGTCTCTCCGTTGTTGCTGCTGGTGCGGTCGTTGCTCTAGTTCTAACCATCTGCGAAATAGAATGAAGATGGTCAGATACAATTTGTAATCCTAGATACCAATTGACTCAAGTAGTAGCACGAAAGAGAATGAAAGAATGGAATTTTCCTAAAGTTTTGTAGCCTCTCAAAGAAAAGTAAAGGCTCCCCCTACCGTTCCTTAAGACTCTACTAGACCTGTTCTTGTGTGATGAGACCAACGAACCTAATGCTCTGATACCAAGTTTGTCCCGACCCAATCGGGACACGACTGGCACCCCCCATTTACCCTCCTATGTGAGCGAACAACCAATCTAACCTTTAACATTTTAATACAATATCATAAAAGAAAAGCGGAAGACTTAAACTCATTAATAAAAACAATTCAAACTATTATTATTATCCCCAAAATCTGGAAGTCCTCATCACAAGACATCTATTCTCAATTACTAAACTAAAACGTCTAAGAAACTAAAACAACTAAAAGCTAGTCCATGCCGGAAGTTCAAGGCATCAAGACTTGAAGAAGAAGACCCAGTCCAAGCTAGAAGCATTAGCTCACCCTGAAGATCCGGTATGACGAAAACTGGCTCGAGTTACTGTTGTGTTGAAGTTGACGGAACGTTTGCTGCATTCATAAATAACAAGAAGAAAACATAAAAGTAGGGGGGTCATACAACCACAAGTACTGAGTAGATATCATCGGCCAACTCAAAATAGAAGATAATATATATCAAGTAATATTATAAATCAACTATAACTCAACATGTAGCAACAACAAGTATTATAATCGTCAATAAATACCATCAAGTTCATCCATGAGGGCTCAAGCCTCAATACCATACTCATTTGGGGATTAAGTTCATTATGTTGAGTATATTATCATCTTTCAAGATTCATTATCTTTCTTCCTCTTGTGTCAGTACGTGACACTCCGATCCCCTAATTCTACGTGTCGGTTCGTGACACCCGATCCCCTATATGTGTCGGTACGTGACACTCCGATCCCCTATATGTGTCGGAACGTGACCCTCCAATCCCCTATATGTGTCGGTACATGACACTCCTATACCCTATATCTACGTGTCAGTTCGTGACACCCGTCCCACTGATACTATGTGTCGGAACGTGACACTCCGATCCACTATTACTATGTGTCGGAACGTGACACTCCGATCCACTAAATTCATTCTATCCGTTCATCAAGCCTTCTCTATACCAAGGCATCATCAATCCCATTACTTTAATTCATCAAGCCTTCTTTTTATACCAAGGCATCATCATTAATATCGTAGATTAAAGTTTCGTTCAAGATTTGGGATTCAATGGTTTTCATCATGCTTGTTTTATCAAAATCACATAATCATATTCATGCAAGCATACAATTAAGCATATAGACAGGTTTACAATACCACCAATACATATCATACCCTATTAAGAGTTCTCTACGAATATCGTAAAATAATCCTAACCTACCTCCACCGAAGACTAGTGATCAAGCAAGAATTTCCAAAGCTTTGTTTTCTCCTTAGCCTCACGATCGATTCCTCTCTTTCTCTTGGTTCTCTCTGTTTTGTTTTATTCAAGCCCTCTTTCCTTTACCCTAATTATCATATAATTAAGACTAAAAGAGGAAAATAGAACCCACTAATTAACTTAAGGTTACCTCTTTTAACCCCCAGTAATTAGACTTATTAATATTAACCCTCAATCTTTATAATTAAGGAAAGAATAGTCCAAAACGACCCTTAAAACGTGTAGAGGAATCCTATTCTGCCTGGGATTTTGCCAACCTGTGACGCGCCGTCGTGCCTGCGACGGTCCGTCACGATGGTCGTCGCAGCCTCCCAAAGTCCAGGTGAACTGCGACAGCCCGTCACACCAGTAACGGTCCATCCTGCACCTCTGTCCTGACGGTCAGAAACTCGTTTCTTGTACCAAATTCTCAAAAGTTGAAGTGTTTTGCAACGGAAACTCACGACGGTTCGTCGTGGATGTGACTGCACGTCCTGCAGGTCAGTCACAATTTACAGAGAGTCGATTTTCTGTATCCAATTTCAGAATTCTAAGTATGCTGAGACGATGCACCCTCGACGGGCCGTCGTGCTTGTGACGGTCCGTCGCAGTGCCCGTGGTCTTGGCCAGTTTTTCCAGAATTAAAATCTGCTGCTCAAAACGACTAAACAGGTCGTTACAACACAGAGTCTGCTTCATTCATTCTTACGTACTTCATTTCATTTATTTGATAAGCTAGTGTAACCACTAGCCATACCTAGGATGTAATTTAAGACTCTCATCGAGTTTTTTATGCAAAGATTAAGAATAACCTAGTGACATTACTTAAGTATATCCCACTTCTAAACTATCATTTTCTAACATGTTGAGAATAGTTCCTATCATTATGTGAATCATTTGAGGCTGGCCTCATTTATTAATTTGACAAACATTAACTTTAACCGACATACATCATGTGAGCATCATGAAATCCAATGTCTGCACCACTCCGAAAAGTGGTGGAATCGCTGGCAAAAGTGATCCAAAACATGCTAGCGTACATGAACCTCTTCAACCTTGCTAGATCCCTAAAGAAGGCCTCACCGATCATAGCTAGCCTATCGCTTCTCAGTATAAAGTTCCAATACATTCAACTCATACTTCATGAAAATTGGCTTCTAGTATAAGGACATCATATATCAATAGATGATTTTTCATCTCATTATTAGTATTAAGCATACATTAATGTCAATATTTTTGTTAAAGTGCTCATAGAGACTGGTCTCTTCTTTAGCTTTACACTCTCATAGATGAGTACGTTATGGTAACATATACTTAGGCTCATTTGAGATTGCTCTCATCTTTCACATTAGCCTCTTATCATTTTTTCACCATATTCATTAGCTTTAGAATATTTTCTCTTCCTTATTACTCACCCCTATTAACGTGAATGTTTATTTCATCATATACCACTGCACTTGACCATTTAGTGTGTTTCACACTCTTACTTGACCCTTCTAGTGTTAATAATTTCGTTACATACATCGTAGGTTCACTTACTTTACACATATGCTAGACTTATGGGTCTATACATACAAGCCACGAGGCATCAATCATAGTTCATTTAAGTGATTCATATATTCCTAAGATTTTGTGGTACAAGACTTATGCATCTTGTATGTATGCTAAGATATAGATTTTGATCTATGTAGGAAACATTATTTTTCAACACTTATTCACGTATTACTTATGTATCAATACGGAAATTGAGCACGGGAACCCGATTTAAAATCCCTTGGACAACACTTACATTTTTATTTATTTTAGTTTGATCCACACAATATGGGGAACCAAGAACCCAACGCCTACTTTTCATTTTCCCTTATTTCTTTGTTTCTTTTTTGTTTGTTTAGGACTGAGAGAATGTGGGATCGAATCCCAACAACCTTATTATCTTTTATTTTCCTTTTTAATTAAACAAATTTTTATTTGACAAAGAGGGTGTGGGATTAAACCCCTAGAATCTCATTTTCTTTTCTCCTTAATTTTCTTTATTGTACCGTGGTGGTGATTCCATTCCCCCATGCCTCAATTTTTGTTTCTTTTTATTATCTCTAATGTTTGACAGAGAGACTTTGGACCCCAGACACCTCATTCATATTATTTTTTTCCTTTTATTTTCGGTCAAGTCACAAGAGTTCGAATCCCACATGCCACATTCTTTTTAACTCAAATTATTTCAATGATTTTTAGCATGGTGAGGTCACGGGTTCGATACTCTGTTTCCTTACTTATTTTTCTTCATTTTACATAGCTTCTTAAAAAACATTACTTGGCAGAAATTAACAAACAAGGTGCTGCAAAGTTGACTTATATTTTTCAACTTCTTGTCATCAACATTTTGAATTAATTCTTAGGGCATTTCGTGATACATTAAGCTAATAGTTTTTCACTCAAATCAGACACATTACACTTCATATGAAAATAACGATTTATATAAGTTTGTGCACGTGAAATACAACCATAAAAGATGTCATTCCATGCTCTAATCCGTGTCCAAGAGCAACACCATTACACACTTTGCACACATACTTATCACATAGTCTTGGAAAAACATACTTTAATAATTGCATAAATCCGAACAGACATTCATGAACATGATCATCACCAAACAACATTACATGCGTTATTTCTACCAGCAAAAATATCCAACTTACGACTCAATGGGAGCCAGTGACTGGGACATGCAATGGGGAACAACCCTAGTTTTCAAAATAGATTCGTCTGAGTCCTAAGGGTCTCTTGGGAAAGGAACCAAGAGTAAGGAAACCCATACCTTATTTTTACACTAAAACCTTGAAATTTCTGCCTAAAGGTCTCCTCCAAACTCACGTCCAATTCCGAAAGCTTCAACACCAACATCGGCGAAAAAATCCCTCCCTTTTGCCTAATGTCTTGGTTATGTTTTTATTGAGTTTTTAACGTGAATATTCTTCAAGTGTGAGGAAATTTTAGTTGTTGATTATTTCTACTGTTTAGGCAAACAGAACGTTAAATGAAAGAGAGTTGTCGGCGTGAGAGAGAGAGAGATAGTTAAATGTGAAAGGTTTTTAAGGCTTAGGTAGAGACTTAGTCAACTAGGACTCTTTAAAACCTTAAAAAAATCTATTTATTTTCCTTTTTATTAAATCAGCTTATATATATTAAATAATAACATTAATTTACCAATTTGACTAAAACAGTTTAAATCACTGCTCCCACCTAGGTTCGAATTGGGGTGGAGCAAGATTTTCTATAAGGGAAATTTCGTCCCCCTATCCCCAAAATACCCCTCAACCTTATTAATTAAATAATTAATTACATATTTAGGGTAATTATGATACTATCCTTATACTTAAAAAAAACCATTTTACCCCTAGATTCTCCAAACATAAGATTTCCTCATTTTAAGTATGGTAAAGACTCATCCGGGTAAATCTTCATATTCAGGATCCCTACATGGCTGGACCCAACCTTTCCTAGATCAACTAACTCCCCAACTTAGTTGGATGCGGTTTTGCAAGGGTTCAGAGGTCTGGTTCTATGTGCATCAATCTGTGTGAACCCAGTCTAATTGTAGGCATTGTAGACACATTATACATTACTTAGCATATTAATTTTTTTAGGGTTGTTACAGTACTCCTCGTTAGCATAGAATGAGTTACTTCGTAGCAATATCCTTATCCCATAACTATTCGCCCAAATATGTATAGCTATTGGGAAAACCATGTAAATGCTCAAAAGAATAACCTTAAAGACCGTTTGGATGGGCTTAAAAAGGTAGATTTTAAAATGTACTTTTGAAATTGCTGAACTTTTTTTTAAAATAAGTAGTTATGTATTTTGATGAAAGTGGTGAAGTTAAAAAAAAGTTGTTGATGTGTTAGCAAATAAGTGCTGGTAAACACTTTTTTTATCCAATATATCTGAAATACCCTTAAAAGTTGTTAACATCATAATATTTGATTAATTTAAGGTTTTTATACTAAAAAAAAGAAAAAACAAAATAAATTATATTTTACATCCATAAGTAATTATTTTTTACTATCATTCACATACTTCTTTATAATCACAAATTGTTTATAAATAATAATAATAATAATATATAACAATAATATATGACAATAATAAAAATAATAATAAGAATAAATAATAACAATAATAATGCATAATATTAATAATAAATAATATTAAAATAAATAATAATATTAATAAAAATAAAATAAAAAAAAAAAATATTACTAGTAATAATAATATAAAATAAATAGAGAAAAATATAATAAAATATTAACCACAACAACAACTACAATAATAATAATATAAAAACAATTATAATATATTATAATAATAATAATAATAAAATTAAATAATAATGAAATATAAATAATAATAAAAAGAATAATAAAATAAATAAAAGTAATATTAATAAAATATTAATACTAATAACATATAATAATAAAAATAATAATAATGATAATGATAATAATAATATAATAATAATAATCCTAATAATAAAAATAATAATAATAATAATAATATAATAATTAAGAATAATAATAATCAATTATTAACTATTATTCTTATTCTTTTTTCTTATTTATTATTCTTATTTTTATAGTATTATTATTATTTTTATTATTATATATTATTATTATTATTATTATATTATTATTATTATTATTATACTCTCAAGAATAAAATTAAAAGGCTTCCGGTGAAAAAGATAATATACATGGTCAACCTAAAATGAATTTTATGGTAAAAAAAGAAGATCCCTCCCCGTAGCTTTTAGGTTTTTGCTTAATCCTAAATTTTTGCTTAAATAAGTCAATTTTACAACTGCCAAACACTCAAATAAGTCCAAAACTTACTTTTAAGTCGGTTTGACTAGCTTTTAAGCCCATCCAAACAATCTTTTACTCTAAGCAAATGAGGATCCCTCATCCGATTTGGGTTAATATCGGGATTCCATGGCAAGTTCTCATGGTCTATGTCGATTAATATAACTCCCACAAAAGCAAAGAATGTGCTACATCTTCTAAAGGAGTAATCTATTTAGGGTAGGTAGTTGAATGGGACGTTATTTATCAATTGCACTACGTAGGCATTCCTAAAGGGGAGTGTTTGTCAATCTTATTTGATATTAATGAACCAAGTCTCCTAAAAGAATGTACTATACTAACGACCTGTTTAGTCATTTTGAGCAGCAGATTTTAATGCTGGAAAAACTGGCTGAGACGACGGATCCCACGACGGACCGTCATGGGCACGACGGACCGTCGAGGGGGTCTCATTCCAAAACACTTAGAATTCTGAAATTTGGGTGCTGAAATCGACTCTCTGAACTTCGTGACGGAATGGCAGGACGGACCGTCGTGAGCAGGACGTACCGTCACACATCTTCCACAGAAATTAAGTCTCTGAACTTTGTGACGGACCTGCAGGACGGACCGTCACATCCATGATGGACCGTCGCAGGTTGCGTAATCCCAGGCTGGGTCGGATTTCTGTTAAGTAATTTAAGGGGTGTTTTGGACTATTCTTGCTATAATTATAAATTTAGTGGGTTAATATTAATAAGTCAATTTCTTGGGGGTTAAAAGAGATAACCTTGAGTTAATTAGTGGTAAATTCCTCATCTTTTATACTTAATTATATGCTAATTAGGGTAAAAGAAAGAGGGTTTGAATAAGAAAAATAGAAAGAACAAGGAGAGGGAAAGAGAAACGATCGAGAGAGATACGAACGAAGAGGAAACACAAAGCTTTGGGAAATTGCTTGCTTGATCACGAATCTTCGGTGGAGGTAGGTTATGGTTTTTATGCTATTCGTAGTAAACTCTTAATAGCGAATGATACGTATTGGTAGTATTGTAAACCCTTCTATATGCTTAATTGTATGCTTGCATGAATGTGATTACATAATTGTGATAAAATAAGCATGATGAAGCTATTGAATCCTAAATCTTGAGAAATCCTAATCTACTTTGTTAATGATGATGCCTTGGTGTAAAAGAAGGCTTGATGAACTAAAGTAATGAGATTGATGATGCCTTGGTGTAAAAGAAGGCTTGATGAATTAAAGTAATGAGATTAGTGGGGTGGGTGTCACGAACCGACACGTAGAATTAGGGGATCGAGAGTCACGAACCGACACGTAGAATTAGGGATCGAGTGTCACGAATCAGCACGTAGAATTAGGGGATCGGGTGTCACGAACCGGCACATATAATTAGGGGATCGGGTGTAACAAACAGACACGTAGAATTAGGGGATCGGGTGTCACGAACCGACACGTAGAATTAGGGGATCGGAGTATCACATTGCGACACATAGTAGTAGGGGATCAGAGTGTCACATTCCGACACATAATAGTAGGGGAGCGGAGTGTCACGTACCGACACAAGAGGAATAAAGATAATGAATCTTGAAATATGTTAAAATACTCAATCTAATGAACCTAATTCCGAAATGAGTATGGTATTGAGGCTTGAGTCCTCATGGGTGAACTTGTCGTACTTATTAATGATTATAGTACTTGTTGTTGCTACATGTTGAGTATTGTAGTTGATTTATGGTATTATCTGATATATACTGTTTTCTATTTTAAGTTCGCCGATGATACCTACTCAGTACTTGTGTTTTGTACTGACCCCTACTTGTATGTTTCTTTCGTTGTTATATGTGGAGTGCAGCAAACGTACTGTCGTCTTCAACTCAACTGCAATTCTAGCCAGTCTTCATTACACCGGATTTCAGGGTGAGCTAATGCTTCTAGCTTGGACTGGATCTCCTTCTTCATGTCTTGATGCCTTGAAGTTCCGGCATGGACTAGCTTTTATTTATTTTAGCTTGTTAGATACTTTTAGATTCGTAATTTGAGGATAGATGTTCTTGTGATGATGACTTCTAGATTATGGGGAATAATAGATGTTAAGTTTTAGAAGTTATTGAATTGATTTTCATTAATGAGTTTAAGTCTTCCGCATTACTTTCTGTTGATATTATATTTAAATGTTGGGGTTTAGATTGGTTGGTTCGCTCACATAGTAGGATATGTGTGGGTGCCACTCGCAGCTCGGTTTTGGGTGGTGACAAACTTGGTATCAGAGCATTAGGTTCGTTGGTATCATCACACAAGAACGAGTCTAGTAGAGTCTTAAGGAACGGTAGGGGGACGCCTTTACTTTTCTTTAAGAGGCTTTAAGACTTTAGGAAAATTCCATTATTTCATTCTTTCTTTCGTGCTATTACTTGGATCCAATTGGTATCTAGGTGATACAAATTGGTATCTGACCATCTTCACTCAATTTCGCAGATGGTTAGAACTAGAGCAACGACTACACCAACACCAACACCGGCAAGACAAGATGCGTCTCAGCCAGCCAGTGGGGCTGTAGCTCGGAGAGGAATAGTGGCAAGAGGTCGTGGTAGAGGTCGCGGGAGGACGTCCTCTAGAGGAAGAGGACAAACACCTAGCCCATCTGGTACTAGGGCGGTGACTCCTCCACCAACATAGGAAGTGGTAAGAGAGGGTGAGGAAGGGGAGAATGAACAAGTACAAAATGAGGGATTGCCACCCCAACCTACCCTAGAGATGATCAATCAGGTTCTTGCTTATCTTAGCGGGTTATCTGATCAGGGCCAGACACCTCCAGTGTTTGCTGCACCAGCACCCCAGGGTCTAGAGGTACAACATGCAGCTACCGTGGCTCCCCGCATGGATGCCTCATTGGAAATAGGCACGTTTCCTCGTCTGACTACAGGGCCTATAATGACAAATGATCAGCATGAACTTTTCAGTAAGTTCTTGAAATTGAAACCTCTAGTCTTCAAAGGTGCTGAATCTCAGGATGCCTACGATTTTCTAGTTGACTGTCATGAGCTACTACACAAGATGGGTATAGTAGAACGGTTTGGTGTTGATTTTTTGACTTATCAGTTTCAAGTGAACGCCAAAATGTGGTGGCGGTCACATGTTGAGTGTCAACCAACAGAGGCACCACCTATGACTTGGGCCTCATTCTCTAGCTTGTTTATGAAGAAGTATATCCCCCGGACTTTGAGAAATAGGAAAAGAGATGAGTTCTTGAGCCTAGAGCAAGGTAGAATGTCGGTTACTGCATATGAGGCTAAGTTTCGTGCATTATCTTGGTATGCCACCCAACTTTGTTTTTGTCCACAAGAGTGGATTCGCCGTTTTGTGAAGGGCTTGAGGTTAGAATTGCGGATTTCAGCCTTACAGGTAGCGGCTATGGCAAAATCCTTTCAAGAAGTGGTAGACTTCGTGATAGAGGTGGAAGGAGTGAAGCCAGATGACTTCACCATGGCATCGACATCAAAAAGGTTTCGTAAGGGAGGTGAGTTTAATGGTTCTTACTCCAGAGGACAGGGTTCAGGAGGTTACTCAGTTCGACCAATTCAGTCTTCTCTACAGACTGTAGTTGAGGGTCCACCTCAGACCGGTCAACACTTATCTGAGAGACCTATGCTTGACTCCAGAGAGTGTTATGGATGTGGGGAGACTGGACATATTAGGAGGAATTGTCCATAACAGAGTTATAGACCCCCAATAGCTAGAGGTAGAGGTGGCCATGGTAGAGGCCGTTATTCTGTAGGACGTGGTGGCCGAGGTAAAGTTGGTCACCAAAACGGCCGGGGTGACGGACAAACTGGAGCCACTACAACACAACAAGATAGGCGATAGGGCGCATTGTTACGCTTTCCCTGCGAGATCTGAAGCAGAGACATCTGATGCTGTTATCACAGGTAATCTTTTGGTTTGTGATTGCATGGCTTTTGTATTATTTGATCCTGGCTCCACATTTTCATATGTATCTTCCTCATTTGCTACTGGTCTTAATTTACATTGTGAATTGCTTGACATGCCTATTCGTGTTTCTACTCCGATGGGTGTGTCTGTGATAGTAGAAAAAGTATATAGGTCTTGTCTGGTGACTTTTGTTGGGAGCAATACTTATGTAGACTTAATTATCTTAGAAATGGTTGATTTTGATGTAATTTGGGTATGACTTGGCTTTCTCTGAATTTTGCGATCTTGGATTGTAATGCTAAAACTGTGACGTTAGCCAAGCCTTGGACAAATCCGTTAGTGTGGGAGGGCGACTACACTTCCACTCCGGTTCGTATCATCTCCTTCCTTCGTGCTAAGAGAATTGTTAGTAAGGGGTGTTTAGCTTTCTTGGCACATCTCAGGGATGACACTACCTAAGTACCTTCAATTGAGTAGGTTTCGGTAGTCCGTGAGTTTCTGGACATGTTCCCTGCAGATCTTCCTGGTATGCCACCGGATATAGATATTGATTTTTTGCATTGATCTTGAACCGGGTACTCGCCCCATTTCTATACCCCCTTATAGAATGGCTCCGCGGAGTTAAGAGAGTTAAAGGCCCAACTTCAATAGTTGTTGAGCAAAGGCTTCATTAGACCAAGTGCATCCTTGGGGTGCTCTGGTGTTATTTGTGAAGAAGAAGGATGGGAGTTTTCGGATGTGCATAGACTACCGGCAGTTGAACAAGGTAACTATTAAGAACAAGTATCCCATTCCTCTCATTGATCACTTGTTCGATCGGTTACAAGGTGCTTGTGTCTTCTCTAAAATTGACTTGAGATCTGGTTATCATGAATTGAAAATACGGGCAACGGATGTGCCAAAGACTGCTTTTCGAACCAGATATGGGCATTATGAATTTGTAGTGATGTCTTTTGGTCTTACGAATGCCCCTGCTGCTTTCATGAGCTTGATGAATGGGATTTTTAAGCCATATCTGGATCTCTTTGTGATCGTATTTATTGATGATATACTGATATACTCCAAGAGTAAGAAGGAACATGAGGAGCATTTGAGAATTGTGTTGGAAGTATTAGGGAGAAAAGGCTTTATGCCAAATTCTCCAAGTGTGAGTTTTGCTAGATTCAGTGTCCTTCTTGGGGCACGTGGTTTCTAAGGATGGATGGAGTGATGGTGGATCCTTCTAAGATTGAGACAGTGAAGAATTGGGTAAGACCTACTAATGTGTCAAAATAAGGAGCTTTGTTGGTTTAGCTAGCTACTACCGTCGATTTGTCAAGGGATTCTCTTCTATTGCTTCCCAATTGACGAACTTTACTAAGACAAATGTTCCATTTGTATGGTCGGATGAATGTGAGGAAAGCTTTCAGAAACTCAAGACCTTCTTGACTACTGCACCAATCCTTACCTTGCCAGTAGAGGGTAGGAATTTCATTGTTTATTGTGATGCATTTTATTCTGGTTTGGGTGCAGTGCTAATGCAAGAGAAGAATGTAATTGCTTATGCTTCGAGGCAATTAAAGGTGCACGAACGCAATTACCCGACCCATGATTTGGAATTAGCCGCGGTAGTATTTTCATTAGAGCAATGGAGGCACTATCTGTATGGGGTTAAGTGTGAAGTCTATACGGATCATCGTAGCCTACACTATGTCTTTACTCAGAAGGATTTGAACTTGAGACAGAGGAGATGGATGGAACTACTAAAGGACTATGATGTTACCATCTTGTATCACCTAGGAAAGGCTAATGTTGTTGCAGACGCCTTAAGTAGAAAAGCAGGGAGCATGGGAAGTCTAACCCACTTACAAGTCTCTAGACGCCCGTTGGCTAGAGAAATCCAAAACTTGGCTAATGACTTTATGAGGCTAGAAGTAAAGGAGAAGGGAGGATTTTTGGCTTGTGTGGAGGCGAGATCTTCTTTTCTTGACAAGATCAAGGGAAAACAGTTTGATGATGAGAAACTAAGTCGAATTCGGGATATGGTGTTGCGAGGAGAGGCTAAAGAAGCAATAATGGATGAGGAAGGTGTTTTGAGGATTAAGGGAAGGGTAAGTGTGCCCCGTGTGGATGATTTTATCAACACTATTCTTACAGAGGTTCATAGTTCTGGATATTCTATACATCTTGGTGCAACCAAGATGTACCGTGACCTTAAGCAACACTTTTGGTGGAGTAGAATGAAGCGACATTGTGGATTTTGTTGCCAAATGTCCAAATTGTTAACAATTAAAGTATGAACACCAGAGGCCCGGAGGAACACTTCTGAGAATGCCCATTCCGGAATGGAAGTGGGAGAGAATTGCAATGGAGTTCGTGGTTGGTCTTCCAAAGACATTGGGTAAGTTTTATTCGATTTGGATAATTGTGGACAGATTAACTAAGTCTGCTCACTTCATTCCAGTCAAGGTGACTGACATAGTAGAGAAGTTAGCCAAAATCTATATCTCTGAAATTATTCGACTTCATGGAGTTCCACTCTCCATTATATCAGATAGAGGTACACAGTTTACTTCTACGTTTTGGAGAACATTGCATGCGAAATTAGGTACTAGGTTGGACCTTAGTACTGCATTTTACCCTCAGACCGATGGTCAGTCTGAGCGAACGATTCAAGTATTGAAGGATATTCTTCGTGCATGTGTGATAGAATTTGGCGGTCATTGGGACAACTTTTTACCCTTAGCGGAGTTTTCATACAATAATAGCTATCACTCCAGTATTGACATGGCTCCATTTTAAGCATTGTATGGGAGGAGATGTAGGTCTCCCATTGGTTGGTTTGATACATTTGAGGTTAGACCTTGGGGTACTGACCTTTTGAGGGATTCATTGGAGAAAGTGAAATATATTCAAAAAAAGCTTTTAGCGGCGCAAAGTAGGCAAAAGGAGTATGCAGATCGAAAGGTTAGAGCCTTGGAGTTTATGGAGGGTGAGAAGGTCTTGCTGAAGGTGTCGCCCATGAAAGGGGTGATGCGGTTTGGTAAAAGAGGTAAGCTAAGCCCAAGGTATATTGGACCATTTGAAGTACTTAAGCGAGTAGGGGAGGTGTCTTATGAATAAGCCTTGCCTCCAGGGTTGTCTGGAGTGCATCCGGTATTTCATGTGTCAATGTTGAAAAGATACCTGGGGAATGGAAACTACATTATCCGTTGGGATTCAGTTCTGCTTGATGGGAATTTGTCTTATGAGGAGGAGCCTGTTGCTATTTTAGATAGAGAAGTCCGCAAGCTGAGGTCAAGGGAGATTGCATCTATCAAAGTTCAATGGAAGAATAGACCAGTTGAAGAGGCAACTTGGGAGAAGGAGGCTGATATACAAGAAAGATACCCACATCTTTTTACAGATTTAGGTACTCCTTTTCGCCCTTGTTTTTCTTCTTGTGATCGTTCGAGGGAATGATGGGTAAATTGATATCTATTGTAACGACCTGTTTAGTCGTTTTGAGCAGCAGATTTTAATTCTTGAAAAACAGGCTGAGACGACGGATCCCATGACGGACCGTCATGGGCACGATGGACCGTCGAGGGGGTCTTGTTCCAAAACACTTAGAATTCTGAAATTTGGGTACTGAAATCGAGTCTCTGAACTTCGTCACGGAATGGCAGGACGGACTGTCGTGAGCACGACGGACCGTCACACATCTTCCACAGAAATTAAGTCTCTGAACATTGTGACAGACCTACAGGACGGACCGTCGCAGGTTGCGTAATCCCAGGCTGGGTCGGATTTCTGTTAAGTAATTTAAGGGGCGTTTTGGACTATTCTTGCTATAATTACAAATTTAGTGGGTTAATATTAATAAGTCAATTTCTTGGGGGGTTAAAAGAGATATGTAACGACCTGTTTAGTCGTTTTGAGCAACAGAGTGCATTTCTGGAAAAACTGCCAGAGACGACGTGTGTCCCGACGGACCGTCGTGGTCACGACGGCCCGTCGAGGCAGTGTCGTCCCATGGCACTAAGAATTTTGAAATTGGGTACTGAAAATCGACTCTCTATAAATTGTGACGGACCTGCAGGACGTGCCGTCACATCCACGACGAACGTCGTGAGTCCCGTTGCAAAACACTTCAACTTTTGAGAATTTGGTACGAGAAACGAGTTTCTGACCGTCAGGACGGAGGTGCAGGACGGACCGTCACAGGTGTGACGGGCCGTCACAGCCACCTGGAACCGGGGAGGTGCGACGACCACCGTGACGGACCGTCGCAGGCACGACGGCCCGTCACAGGTCACGCAATCCTAGGCAGTTTAGGATTCTCCACACGTTTTAAGGGTCGTTTTTGACTATTCTTTCCTTAATTATAAAGATTGAGGGGTAACATTAATAAGTCTAATTACTTAGGGGTTAAAAGGGGTAACCTTAAGTTAATTAGAGGGGTTTATTGTCCTTTTTCACACTTAATTATATGATTAATTAGGGTAAAAGAAAGAGGGTTTGAACATAGAAAACAAAAGAGAAAGAACAGAAAGAGGGATAGAGAGATCGATCGAGAGGCTGAGGAAGGAAAATAACAAAGCTTGGGAGATTTCTTGTCGATTTCAATTCTTTGGTGGAGGTAGGTTATGGTTTATATTACGATATTCGTAGTGAACTCTTGATAGTGAATAATATGTGTTGATGATATTGTAAACCTGTCTATATGCTTATTGTATGCTTGTATGAATATGATTATGTGATGTTTATAAAACAAGCATGATGAAAACCATTGAATCCCAAATCTTGAAAGAAACTTTAATCTATATGATAATGCCATGGTATGGTATAAAAGAAGGCTTGATGAATTAAAGTATTGGGATTGATGATGCCTTGGTTTAGAGAAGGCTTGATGAACGGATAATGAGATTAGTGGATCGGAGTGTGTCACGTTCCGACACATAGAATTAGTGGATCGGAGTGTCACGTTCCGACACATAGAATTAGTGGATCGGAGGTGTCACGTTCCGACACATAGTATTAGTGGGACGGGTGTCACGAACCGACACGTAGATGTAGGGGATCGGAGTGTCACGTACCGACACATATAGGGGATCGGTAGTGTCACGTTTCGAACATATAGGGGATCGGAGTGTCACGTTCCGACACATATAGGGGATCGGAGTGTCACGTACCGACACTAGTAGTAGGGGATCGGATAGTGTCACGTACCGACACAAGAGGAAGAAAGATAATGAATCTCGAAAGATTGTTAATATACTCAACATAATGAACTTAATCCCCAAATGAGTATGGTATTGAGGCTTGAGTCCTCATGGATGAACTTGATGGTATTTATTGACGATTATACTACTTGTTGCTACATGTTGAGTTTATAGTTGATTTATAATATTACTTGATATGTATTATCGCCTATTTTGAGTTAACCGATGATATCTACTCAGTACTGTGGTTGTACTGACCCCCTACTTTTATGTTTTCCTCTTGTTATTTGTGTTATGCAGCAAACGTTCCGTCAACTTCGACTCAGCAGTAGATCAAGCCCGTCTTCACTCCATCGAAAATTCAGGGTGAGCTAATGCGTCTAGCTTGGACTGGGTCTCCTTCTTCAAGTCTTGATGCCTTGAACTTCCGGCATGGACTAGCTTTTAGTATTTTGTCTTAGACAGTTTTAGTTTAGAAATTGAGATAGATGTTCTTGTGATGATGACTTCCAGATTTTGGGAATATTATAATAGTTGAGTTGTTTATTATGAGTTTAAGTCTTCCGCATTATTTCTGTTGATATTACATTGAAATGTTAATGGTTAGATTGGTTGGTTCGCTCACATAGGAGGGTAAATGTGGGTGCCAGTCGCGGCTCCGATTTGGGTCGTGACAGACTTGGTATCAAAGGCACATTCAGGTTCATCACAAGACAGTCATAGAACAGGTCTAGTAGAGTCTTAAGGAACGGTAGGGGGACGCCTTTATTTTTCCTTGAGAGGCTATAAGACTTTAGGAAAATTCCATTCTTTCATTCTTTCTTTCGTGCTACTACTTGAGTCCAATTGGTATCTAGGTGTTACAAATTGGTATCTGACCATCTTCATTCTATTTCGCAGATGGTTAGAACTAGAGCAACGACCGCACCAGCAGCAACAACGGAAAGACATGAAAACTACTGAGCCAGCCACTGGGGCTGTGGCTCGAGGAGGAAACAGCGGCAAGAGGCCGTGGAAGAGGTCGTGGGAGGACGTCCTCTAGAGGGAGAGGACGAGCCCCTAGCCCATCTGATGCTAGGGCAGTGACTCCTCCACCGACGGAGGATGCAGTAAGAGAGGGTGAGGAAGGGGAAAACGAACAAGGGCAGAATGAGGAAATGCCACCCCAACCTACCCCAGAGATGATCAACCAAGTACTTGCTTATCTTAGTGGGTTGTCTGATCAGGGTCAAGCACCTCCAGTGGTTTCTGCACCAACACCTCCGGTTTCAGAGATACGACATGCGGCTACTATGGCTCCCCGCATGGATGCAACATTGGGAATAGGCACATTTCCACGTCTGACTACTGGGCCTATTATGACAAACGATCAACACGAACTTTTTAGTAAGTTCTTGAAATTGAAACCTCCAGTCTTCAAGGGTGCAGAATCTGAGGATGCTTATGATTTTCTGGTTGATTGTCATGAGCTACTACACAAGATGGGGATAGTAGAGAGGTTTGGTGTCGAGTTCGTGAGCTATCAGTTCCAAGGTAATCCAAAATGTGGTGGCGTTCACATGTTGAGTGTCAACCAACAGAGGCACCACCTATGACTTGGGAATCATTCTCTACCCTATTTATGGAAAAGTATATCCCCCGCACTTTGAGGGATAGGAAAGAGGGTGAGTTCTTGAGTCCTGAACAGGGAAGGATGACAGTAAAAGCGTATGAGGCTAAATTTCGCGCACTATCCAGATATGCCACCCAACTTGTTTCAGTCACAAGAAGAACGGATCCGCCGTTTTGTGAAAGGGTTGAGGTCAGAATTGCGGATTTCAGCCTTACAGATAGCGGCAACGGCAACATCCTTCCAAGAGGTGGTAGACTTTGTGATTGAGGTGGAAGGAGTGAAACCAGATGACTTCACCACGACATCGACATCAAAGAGGTTTCGAAGGGGAGGTGAGTATAATGGTTCTTATTCTAGAGGACAGAACTCCGGAGGTCACTCAAATCGACCAATACAGTCTTCACTACAGACTGTAGTTGGGGGTCCACCTCAGAACGGTCAACACTACTCCGAGAGAGACTATGCCCGATTCCAGAGAGTGCTATGGATGTGGGGAGATTGGACATATAGGAGGAATTGTCCAAAACAGAGTTACAGAGCCCCACTAGCTAGAGGTAGGGGTGGTTATGGTAGAGGCCGTTTTTCTGGAGGACGTGGGGTCGAGGGTAATGGCGGTCACCAAAACGGCCAGAGGTGAAGGGCAAACAAAACGAGCCACTACTACACAACATGGTAGGGGCAACGGACAAACGAATGATAGGGCCCATTGTTATGCTTTCCTGGGAGGTCTGAAGCGGAGGCGTCTGATGCTGTTATCACAGGTAATCTCTTGGTTTGTGATTGCATGGCATCTGTATTATTTGACCCTGGCTCCACGTTTTCATATGTATCTTCCTCATTTGCTAATGGTCTAAATTACATTGTGAATTACTTGACATGCCTATTCGTGTTTCTACTCCGGTGGGTTGAGTCTGTGATAGTCGAAAAAGTGTATAGGTCTTGTTTGGTGAATTTTTTGGGGGCGAAACACTTATGTAGACTTGGTTATTTTAGAATGGGTGACTTTGACGTAATTCTGGGTATGACTTGGCTTTCTCCGAATTTTGTGCGATTTTGGATTGTAATGCTAAAACGGTGATGATCTAGCCAAGCCTGGGGCAGATCCGTTAGTGTGGGAGGGTGACTACACTTCCAATCCGGTGCGTATAATCTCCTTTATTCGTGCTCAGAAGATGGTTAGTAAGGGTTGTCTAGCTTTCTTGGCACATCTTAAGGATGACACTACTCAAGTACCATCGATTGAGTCAGTTTCGGTAGTCTGTGAGTTTTTGGATGTGTTCCCTGCAGATCTTCCCGGTATGCCACCAGATAGGGATATAGACTTCTGCATTGATTTGGAACCCGGTACTCGCCCCATTTCTATACCCCCGTATAGAATGGCTCCCGCCGAATTAAGAGAGTTAAAGGCACAACTTCAAGAGTTGTTGAGCAAAGGCTTCAATTAGACCAAGTGCATCTCCTTGGGGTGCTCCGGTGCTATTTGTGAAGAAGAAGGATGGGAGTTTCCGAATGTGCATAGATTACCGACAGTTGAACAAAGTAACTATTAAGAACAAGTACCCCATTCCTCGCATTGATGACTTGTTCGATCAGTTACAAGGTGCTTGTGTCTTCTCAAAGATTGACTTGAAGTCCGGTTATCACCAATTGAAAATACGAGCAACGGATGTTCCAAAGACTGCTTTTGAACTAGATATGGGCATTATGAATTTGTGGTAATGTCATTTGGTCTTACGAATGCCCCCGCCGCCTTCATGAGCTTGATGAACGGGATTTTCAAGCCATACTTGGACTCTTTTGTGATTGTGTTCATTGATGATACTACTGATATACTCCAAAGTAAGAAGGAACATGAGGAGCATTTGAGAATGGTGTTAGAGTTGTTAAGAAAGAAAAAGCTTTATGCGAAATTCTCCAAGTGTGAGTTTTGGCTAGATTCAGTGTCCTTCTTGGGGCACGTGGTTTCTAAGGATGGAGTGATGGTGGATCCATCTAAGATTGAGACAGTGAAGAATGGGTAAGACCTACAAACGTGTCAGAAATAAGGAGTTTTGTGGGGTTAGCTAGCTACTACCGACGATTCGTCAAGGGATTCTCTTCTATTGCTTCCCAATTGACGAACTTGACTAAGCAAGATGTTCCATTTGTATGGTCAGATGAGTGTGTGAGGAAAGTTTCAGAAACTCAAGACTTTGTTGACTACCGCCCGCACCTATCCTTACCCTGCCAGTAGAGGGTTAAGAACTTCATTGTTTATTGTGATGCATCCTATTCGGGTTTGGGTGCAGTGTAATGCAAGAAGAATGTGATTGCTTATGCTTCGAGGAAATAAAGGTGCATGAACGTAACTATCCGACCCATGATTTGGAGTTGGCCGCGGTAGTATTTGCACTAAAGCAATGGAGACACTATTTGTATGGGTTAAGTGTGAGGTCTATACGGACCATCGTAGCCTACAGTATGTCTCACTCAGAAGACTTGAACTTGAGAGAAGAGGAGATGGATGGAACTACTAAAGGACTACGACATCACTATCTTGTATCATCCGGGGAAGGCGAATGTTGTGGCAGATGCCTTGAGTAGAAGGCCGGAAGCATGGGAAGTCTAGCTCATTTGCAAGCTTCTAGACGCCCATTGGCTAGAGAAGTGCAGATTTTGGCTAAGACCTTATTAGGTTAGAAATAAACGAGAAGGGAGGACTGTTAACTTGTGTTAGAGGCAAAATCCTCTTTTCTCGATCAGATAAGGGGAAACAGTTTGATGATGAGAAACTAAGGCGAATTCGAGATAAAGTGTTGCAAGGAGAGGCTAAGGAAGCAGAAATAATCGATGGGGAAGGTGTTTTGAGGATCAAGGGAAGAGTATGTGTACCCCGCATCGATGATTTGATCAACACTATTCTTACAGAAGCTCATAGTTCCGGATATTCTATACAATCCTGGTGCAAACAAGATGTATCGCGACCTAAAGCAACACTTCTGGTGGAGCAGAATGAAGCGAGATATTGTTGAGTTTGTGGCCAAATGTCCAAATTGTCAACAAGTAAAGTATGAACACCAGAGGCCCGGAGGAACACTTCAGAGAATGCCCATTCCTGAATGGAAGTGGGAGAGAATCGCGATGGACTTCATGGTTGGTCTTCCCAAGACATTGAGTAAGTATGACTCTATTTGGGTGGTTGTTGATAGGCTAACTAAGTCCGCTCATTTCATTCCGGTCAAGGTGACCTACAATGCAGAGAAGTTAGCTAAGATCTACATCTCAGAGATCGTTCGGTTGCATGGAGTTCCACTCTCCATCATATCAGATAGAGGTACGCAGTTTACTTCTAAGTTTTGGAGGACAGTACATGCTGAATTAGGTACTAGGTTGGACCTTAGTACTGCGTTTCACCCTCAGACTGATGGTCAGTCTGAGCGAACCATTCAAATGTTGGAGGATATGCTGTTCGTGCGTGTGTGATGGAGTTTGGCGGCCATTGGGATAGCTTTTTACCTTTGGCGGAGAGTTTTCATACATAATAGCTATCACTCCAGTATTGACATGGCTCCATTTGAAGCATTGTATGGGAGGATGGTGTAGATCTCCCATTGGTTGGTTTGACGCCTTTGAAGTTAGACCTTGGGGGACTGATCTGTTAAGAGATTCTATGGAGAAGGTGAAAGTTATTCAAGAAAAGCTTTTAGCGGCTCAAAGTAGACAAAAGGAGTATGCAGACCGAAGGTTAGAGACTTGGAGTTCATGGAAGGTGAACAAGTCTTGTTGAAGGTTTCGCCCATGAAAGGGGTGATGCGGTTTGGAAAAAGAGGTAAGTTAAGTCCAAGGTACATTGGACCATTGAGGTACTAAAGCGAATAGGGGAGGTGGCTTATGAATTAGCCTTACCCCCAGGGCTGTCCGGAGTGCATCCGTGTTTCATGTATCCATGTTGAAGAGATACCACGGAGATGGAAACTACATTATCCGTTGGGATTCAGTTTTGTTGGATGAGAACTTGACTTATGAAGAGGAACCGGTTGCTATATTAGATAGAGAAGTTCGCAAGTTGAGGTCGAGAGAGATTGCATCCATCAAAGTGCAATGGAAGAATCGACCGGTTGAAGAGGCTACTTGGGAGAATGAGGCAGATATGCAAGAAAAATACCACATCTGTTTACAGATTCAGGTACTCCTTTTCGCCATTGTTTTCCTTCTTTTGATCGTTCGGGGACGAACGATGGGTAAATTGGTATCTATTGTAACGACCTGTTTAGTCGTTTTGAGCAACAGAGTGCATTTCTGGAAAAACTGCCAGAGACGACGTGTGTCCCGACGGACCGTCGTGGTCACGACGGCCGTCGAGGGAGTGTCGTCCCATGGCACTTAGAATTTTGAAATTGGGTACTGAAAATCGACTCTCTGTAAATTGTGACGGACCTGCAGGACGTGCCGTCACATCCACGACGAACCGTCGTGAGTCCGTTGCAAAACACTTCAACTTTTGAGAATTTGGTACGAGAAACGAGTTTCTGACCGTCAGGACGGAGGTGCTGGACGGACCGTCACAGGTGTGACGGGCCGTCACAGCCACCTGGAACCTGGGGAGGTGCGACGACCACCGTGACGGACCGTCGCAGGCACGACGGCCCGTCACAAATCACGCAATCCCAGGTAGTTTAGGAATTCTCCACACGTTTTAAGGTCGTTTTTGACTATTCTTTCCTTAATTATAAAATTAAGGGGTAACATTAATAAGTCTAATTACTTAGGGGTTAAAAGGGGTAACCTTAAGTTAATTAGAGGGGTTTATTGTCCTTTTTCACACTTAATTATATGATTAATTAGGGTAAAAGAAAGAGGGTTTGAACATAAGAAAACAAAAGAGAAAGAACAGAAAGAGGGATAGAGAGATCGATCGAGAGGCTGAGGAGAAAATAACAAAGCTTGGGAGATTTTTGTCGATTTCAATTCTTCGGTGGAGGTAGGTTATGGTTTATATTACGATATTCGTAGTGAACTCTTGATAGTGAATAATATGTGTTGATGATATTGTAAACCTGTCTATATGCTTATTGTATGCTTGTATGAATATGATTATGTGATGTTGATAAAACAAGCATGATGAAAACCATTGAATCCCAAATCTTGAAAGAAACTTTAATCTATGATATTAATGATAATGCCTTGGTATAAAAAAAGAAGCTTGATGAATTAAAGTGATTGGGATTGATGATGCCTTGGTTTAGAGAAGGCTTGATTAACGGATATAATGAGATTAGTGGATCGGAGTGTCACGTTCCGACCATAGAATTAGTGGATCGGAGGGTCACGTTCCGACACATAGAATTAGTGGATCGGAGTGTCACGTTCCGACACATAGTATTAGTGGGACGGGTGTCACGAACCGACACGTAGATGTAGGGGATCGGAGTGTCACGTACCGACACATATAGGGGATCGGAGTGTCACGTTCCGACACATATAGGGGATCGGAGTGTCACGTTCCGACACATATAGGGGATCGGAGTGTCACGTACCGACACATAGTAGTAGGGGATCGGAGTGTCACGTACCGACACAAGAGGAAGAAAGATAATGAATCTCGGAAGATGTTAATATACTCAACATAATGAACTTAATCCCCAAATGAGTATGGTATTGAGGCTTGAGTCCTCATGGATGAACTTGATGGTATTTATTGACAATTATACTACTTGTTGCTACATGTTGAGTTTATAGTTGATTTTATATATTACTTGATATGTATTATCGCCTATTTGGGTTAACCGATGATATCTACTCAGTACGTGTGGTTGTACTGACCCCCTACTTTTATGTTTTTCTCTTGTTATGTGTTATGCAGCAAACGTTCCGTCAACTTCGACTCAGCAGTAGATCAAGCCCGTCTTCACTCCATCGGAAATTCAGGGTGAGCTAATGCGTCTAGCTTGGACTGGGTCTCCTTCTTCAAGTCTTGATGCCTTGAACTTCCGGCATGGACTAGCTTTTAGTATTTTGTTCTTAGACAGTTTTAGTTTAGAAATTTGAGATAGATGTTCTTGTGATGATGACTTCCAGATTTTGGGGATAATAATAATAGTTTTTGATTTGTTTTTATTAATGAGTTAAGTCTTCCGCATTTCTTTTGTTGATATTGTATTAAAATGTTAAGGGTTAAATTGGTTGGTTCGCTCACATAGGAGGGTAAATGTGGGTGCCAGTCGCGTCCCCGATTTGGGTCGTGACAAGATAACCTTGAGTTAATTAGTGGGTTAATTCCTCATCTTTTATAACTTATTATATGCTAATTAGGGTAAAATAAAGAGGGTTTGAATAAGAAAAATAGAAAGAACAAGGACAGGGAAAGAGAAATGATCGAGAGAGATACGAACAAAGAGGAAACACAAAGCTTTGGGAAATTGCTTGCTTGATCACGAATCTTCGGTGGAGGTAGGTTATGGTTTTTATGCTATTCGTAGTAAACTCTTAATAGCGAATGATATGTATTGGTAGTATTGTAAACCCTTCTATATGCTTAATTGTATGCTTGCATGAATGTGCTTACATAATTGTGATAAAATAAGCATGATGAAGCTATTGAATCCTAAATCTTGAGAAATCCTAATCTACTTTGTTAATGATGATGCCTTGGTGTAAAAGAAGGCTTGATGAACTAAAGTAATGAGATTGATGATGCCGTGGTGTAAAAGAAGGCTTGATGAATTAAAGTAATGAGATTAGTTGGGCGGGTGTCACGAATCGACACGTAGAATTAGGGGATCAGGTGTCACGAACGAACACATAGAATTAGGGGATCGGGTGTCACGAACCGGCACGTAGAATTAGAGGATGAGGTGTCACGAACCGGCACGTAGAATTAGGGGATCGGGTGTCACGAGACCAACACGTAGAATTAGGGGATCGTGTGTCACGAACCAACACGTAGAATTAGGGATCGGAGTGTCACGTTCCGACACATAGTAGTAGGGGATCGGAGTGTCACGTTCCGACACATAGTAGTAGGGGAGCGGAGTGTCACGTACCGACACAAGAGGAATAAAGATAATGAATCTTGAAATATGTTAATATGCTCAACCTAATGAACCTAATTCCCAAATGAGTATGGTATTGAGGCTTGAGTCCTCATGGGTGAACTTGGCGGTACTTATTGATGATTATAGTGCTTGTGGTTGCTATATGTTGAGTATTGTAGTTGATTTATGGTATTATCTGATATATACTGTTCTCTATTTTGAGTTAGCCGATGATACCTACTCAGTATTGTGTTTTGTACTGACCCCTACTTGTATGTTTCTTTCTTTGTTATATGTGGAGTGCAGCAAACGTATTGTCGTCTTCAACTCAACCGCTATTCTAGCCAGTCTTCATTACACCGTATTTCAGGGTGAGCTAATGCTTCTAGCTTGGACTGGATCTCCTTCTTCATGTCTTGATGACTTGAAGTTCCGGCATGGACTAGCTTTTATTTATTTTAGCTTCTTAGATACTTTTAGATTAGTAATTTGAGGATAGATGTTCTTGTGATGATGACTTACAGATTTTGGGGAATAATAGATGTTGAGTTTTAGAAGTTATTGAATTGATTTTCATTAATGAGTTTAAGTCTTCCGCATTACTTTCTGTTGATATTATATTGAAATGTTGGGGTTTAGATTGGTTGGTTCGCTCACATAGTAGGATAAGTGTGGGTGCCACTTGCGGCTCGGTTTTGGGTCGTGACAACTACTTAGTGTAGGTGGCGGTATGGGATGCTATCTATTTATTGCACTAAGTAGGATGTTTTGAAAGGAGAGTCTTGGTTTAATGTTTTGTAAAAGAGTGTGCTACATAGGGTAGGTGGTGGTATTGGATGCAATCTAATCATTTCACTAAATAGGCATTCGGAAAGGGAATTCTTGGTGTGTTGTTGGGTTTTCTAGTATTGTATTTCCGTTGAGTGGTTTGCTTTTGTTCTCTCGAGTTGAGCATGCCAAAAGGGAGGTAGTCCTTAGATAGGGAAACTCCGATTGAAATGATGCTTATTTCGTAATTGGCTATACTTTTGAAGTTCACTACATTGGAGTCAGTTTAGTTCACTGTAAGGGTTAAAAATGAGTTCCCTGTAATTTTTCGGTTACTTTTCCGTAAAATACTTTAATTTGTTAGAATTACGAAAATTCTTCTCTAAGCGTTGAATTATGATCCTTATTTAGTTTTACTTCTATATTTATGAATTTTTTTACTTAATTGACATGAAAATGTGGTTTTATTAAATTATCCCTTTTTGCATAGTTTGCCATATGTCATGCTTACTACATTGTATTGTACTAACCCCATACTTTTCTATACTCTATGATTATAGGTTGGAAGCTTTTGAAAGTTTGAAGGTAAAATTTGGGAAAGTTCCTCTTATGACAAATTATGTCCTAAAATATTTGAGGTTATAGTCCTTTTCTTAGTTTCTGATTTAAGACTTATTATTTATTTTCTTTTAATAAAAAGGGCTTTGTCCCTACAATATATGTCATGTCTTTAAGTTAGCTTATGACGATAAGAATCTTAAGTATTTATGAAAGATTTCCTTTTTATTATTTTATTGATGACAAGTTTTAATGTCGCACTAATTTACATGACTTATCTAATGAACGACAGTTAAAGGGCTTGTACAAGACCCCAAAGGTTCAAGTACACCTTGTCATGAACCTAGGGTTCTCCCTAGCTTCTAGGGGGTGCTTTCGGGTTGTGACAACATTGAACATGTCTAAATTTATAGAATATATCCTAGGGTGGTTACTCAATGTACATGACTATGAATTAATGATTAAGTTATGAACATGAAGTATATGATTTTATGAATAATTAATATGTATAGTATTTTTATGTTTTATGTGAAAAGTATTGTCATATAAGTATACATTCACACGTAAATTCAGATAATGAATAATGTAAGGTAATCTTGTAAAGAGGGAGTCTCTTGTAAGGTATTATTAATTGTACTGTAAACTAGATTGTGCTTGAATATTTTATATCCATGTAATAGGTTTTCTCACATGAATTAGGATGATGAAAGGAAATATTCATCTAATACCTATGAGATATGCATTTGAGGAGTTAGACCTCCTAAAGCCATTTTTATGAAGTAATGTTACTAAAGACTTTTCAATAAAGGGAAGTTTGCTTATCACTGAGTGAACTTGATGATGAGAGGTTCCCTTTTCCCGATGTGGAAAATCATTTTCACCATAGAACTCAAAAGGTGAATAACTAAAATTCCCAATAGTCATAAAGAGGTTTTCCTTGTAAACCTCCATGTTTCCATAACTATATTGTACCATTGAACCTAGCTAGTGGATCCACTTAATACGCTAGAATGTGTAATAGTATAAAAAGTCTAAAGACTAATCTAGAGCTTAACATGAGAGTCTAAGAGTTTTACGTCTATTTTAAGATTAAATATAATTTATATAAGTTATTTACGATTTTTATAATCAAAACGTCAAGAAACATCCATGACGTGCGAAAACTAGCTCAAGAGGTGCTAGTGTGCCTTAGCCTATTTTACTAATTTTTAGGAACCTGATTTCGATTGAATTTTTGTAGTAAGGATATAATACTTATTCAAGTTGTTTTAGGGTAGAATTTTTGGGTACGACTCCCAAAGGAAGGACCAAAGGGTCCTTGAGGAGGACCCTCGCATTGTGGCTAAAAACTATCTTGAGAGAGTAGCCACCAATGGTTGCTGGCCACGAGGCATGGCCTTATCAATGAGGCATTGATGTACACCGTCCATTATCCCCATTACATTTCATGATGAGTCATTTTGGAAGGTCTTTTACCAAAAAGATGGATGTGTAGCACGGAAGGGACACTGGCCGTCGATTGACCTACGACCTCTAGGTTTGGGTCTCGTAGGTCAGGTAACTGTTTTGCCCTCATATTTTAATTATTAATTAATTAAGTAGTTAGTTTATTAGTGAGGGGTAAATTCAGGTCTAATCTTTTTTGTTGATGACTTATATAAATCCCCCAACCTTATGAAACTAACCCAACTCACATAATTCCAAAAACCAAATTGTTCTTCCTTTTATCTTCTTTCTCACTCCCAAAGAAACTCCATAGAAGACCAAGTAACGGAGGGTCTAAGTAATATATAATACTAATTTTATCTGTCATTCTTCATCAATTAACAATGTATGGGATTCCTATCACCTTTGTTGATTCTTTCCCCAAATCGTTACCAAAATTGATTTCAAAAAGATTAATTTCAAGTGTGTTTTCTTCTATTACGACTTTGATGTTCTAAACTGCTTTCTTATGGTTTATTTAGATAATTATGATTATATTATGATATAATAAGATTCAATTATTTTAAGTCTTTATGATTTAACCTATTTTTGTACATTAGATCACGAAATAAACCCAACTCTCTAACCGGTTATAAACTAGTAATGGATTGTTGTGTATTGACTCAATTGACTTCATTAATGTGTAAATTACTATTTTATGATGATATTACATCTATTTTGGGGTTTAATTGGATGGTTTACATTAAACACATATATTATGACTTGTGAAGGAGATTGGGTAAGTCTTGTGATCTCAATCCTTTACTTCCATTATGATTACTTGTGTTAGTGACAAATTTTTATTGAAGAACATCTTATGATTGGATTTATGTGTTTTGGTATGATGTTGATTTGTAATTTCTTAATTTATGAATTGCGAGCTGTTGGCTAAGATGTATTAATATAAGGATGATTATGTAAATGTGCTAACCACACATGTGTGAATTGTATTGAAAGGACAAGACTCATGTGATTCCTATTGAGCTATCATGACTATTAAGAGGTTGACCCTATGACCTAAACTATGTTAGATTATTAATGAAAGAAATTTCAAAAGGGACTCTAGCTTAGCACCTATTAAACTAGAAATGGGGAGTGTCTCTTCCCACATTGGGGAAGGGGGATCACTAATGTAATCATGAGATAGGAGACTTTAATGCATGTACCATAAAGAGGGTCCAAACTACATCTCCTAGTTCATGAACTATCTTGCCCCCATAGGAATACTACCTAGTGTATCCACATAAATGCTATATTTATATTTTTGTACTACCTTGATAAGTAGTCCTCCTTCTTTCGGCGTAGGTTTCTATAACACCAGTATCCACATTATATGATGTGGTCTATGTCGGTTAAAGCATGATGTTTCCAAAAGAACAAAAATGAACAAACAAGGTTAAATATAGCTAGGTTGACCTAAGCAATTTGGCTTAGTTTAGGTAGGGGTATGGACTCTACCTATACATTTCACTAGTTAGACTTGAAGGAAGTTACAGTAGGATGTTATTATGAACTTATATGCTGATAAATGTAAATGATATGTATAGGTTTATCTTAATTAATTAAACTATGTGATGTTTGTTTCACTTATGAACATGAGATTGGTCTCTATTACTAAAGTGTGATGTTGTTTACTCTTAATGATATAGTATGTGAAGTTGGGAATTTCTTATAGTTCTTATTGGGTTTACTTGATTGAGGTTTATGGGACCTTACTTATTCATTGCACTAGTGGACTTAATGGGGGCGTATCAGTGATGGTCTTAATTTTTTTTATGATATTATGAACTCTTATACATGCTTCTTTATGTTATAACTTCATGATAGAGTTATCCTTATTATGTGCGCAATTATGATGATATGCATGTTGACTTGACTAGACTTGGTATTGTTGGTCTTTTGATGTACATGGTCTTGACATAAGGAATATGTGTTTTTTGACTTGTATTGTTTCATCAATGTTCATAAGGCTTTTAAAAATGACTCTTTATGCTTTTGAATAAAGATCCTTTTAGTATGATTTCTATGTAGTATGTGGATACGATTCCTCTCGTTTTCCCCAAAATTGTAGCTTTTGGTCGTTGATGGGTTCGTGAAGACTTTTGAAGGAAAGCTTGGAATCATTCTCCAAGGGTAGGTATGCCCTCAAGTCCGAGGATGATGTCGTGTTATTACTCTAGATATGGTTCTTTGTTATAGTCTAAAGATAATGATATCATTCATATTTTTTCAAGATATTAGTGTAAACCCTTTGTTTCCTTTTGCACTGCGTAAGGGCTTAAGACCATTTTGATTTGACTCCGTTTAGATGGTTAATGTGAGACATCCTTTTTTAGGACTATGATATATATCTTATATATATGTGCCATAAAAGTAAAAGCCTATGTAATATTCTTGTACGAAAGGTCTATATATACTCGATATGAATATATTATGTGTAAGAGAGAGGTCTAAGTTAACCTTATGAAGTAGTGTAGCTAAATAATTTTATACTTTCTATATTTTTAACGTGTAAATGTAATGATGAATGCTAAGAGGCTAGTTCGGGTCCTTTTCGAGGATGACGACGTCGGGTACATCTATGGGGTACTTCCCAGATGTGACAATCTTTGTATCAGACGAAGTATTTTAAGATATCTAGAGGCGATGTCTCATTAAACAACATCTATGTAGATTCTTATTCATAATTGTGATGTGCATTACACTTATGAAGGAGAAAGGATTTGATTATTAGAAAGTTTCATCCTCTTATATTCCCATGTCGTGCCTCTAGAATCTATTTATATGCTTTAACCTAAACCTAGTATCATGGTTATAGGTATGAATACTCGGAGACACTTGCTAGAAGGGCCAAAGAAGAAATGGATAATGTGGGATGACAAGACAATAAAGTTCATCCAAAATGTAACTAAGTGACTCAACTTGAAGAAGCTGCTATGGGTGATCAAGTTTCGATTGACACAATACATGACCTCTGAAGCTAATGTCGTCACTTCTCAAGTTCAAGACATAATGGCTCAAGTGAATAGAGATGTTGGACATCGATTGCCTCAAAATTCTAACAATATGCCCTCTCGATTCAGAGATTTTACATGAATAAATCATCCTTTGTTCTATGGGTCGAGGGCGGATTAAGACCCTCAAGATTTTCTTGATAAGGTCTATAATATTCTTTATGCTATGGATTTGACTTCATATAAGAAGGCCGAGTTGGCAGACTATAAACATAAGGATGTGGCCCAACCTTTGTATTTGTAATTGACGGATAATCGGGGACAATGGGGTGGTTCGGTGACTTGGGAGATCTTCAAGAGAGAATTTCTTGATCGGTTCTTTCCTAGAGAGTTGAGGGGTATCTGTTGACTTGGTTGAAGAATGTCATTCGGGTATGCTTTATGATAATATGAATATCTCTCCCGTCTCATGGTTCATGGTCAACATGTGGAAGAGAGTCGGCCAAGGAGAAAAAGTATGGAGCACAAGATGGCAAAGTCTTATGAAGGTGGTTTCTCAAACGGTAGGCTTGACATTCAAGACAAGCCTAGATCTAAAAAGAGGCTTTCTAATCAACTTCCTTCCAAATTTCCAAAGGATGATGATGATAGAGTGTCTAACTATATGTCTCAAAAGGGAAGAGGTACTAGCTCATCAAGCAAGAAGCCAACTTGTGGAATGTGTGGCAAGAAGCATTATGGTGATTGCCTTATAGGGACATACAATTACTTTGGGTGTGGAAAGAGAGGCCACAACGTTAGGGATTGCCCTTTATTGAAGGAGGAATAAAAAGGTAACGATATGTTACAACTCTTCTCTGTTGATGTCTATGATTTACTTGATCCGTGTAGTACATTATCTTTTGTTACTCCCTTGATAGCTAACTCTTCTCCCTGATGTTCTAAATGAAACTTTAATAGTACCTACCCCGGTAGATGAGTCGGTGTTTGCAAAGAGGGTATATATATATAAATTGTCCTATAATATTGCCAAATAGAGTTACGCATTTTTAATTAGTAAAACTTCATAAGGATGATTTTGATGTAATTTAAGATATGGATTGGTCGCCATATTTTTTTCCTTCCATATATTGGAGGATAAAAATTTTCAAGTTTAATTTTTGAGATGAACCCATCTTATAGTGGAAGGGGAAAGTTTTATTCCTAGAATTCGTATTATCTCTCTTCTTAATAATTGTAAAATTATCTCAAAGGGTTTTTTATACCATATTTTAAGGGTAAAAGGTTTAGATTCCGAAAATCCTCCCATTGAGTTAGTCACCTTAGTGAGGAAATTTGTAGCAGTCTTTCCTAATGATCTTCCCGTAATCCCTCATGGACAGGGAAAGTGATTTTGGTAATTACTTGCTACGAGATACAAACCCCATTTAAATTTGTCCTTATCGGATTACTTCCGAAGAATTCAAAGAGTTGAAGGCTTATGTCAAGGACTTACTAAACAAATGCTTCATTAGATCTAGAATTTCTCCATGAATTTCTCGATATTGTGTTTGGAGAATAGGTGTGGGTCCCTTAGAATTTGCATTGATTATCGCCAACTCAATATAGTCACTATAAATATCAAGTATCCTTTCACTGGGATAGATGACACCATTGATCAACTCTATGTGCAATGCTTCTTTTTTAAGTTTGACTTGAGATCGATGTATCACATAAACAGGGTGATAGATGAGGATATATAAAAAATTGTATTCCAAACTAGATATGGTCATGAGGAGTTCTTAGGAATGTCCTTTGGTCTCACTAATGCGCCGGCGAGATTTATAGATCTCATGAATAAGGTGCTTCGAACTTACCTAGATTCATTTGTCATTGTCTTCATTGATGACATCTTGGTATATTCTAAAAATGAGGGTGAACACATTGACCATTTGAGAATAGTGCTTAAAGAGCTTAAGGAACACCAATTATTTGCTATGTATAGCAAATGTGAGTTTTGATTGAGGTTGGTGGAGTTTTTTGGTCATATCATCTCTAATAAGGGGTTGAGGTAGATCAAAGGAAAACTGAGGTGGTAAGGAATTGGCCTAGACCAAAACTACAACCTACATTAGAAGCCTTTTCTGTCTAGCGAGATATTATAGGAGGTTTGTCCATGGTTTTGCGTCCATTACATCTCCTTTGACTTCTTTGACTCAAAAGAGTGTGAAATTTGAGTGATTGGAGGCATGTGAAAAAAGCACCCAAATCATTAAAGAAAGACCTACCTCCACTCTAGTGTTGACCTTGCAAGAGGGACGAAGGGATTCGTTGTATATTGTGATGCATCCCGAGTGGGCTTAGGGTGTGTTCTTATGCAATATTGGAAAGTAGTAATTTATGATTATTGACAATTTAATGTGCATGAGAAGAATTATCCAACATTTGATCTTGAGTAGCGGCCGTGGTATTTTCCTTGAAAATATGGAGCCATTATTTATATGGTGTCCATGTAGATGTATAAACCGACCACAAGAGTCTTTAATATGTTTTTACTCTAAAAGAGTTAAATCTTCGACAAATAAGGTTGTTTGAATTATTGAAAGATTATGACACGAATATTCTCTACCACCTGACAACGGCAATGTGGTTGCGGCTGCTCTAAGTCGTATGACCATGGGAAGTGTGTCTCATGTAGAAGAAGCCATGAGAGACCTCGTGAAAGATGTTCATAGGTTTGCTCGTTTGTGTGTTAGATTGAATGATTCCCTGAGTGGTAGTCTTATGGTCCATCATAACTCTGAATAGTCTTTGGAAGTTGAGGTGAAGTCTAAGCAATACCTTGATACACCGTTGATTGATTTGAAGGAATCAGTTCTTTGTAAGCTTAATGATTACTTCTCCTTAGGGGTTGATGGTGTGTTGAGGTATCAAGGAAGGTTGTGTGGTCCCAATGTTGATGACTTGTGAAATTGGGTTCTTGCGGAATCTCATGGTTCCTGTTATTCAATTCCTTCTAGTTTTACGAAGATGTACAATGACATTAGATAAGTGTTTGGTAGGAAGGCTTTAAGATGGATATAGGAGAATCTGTTGCCAAATTTCAAAATTGCATTCAAGTCAAAGCCGAGAACCATAGCCAAGTGGCTTACTTCAAGAAATCCAATTTCCAATATGGAAGTGGGAAGATATTATTAGGGAATATTTTGTAGGTTTGCCTCAAACACAAGCTACAGGACACTATATGGGTAGTTGTGTATAGGTTGACCAAATCAACTCTTTTTAGTCTTATCAAGTGCACACTCTCGGTGGAGGATTATTTAAAAATATTAATAGATGCGATTGTCTGTCGCCATGGTATTTCCGTTATCCATCATATTGTAACGACACAAATTACACCCAAGTAGTTACTATTGTCTTCTTCTTCAAAGGGTACAAAGACAAAGATCTTACTATTCGTCATCACATATTATAAGTCAAAATGTGTGGAAAATACAAAATTTTACTAATATAATGATAAGATATACATAGACCTCTAAAGAGGAAGCATACACAAGCTTATCACATATACAAATAAAATATATAGGATTTTTGTATAATACTTTCTCTCACATTAAACCATCGGTAAATTGAATCACAATAGTTTGGGCATAGCCCTTAGCTTATTACAATATGTCATATAAGCTACAATGAAAGTCTAAACATGAGAATGGAATAATTGTGTCAAAACATAGAAATCATTAATAAGGCTTTATGAGTGGCTTTATCCTAGGAAATTGTAACAACCTAATAAAATTGATATGCTAATTAATGCCTAATGTGTCTAGAATACCTACGATTAGACAGGGTTCTAACGGATTGATGCGCGTGGAACCATACCTTTGAACACTCACGACATACAAGCCAACTAACTTTGGGAGTTAGTTAAGCTAGGAAAGGTTGGGTCCCGCCTTGTAGGGCTCTCAAATATGAAGATTTACTCAGATGAGTCTTTACAAGACATAAAAAGGGGAAATCTTAAGTTTGGAGGGTCTAAGGGTAAAAAAGTCTTTTTTCCAGGACTAGGGCACTATCTTATTTACCCTAAAATATATTATTAATTATTTAATTAATAAGGCCGAGGGGTATTTTTGAGAGAGAGGGCCGAGAATTGGTTCCTAGAGTGAAGTCTTATTCAACCCGAGTTTGAACCTAGGTGGAAGAAATTAATTAGATTTGTTTTAATTTAAGTTCGTTAATTAATGTAATTAATTAATATTTATTATTAATTATCTGATTTAAAATAAAGGGTAAATCATATTTTTATCATTTAATAAAAACCTTATTTGACTAAGTCCTAAACTAGACTCCTAAGCCTTATAAAACTCTCACTTTCTCTCACATCTATCTCCTCAACATTCACATTCCTTCTTTCTTCTCACATTCAAGTTTCTGTTTGCCAACTAACATTCATGAATAGAAAATTTACCAAGGTTCTTCACACTTGAAGAACTAACACAATTATATATGAAAATCAAACGTTATTCAATCACGTAGGCAAAAAGAAGGATTTCCGTCGAGTGGGGTGTTGATCTTTTGGTGCTAGACGTGTGTTTGGAGAAGTTTTTTGTGCATAAATTGAAGGTTTAAACGTAAAAAAGGTATTGGTTTGATTCTCTCTTGGTCCCTTTGGTAAGAGATCCCTAAGGTTCAGTATATTCAATCCGAAAACTAGGGTTGTTCCCCGTAGCATGTCCTTGTAACTAGATCTTAATGATTCGTAGGTTGGATATGTTTGCTTGTAGATATTAGGCGTGTGTTGGGTTTTCAAGATTAATATGTTCATGTATGTGTGTTTGAAATCGTATGAAGGATCAACTATGCTATCCGAAACTATGTGTACGTGTGTGCAATGTAAACCATGGCTATTTGCCTCGACTTTAAGGCTCTAAAATGTGATGTTAGTTCTTTGTATTTCATTTACACATGATTATGTAAATAGTGATGTTCATAATTGATATAAAAATGTTGTTTTGATTGCAACTCATTATCGAATGAAATCTTTTAAATGCACCTACAGAACTAACTAAAAAAATTCTTTCGTCTAAACATATAATATTAAAGAAGTTAGAGAATTGGCAGCAAAAATTTCCAACATCTTGTTAATGAGAATAGGACAAGATAAGGGGATTTTCATTATATAAAAAATGAATTAAAATATGCGATACCACTAGGGGTTAAACCTGTGACCTCCCCATGTTGAAAATCAATGAAATAAGATGAGAAAAAGGGAATCTGACATGTGGGATTCAAACCCATGACCTTGGATGGAAAATGAATTATGTGAATAAGTAATGAGAGGAGTGGGATTCGAACACACCACCTATCAGTCAACTTAAGAAAATTAAAAAAAATGGTGAGGCGCGTGGGCATCGAACCCACGACCTCTAGGCAGAACCAAGGGGAATTAAGGAGAAGAAGTTAAAGTGGGGTTGTGGGGGTTCAAACCCGCACACCTTCGGCCAAAGGAGAGAAATTAAAACAATCGAAAAGTAAAAATAAATGAGGTTGTTGGGTTTCGATCCCACATCCTCTCAATCTCATTGAGCGAAAAATGAAGTGAAAAATTAAAAGAAATTAAAAGAAAATGAAGGTGTTGGGTCATGATCTTTGATCCCCAAGCCGCGTGGACAAAAACAAAATAAATAAAAAATGTAAGTGTACCCAAGGTATACGAAACCGGGTTACCTTGCAAAAATTTTGTATTCATACATAAGTCATACGTGATTTGGATATTCAAAAATAATGTTGTTTGCTTAGATCAAAATAGATATCTTCGCATACATAAAAGATGCATAAGTCTTGAACCACATAATCTTAGGAAGATATGAATCACTTAAACTAACTATGAACGAAGCCTCATGTCTTTTATGTATAGACCCATATGTCTAGCAGAAGTTTAAAAATAAGTGAACTTAAGATGTATGTAATGAAATGATGTAACTCTAGGAGGGTTAAATAAGAGTGTAAAACACACTAAATGTCCAGGTGCATTGGCACATGATAAAATTATGAATGAAATAGTGAAATAAACAATGAAATGATGAAACCCTGGAAGGGGTAAGTAAGAGTGTGAAATACACTAAATGGACAAGTACATTGGCATATGATGAAATGAACATTCACGTAAAAAGGAGTGAGCAATTATGAAGAGTCAATGTGCTAATGTTAATGAATGTTGTAATAACATGTTAGGCGGCTAATGTAAAATATGAGAGTAATCTCAAATGAGCCTAAGTAAATGTTACCAAAACTTACTCACATATGAGAGTGTACAGTTAATGAAAAGACTAGTTTGTATGAACACTCTAATGAAAGTATTGAGATTAACACACTTAATACTAATGATGATATCAGAAATCATCTATTGAGATATGATGTCCTCATACTAAAAGCCAACTAGCATGACGTATGAGATGAACATAAACAAATATTATACTAAGCACCTATAGACTAACTATAATTGGTGATGCCGTCTTTTCGGAAGGGACGAGTTTCACATAAACCTCATGTGATAAGACTGTCCGACATGCTTGGTATGGGTCTCCATATATTATCTAGTCGTTGAATCTATACTGCCAATATAGGGATATGATAGGGCTAAATTCCCATGTACGCTAGCATGTTTTGGGTCACTTTGGCTGGTGATTCCACCTCTTTTCGGTGTGGGGCAGACATTGGAATTTATGACACTCATATGATCTATGTCAGTTAAAGTTAAAGTTCCCAATGAATGAGTGAGGTCAGCCTCAAATGATGCACATAGTGAAATAATGATACCAAAGTTATTAAGAGAGGATGATTCGTAGGTAAGCTAGACTTATCTAATGACACTAACTCATTCTTGATCATTGCACAATGAATTCGTTGAAAGTCTTAAACTACATCCTAGGTATAACTGGTGTTTACACTAGCCTATGAAAGAAATGAAATGAAGTATGTATGAATGACTGAAGCATACTCTATGTTTGCTAAAGAAGGCTCCCTAGTTGAGGTTCCATATATTGAGCCCTTTTTTTGAGAAGTCTTAATGTCAAGTCAATTTTTCCAAGGTCTCATGGAATATGAATGAATTATATGAAAATGTTATGTGCTATATGCCATATGTTATGTGCTTTGTGCAATATGTTTAGTGTTGTGTGCAAAATGATAGGTATGATGATGCATGTTACTTTCATGGCATGACATTCCTGATAAAAATTTAACAAGTCCACCGACTTTCCTAATCCAAATTTTTCTAGTCTACTGTCTTGACAATAATTAATCATGTTGTTAGGAAACAGATGTTTTTAGTCATGCATACCTTTGGTGTGTGCTTGAATATACCCTTAATTAATATAAGTGTGTACTAATACCATACAATTCTACAATTTTAGGTGCACGCACAGGTGGACTCTAGAGCTTACAGGTTGACATTCCAACTATTCGAACGTAGATCTTTCATCTAGACTTGGTAGTCCATCATGCTTTCGTGGATTTATACCATTATTATGTACCTTATATGTAGTCCATAACTCGTGGAGCATGTTCCACTAGTGTTTATTCCACTTTCATTTCACATTTAGCATTGGTGCCTTTATGGCAATAATATATTTAATGCAATTAAGAACTGTTTCTTTCATTTCATTATCTCTATATTAGATGGTTTATTTGTGAACACCTATGATGTTAAGTTTAAAAATTATATCATGAAATAAGAGAACAAAAAGTTTAAATTTTCCGCTAAAATTAACCTAGATGAAGTAAGAATGACGTATAAAGACTTGTCTTCGATCTCTTAGAGGTCAACGATGCCGGTCTCATCTGGGGCCTAGATTTCAGTCATGACAGAACTCATGAGGACTAACCAATTGACTTACGAAAAAGCCAAGTATTCTTTTAAAATAACCATGAATCACCTCAATGGATGGAAACTAAAATGTCTGGGAAAAAGGGAGAAAATATGGTTTAGTACAAACCAGATGTACCAAGTATGAATCCTATGCACAAAATCATCAATGACGTGAAAAGGACTATTTAGTTGAAAGGATGCTTTCTATAAATTTAGCTCAACTTAAATATATGAGAAGCATAATAAGTCAATTCAGCATAATAACAACCAAACATGTAAATCACCAAAGCAATAGTAGTGCAATGACAAAGATAGAACGCCATAATCCCATCTAAGGCTAAGTAAAATATTAAGCAATCAACTTCATACTTACAATATATTTTTAAAACATGCTAATACATAAATAAATACTTTAACTTCTTAACATAATCATGTTCATAACCATAATCATAAAAGAACACTACAAGAATCATCCTTTCGATCCCACATGTGCAATGAGTAAAAGAAGTTTCATACCCTCCCTCATCCTATGGTAGCAGCCTTGAAGATAACCCTAGTAAGAGTTCCAATAATTCACTTTTTCATTTACTTTAACATTAGGGAGATAAGTGTGATAACCTACATGATACCACGTGAGCTATATGGAATATGGTGTTTTACCCCCACACCTAAAAGAGAGGGTTAACGCATGCCTAAGGTGTAACCATTCGTACATAGCTATCATTGTGGATCCGCCAAGATAGAATTCTACGTGGCCACATAGTTAAGGTTCAAGGATATTGTTGCTAGAAACTTTGCATACTAACGTTGAGTTTCCCATCTCATGAGACAACAAATAATAAGGAAATGCGAACTTATTTATGTAAGGAAACCCATGCGGGAGATCGCACTTACTAACGTGAGACCTCCATCTCATTACATGCCCTTTCGGTGGTAAGCAAATAATCACTTTTATAATTATTATATAATATCATAAAATTTCATATTATTCCCTTTTAGACCTTTAAGTAAACATTTTATTATAATAGCTCATAGGTGATCATAAGTGAGAACTATTCTTTAAATTTAGACACAATATTATAATTCATGAGAGACTGCACTAAATCATATAATGATTGCATCATAACAAAATTTCACACTTTATAGAAAACTCATAGACCTAGAGTTTGGGATGATAGATCATTGTCACCATCATCACAACAACGCAATTATCTATAGCATTATTACCATATAAGAAGATTTCACCTTACATAATTTTGATTAAAAGAAAATCAAGGTTATCCCTCATTTCCTTTCATCGGATTTCATACTTCAACACCTATGAACTCAAAACTGACATATGAAATAGGGAAATTAATTAACTATCAACATAACTTTATTCAAAGTAAATAAGGGACATGTTCATCCCCCCAAAGAATTCATCTGAATCAATCCAAGAAATGAGGGATTTGGTCGAAAGACATGGGTCAAGGTAAGCTCATAGGAATTCATCAATTGATCATCAATTCATACTCAGACAACATTAATTCATCATATTTCATAAAAAATAACTCACAATTATTTTTAAGAAAGAAGACCCACGAGAGGAGAAAAACCCTTGTTTTGGGGGACCTCTAAATCATCTTTAAAAGGACCTCATGGGGAATGAAATCCAAGAATGAAATAAATCATACCTTAATTATGATTAATTCACAAAATTTATTTGAAAAACATGAAGGCTTGATCTTCTTCTTGGAGCTATATCAGTCTTCAAGGGAGTTTCAAGGAAGAGAGAGAATTTGTGAGAGAGAGAGATTTTTTATTTCAACTTGTGAGACTTCGTTTGAGTAATCAAATTGACATAAAAATTACCGTAAGATGTTATATTGTCACCCATTAAATTACCCAAAATAACCCTCACATAAAAGGGTTTATTTGTGCAGTCATAATAACAAAAATATGACTTTTACGATATCTAGGAAGTAGGTGCATTGCGAGGCTAAATCGCCAATTTATTTTCGAATTATGAGGTGAGACAGTAAAGTCCGTATCGTCACCAAGTCACGAATCCAACTTCAGATTCTCACGTGATAGCTTTGTGACACAAAGCATCAACTAGAATCTGCCTGCGCGCAAGTTGCCTGTTCAGATTGCCCGCCCAACTACAGGTCCTTCCCAAGGACCCCTCCGGTGGTCCTTGGGGTGTAGTGATTGTACATTTTTACACTAAATACTAAATTCTAGCGAATGAATGTTTTCTCACAAGTTTTAGAATTCATATAACCCTCCGAAACCTTCACCATAAATAGGGACGTCAATTAGTTGAATTTTGCAAGTTTTCGGACGTTAAGACTTCTCTTTAATCCTATGACTCCAATACTTCTCAAAGATGTTTTTAATAATTATTTAGGTCTAAAATCATTATTACTCATCATATTAGGATCAATTATAGGTAATGGATTTCTGGGGTGTTACGATATCCCCTTCTTAGGAACATTCGTCCCGAAAGACACCTAAAACCTTCTATTGGGAAATAGAAAAAGGACATTTAGACTCCCTTGAACAAAAACACATAACATAAACAAAAAGGAACTTATTTCATACATTCCATAACAAAAGCTCAAGTTTTCGTTTGGCTTAAGAAGGTACTACCTTTTCCATTTCAGTATAAGCTCAATATGAAAATTAAAAGTTCACATGCTGATTTCTTATAAAAATCGCATCAAACAGGATCATTGTAAACATACATGAACACTTATTGCGCCCTTAACAAGGTGGTTTCTCCATTGAACCTTTATGGAGGAAACCTCCTTATTCCTCGATCTCTTAACTTGGTAATCGAAAATATCAAATGGGTCCTCATAAGATAGGACCTTCTTTAACCCTAAACCATCTAGAGGAAGAATGGAATCCGGATCCCCTAAACACTTTATAAGCATAGAAACAAGGAACAGTGGATGAAACAGTACCAACTCATTTGGCAACCTCAAGTCATAGGCAACACTCCCAACTCTCTTAAAAATTTCATTTTGTCCCACCTATATAATGATGAATAAGCTTCCTTTTCATTTTTAACCTGAGTACCCATTTAATAGGTGTAATTTTAAATAGACCCAATCTCGTACTTTAAATTCAAAGTCTCTTTTTCTATTGTCGGTGTAAAACTTTTGCCGACTAAACGACATTTTAAACCTCTCCTTAATGAGCAAAGCTTTGTCCATGGCTTCATACACTAACTCAGGACTAAGAAAAGCAAACTACCCCACTTCTAACCATCCAATCGGGTACAACTATTTTCTACCATAAAGCGCTTCAAAAGGTGCCATATCGATACATTTATGGTAGCTATTCTGGTAGGAGAACTAGATTAGTGGTAGGTGATCATCCCTATTACCCTTGGAATCAATTACGCAAGCCCTTAACATATATTATAGAGGTTTAATTTTATGCTCCACTTGTCCAGCCGTTTGAGGGTGTAAAGCGGTACTAAGCTTTATTTTCGTATCAAATCAATCGTTGAAAGATTTCAAAAACTGTGAAGTTAATTGAGTTCTCCTATATCAAATGATCGACAAAGGGACCCCATAGAACTTCATTATTACCTTCACATCCTTAGCATATTCCTCTACCGAGTAAGAAACCTTTATGTGAAAGAAGAGGGTTGACTTGGTCAATCTATCCACTATGGCCCATATTGAGTCATATTGTCGATGGGTGCGAGGTAAACCTACCTCGAAGTCCATGTTGACACCTCTTCCAAGTAGGAATGTTAATATTTTTTGTAAGACCTTTCGGCCCTTGGTGCTCGGCTTTAACATGTTGGCAATTCGAGCATCAAACCACAAAATTTTCTATTCCCCTTTTTATTCCATTCCACCAATAAAAATGTTACACAAATCATGATACACCTTTGTGGCCCCGTGAGAATAGAATGTCGGTTGCCATGAGCCACTTCAATGATCTTCTACCTTAAACCATCCACATCCCAAACACATAACCTCCCTTAGTACCTAAGTGCCCCATCCTCTCTTGGGGAGAATGATTCATTAATCTTTGTAAGGACCGACTCCTTCAACTCAGTCAATTGGGTATCAATACATTGCATAGATTACACATCCACTACTAATGATGACTTGGAGTTGGCACGAACCATAAAACCACTATTTGAAGATTGTTTTAATCGGATATCCAACTGTGCTAACCAATGAATCTCCTTCACTAATTCTTTCTTCTCATGAACCACATGAGCCGCACTACCCATAGACACTAGACTCAAAGCATTCTCAACCATATTAACTGTCCCGGGATAGTGAAGGATACTTATATCATAGTATTTTTGAAGCTCTAACCATCTTCTTTAGTGTAAATTCATGTTTCTTTGGATGAATACATATTATAGACTCTTATTGTCTGTGAACACATCAACATGCACCATATATTGATAGTGTTTCCAAATATGTAGAGAAAATACCATGACCGCAAGCTCAAGGTCGTGTGTTGGATTATTCTTCTAATGTTACTTAAGTTTCCTAGAGGCATACGCTATGAATTTTCTATGTTACATGAGAATACATCCTATACCTACTCGGGAGGCATCATATTAAACCACAAACCTATTAGTACAATCTAAAAGGTTACTATCGGAGTGGAGGAGACTTTATCTTTCTATATTTAGAAGCTCTTCTCAAAAGATTCTAACCATTCGAACCTGTACTTCTTATGGGTTAAGGGCGTTAATGGATATGTGTTAGGCGAAAATCCCTCAACAAACCTCCTATAGTAATCGGCCAACCATAAAAAACACCGGATGTCGGTGGGACTAAAAGGTCTAGGACAAATTTTGACTACATCCATTTTCTTGGGTTAACCTGGACCCGTTTACTAGGGACAACGTGTGTCCTAGGAAAGATATCACACTCAACCAAAATTCATATTTACTAAATTAAGCAAAAATTTCTTTATCTTGGAGAACTTGCAAAACTATTATCAAATGATCCATATGATAAATCTCATTCCTTGAGTATATCAAAATATCATCAATTAAGACAATCACAAACAAATAAAGATAGTTTATAAAAACTTGGTTCATGAAGTTAATGAAAGTCGCGGGGTCATTAGTTAGACAAAATGATAACACATGGAATTTGAAATGACCATATCTTATTCGTAATGCTGTTTTGGAACATCATCTTCCGTCACCCTATTTTGATAATAACCCGACCTCAAGTTGATTTTTTGAAAAGTAACTTAATTTTTGGAGAGTGTGCTCATTATTTACAGTGACTGTATAATTGACGATAGTCGATGCACATCATCAATGACCCGTCCTTCTTCTTTACAACATTACCAGAGCACCTCATGGATATATGTTCGGTTGAATAAAGCCCTTATCCAAAAAAAATCTTTGAGATGAGCCTTTAGATCCATCAATTAAGCATGGGCCATACAATAAGAAGTGATTGAAATAGGTTGTGTATTCAACTATAATTCTATGTCTAAATCAATCTCCAGTTCGGGAGATATTCCAGGACGATCATCGGGAAAGAAATCAAGATATTCCCTCACTACGGGTACCTTCTCAATTGGACGAAACTCGGATCAAACATCCCTAACTCTCACTATGTGGTAAAGACAACCCTTTGCAATCAACTAGCAAATTTTTAGAAATGAAATGATCTTACCACTAGTATTTGAGTTCCCTCCCTTCCTATCAAAAAATTAGTTCAATTGGAAATTTCAAATTGGACTACACTTGTCCTACAATCAATCGAAGTAAACAAAGAATACAACCAATCCATTCCCAATATGAAATCAAAATCTATAATATAAAGTTCTATCAAGTCAACTAATGTAACTCTATCCGGAAAGGAAACAGGACAATCTTTATAGACTCTATGAACCACCACGGAAGCACCCACCAAGGTAGAAACAGAAAAAGGTTTTCATAATTTGTTGGGTAGTATATCAAACTTCATGGAGACAAGAAGGGTCACAAATTAGAATGTATCTCCTAGATCAAACAAAGCAATATACAACAAAGGAAAATTATTTCAACATACAGGTGACCACGTTCGGTGATATCTATTTATCACTTAGAGATTTGAGATATTAAAAGGGATTCTTCTTGGGAGTATCTAGATTTGGGGAACCTTCTTGAGCTTAAACATTTTCCCTTCCTTCAGAAATAATCATAGGTCAATGTATCTTCATATGATCAATGTTCCCACAACCATAGCAATTACCCATGCCAACTAGGCACTTACCACCATGTATCTTATGACATTTTGCAAGAAGAGGATTCTCAACAGAAGATCTTCCACCTTTACCCTCTTGGGATTTTTTGTAGGAACCTTATTCTTGTTGTCCCTTGGAGAATTAGAAGGGCCTTAGTTGGTAAACCTCCTTTGAACATTGGTTTGTCTTGTACCTCAAACTTAGCCTTGAATGAATTCCCATCTTCTGTTTTACCTTCTTCAAATCCCTACTAGCTTGATTAAGATTTTTCTCCTCAATATTTTTGGCATGAACTATGAGGCGAGAAATGTTTATGCTAAGAATTAACATAGACGACCTACACTCATTAACCCCAAGATCCGTTATCAACAACCATAAATGTACCATACTTGAATAGTTGAGTGAAATTGAGGCTATACACCTTACCGCTCATAACGCCTTGATGAACGTTGTTGAATTCTTGCATTTTCCTCTCCCTTAGTTCCAAGGTAAAGAACCTATCATGTAAAGTCATTTTGAAAGATCCCCAAGTAATCCGTCATTCAATAATCAGCCTCTTATCCTTCCTTTAGTCATACCAAACATGAGTTATGTCTTTGAGTTTGTAGGCAAGTAGGGTCTTTTTCTTAAGAAGAAACCCCAATAGCATCAAGAACTTTAAATACTTCATTAATGAACCCTTGTGGGTCCTCCTACATCTTTGAACCGAATAAAGTAGGGGATTTATCCGTGTGAAATCCCTAATTCTTAAAGTGGTATCATTAGATCTCGGATTCGCTTGCACTCTTGCATCCCTAGAAACTTGTGTAGCCAACACTTGAGTAAAGCTATGTATGGCCAACCTTATGTCAACGGTAGACATAGCCCCTTCTTTAAAAGGATCTTGAGGGTTTTGAGGATCTATAGGGGGAATCCCCTCTATGACCGTTTGAGCATTTTTCATCCTTGCATTCATTGCTAATAAGATTAATAAAAGGGATAGAATAAAAGGCTAAAGAGAGCTAGGACTCTTAGGCACGACCATGTAATAACAAGAGCGTGAAAGTTCCTAAACATCAAATAATCTCTCACTCATAAGTGTAGCGCTTTTCACAATTATTAATAAGACCACAAATAGATGTGGTTTAATAAGACATCACTCTTAGGATTTACTTTAACCAAATGATGTGATATCAACTTTGTAACAACCCAAAGTACACCATAGTCGTTATAAGCATCATTGTCCTCAAAAAGGATTATGACAATCCACTTAGTATTCATTATCAAATAGCTAGGTTTATATATTCAAAAAAATTAAAACTTTTACTTAAATAATGATGATGTTTACATAGACCTTACATAGTAAGCATACATAGGCTTCTCGCATAAACAACATACAACATATACGAATTTAGTTTAATACTTTGTCTCACATAAATTAATCTATAAAATGAATCAAAATAGGTTGGGGATAGACCTTATTCTATTACAATATATTTTATATAGGCGACAATTAAAGTCTTAACATGAGAATTGAATAATTGTCTCAAAACATGGACAAGACTAATAAGGCTTGATTACTGGCTTTATCCTCGAAACACGTGAGGTCTCACCAATTGACTTAAGAAGGAGCCAAGTCTTCCTCTTAAGTGATCACGAATCTCCTCAATAGCCCGGACCTAACATTTATGGGGAAAACGGAGAAAATATGGGTTTGTACAAACCACATTTACTAAGTATGGCTCCTACGGAAAAAATCATCAATGCATGCGAAAAGGGAAATTTACTCGACATCATGATTTATATCGATTTAACTCAACATACATATATAAAAAGGATAATAAGTCAATTAAATGCAATAACAACCCAACATGTTAATCACCCAAACAATAGATGTGCAATGGGAAAGATAGAATCGCATAATCCTATCCAAGGCTAACTATAACATAAAGCAATCCACTTCATACTTACAAACATATTTTCATTACATGAATATACATCAATACTTACTCATACCTTAATAACATAATCATAATCGTAATCATAATCATAAAAGAACTCTATTGGAACTATCTCCTAGGATCTCACATGTTCAATGAGTAAAAGAAGTCCCATACCATCCCTCACCCTATGTAAAAGCCTTCAAGTTAACCCTAGTATGAGATAACATACTTCACTCCTTCATTTACTTATAAATTAAGGAGATAAGTTTAACAACCGACATGAGACAATGTGAGCTACATGGAAAAGAGAGGGTTAACATTTGCCAAAGGTGTAACCATTTGTACATAACTATCTAGGTAATCCAAAAAGAAAGATTAATATGTGGACACATAGTTAAGGGTAAGATTGTTGATAGAAACCTTTTACTTGCTAACATGGAGGTTTCCATATAATGAGACATCACATAATTAGGGAATCAGAACTTACTAACGTGAGGGAGTCCATGTGGCAGATGGGACTTACTAACGTGATACTTCCATCTCATTTATATGCCTTTTAGGTGCTAAGCAATTATTCACTTTAGTAATAATCATATAAGTTCACATTGGTATCTTTTAGACCTTTAAGAAAACATCTTATAATAATAGATCATAGGTAATCAGCAGTGAGAACAATCCTTTTTCAATTTAGACACAACATTTTAATTCATGAGAAACTACATTCAATCATATAATGATCTCATAATAACATAATTTCATTCTTCATATCCAATTAATAGATCTAGGATTAGGGATGACGGATTCTTGTCACCAACATGACAACAACACAATTAGCTATAGGATCATTATCAAATAATGAAATTCGACATTGCATAATTGATATCAAAGAAGAATTAAGGTCATATATAATTTCCCTTGATGTGACTTCATAATTCAATACCCAAGAAATCACAACCAACATATTAAATAGGGAAATTAATGAAGTATTAATATAACTTAAATCAAAGTAAACAAGGGACATGTTCATAACCCTTAACAATTAACTTTAACGAATTGAAGAAATTAGGGATTTGGGGGAAGGACATTGAAAGCGAAAACTCATACGAATTTATAAATTGACAATAAATTATATACTAAGACAACATAATTCATTATAATTCATCACAAATAACTCACACTTTCTTTTTAGAAAGAAGACCTATGTGAGGAGAAAAACTCGTGTTTTGGGGGTTCTAGAAAACATCTTATGAAGGAACTCTTGGGGAAAGTAATAACAAGAGTGGAAAAAATAATACCCTAATGAATATTAATACACTAAATTCAGTTGAAAAACATGAAGGCTTGATCTTATTCTTGGAGCTCTATGGATCTTCAACGGATTTTTGAGGAAGAGAGATTTTTGAGTTCACCCTGTGGAACTTTTTTTGAGTGATAAAATTGACCTAAAACTAACCATAAGAAGTTATATAGTCTCTCATTAAATTACCCAAAAGACGCGTCACTTAAATGTGTTTATTTGTGAAGTCAAAACACACAAAATATGACTTTTCCGATATTTGGAAAGTAGGTGCACCTCGCAAGGCTAGTTCCTAAATTTATTTTCAGATTTTAATCTGAGTCATTAGGTTCCATCTCATCCCCGTGTTTCAATTCCAACGTGATGGCTGCGCGACGCGCAAAAGCCACCAAAACCTGCCTGCGCGCAAGCTGCCTGGGCAGCTTGCTTGCCCAACTTTAGGTCCTCCCTAAGGACCCGTCAGGTGGTCCATGGGGTGTTGTAACTGTATTTTCTTACCCTACGTAGTACTTTCTACCTATTCAAAGTCTTTTTATAATATTTGCACATCATATGACCCTCCTAAACCTTCACAAAACATAGGGACCTTAACTAGTTGAATTTCACTAGATTCCGGACGTGAAGTTTTTTCATAAATCCTATGGATCCAATACTTATAAATTTTTTTTTTATACTTATTAAGGTCTAAAATCATTATTTGTCATCATATTAGGCTCTATTAAAGGTCATGAATTTCCGGGGTGTTACAAATATCAGATGGGGATACACAATTCACATCTAGGTTTGGCATGTCAGTCCAAAAAGGATTGGGAACCAAGCTGAAGCTAAGCACCCGTTTTCATACCCAAACGGATGGTCAAGCAGATCATACTATTCAAACCCTTGAGGATATGCTTAGATCATGTATAATTGAAATCAATGGAAATTGGGACAAACACTTGCCTTTGGTTGAGTTTTCTCACAACAATAGCTACAATAAATCTATATCTATGGCTCCTTTCGAGGCCTTGTATAGTACTAGATGTAGATCTCCAGTTTGATGGTTTGAAGTGGGCGAGTCTTCACTCTTCAGTTTCGATTTGATTTATAAGACTTTGGAGATATTTCATATGTTAATGAACCGTAACAACTTTTAGCCGAATAAAGTCCTATGCCGACCATATGAGGAGATACTTAGGGTTTGAATAAGGTAACAAAGTGTATCTAATAATTTCACCTATGAAGCGAGTGGTTTGATTTGGAAAAAAGGGAAAGTTGAGTACTCTTTATGTGGGTGATTACGAAATTATGCAAAGGGTTCAAAAGGTAGCATATGAGTTTAGATTACCTTATGAATTGGCTTCGTTTCATCTAGTATTCCATATCTCCATGCTTGAGAAATGTATCGGTGATCCCGAGTACATTCTTCCTATTAAGAGTCCAGGTTTGCAAGATAACCTCACTTATGAAGAGGTTACGATAGAAATTCTTTATAGACAAGTAAAGATGTTAAGGAAAAAGGAGGTGGCTTTCGTAAAGGTTAAATGGAAGAACCATCTAGTTAAGGGTGAAACATGGAAGGACAAGGCTGACATGAAGTCCTGTTACCCTCATCAATTTTATAACTAAGGTTATTTTTTCCTATCAATAGTGAAAATAATGAGTTTATTTGAAGTTCCCTTTATTTTTTGTAAAATATTGAAATACATATTTTATTACTGTGAATTACAGTGAACTATGCCTATATAAGTGAATTTTTTTTTAAAAAATGTTGTTTTACATGATTTGAACTTATGTGGTGTACTTTTGAAAGTGGTTCCCACATGAGTTGTATTAAGTATGTTATTATGCGTTGAATAAAGTTGTGGCATAAGTGAATGCGCATGTAGTGAATGTTGAGCTCTTATGAGTTTAAAATGATGTTTTGCATTGGATTGGTTAAGAGGGCATGTGGTTATGTTCATTTAAGTTGTAACTCATATTGTGATATGTTTTTTATTGTTACTATGAAAGTCTTGAGTCTATTCATTCCTTTAATAGAATTTTAATCTCTTTCAGGGACGAATATTCCTAATGGGGAGGGGGGAGGGATAATGTAATACTCCAAAAGGTCTAAAGCCTATTCTCGAGGTTAACAAGAGAGTATAAGAGTTGTATCACTATTTTAACATCAAGTGTAATGCATATAAGTCGTTTAGAATGTTTTAGAATCAAAATGTCAAGAAACATACATGACTTCATGAAACTAATTCAAGAGGTGCTAGTGTGCCTTAGCGTTTTAGACTAGGTTTCAGGAGTAGTACTTCGATGGAATTTTGTAGTAAGGTGTCTAACATGTATTAAATTTATTTTATAGTCTAAACGTCTCAGTACGACTTCCATGTTTTAATCAATCAAATTAATTAACATAAGTGGTTATTTAATTATATAGAGGTTAATGGAGGACTTATTAACTTATTTAATGACTTCCATAAAGCCCCCAACATAATTAAACTAACCCAACTCTCGTAATTCCCAAAACTAAATTTCACTTCGTTCTCTCTTCTTTATCTCCCAAAGAAACTCAATAGAATACCAAGTAGAAGAGGGTTCTAGGTCATAAATAAGAATAATTTTCTACCTCATTCTTCATCAACTAACAATGTATGGTACTCCACTCACCTTAGGGATACTTTCCCCAGAGGGTTCCTCTAGATTAATTTAAAAAAGATGAGTTTCAAGTGAGTTTTCTTTTATTACGAATTTGATCTTCTAAATTGCTTTGTTTATGGTCTATTTAGATGATTATTATTATATTAATATGTATTATCATTCAATTATGTTATTTCTTTATGAGTTAACCTAGTTTTGCAGATTAGATCATCAAAATAGGCCAAAGTCCCTAACCCTATGTTATGAACTATTGATAAATTGTTGTGGAGTGATTAAGTTGACTTAATTATTGTGTAAGTTACAATTGTGTGATGATATTACACCAAATTTTTAGTTAAATTTGATTGTTGATTATAAAACCTTGGATGATGGCTTTTGAAAGAGATTGGGGTAAGTCTTGTCATCTCAATCCTTTATTTGAATTATGATTTCTTGTGTTTAGTGATGAATTTATATTGGAATATACCTTATCATAAGATTGATTAGGTTTGGTATGATGTTGAATTGGAATGTCTTGATTTATGACTTGTAAATTGTTGGCTAACATGTATTGATAAAAGGATGGTGATGAATTGCCTATGTGCCTTATTATAATGTAATTATGTAAATATGCTTACCTCACATCTGTTAATTGTATTAAAAGGAAGATACTCATGCAATTCTTAATGAGCTATTATGATTAATATACTAGGGTTAGACCGTATAACAAAAACGATGTTATGATTATTAATGAAAGACATTTCAAAAGGGACTCTAGCTTAGAAATGAGTGAACTAGAAGTGAGTATTGTCCCTTCCCAAATAAGAAAGGTAGGATCACAAACGTAATAATTTGATTGGAGACTCTAATGCATTTATCATAAATAGGGTCCCAACTACTTCTCGTAGTTCTTGAACTATGCTTCCCAATAAGAATACTTGCTAGTGGATCCACATAGATACTATGATCATGTTTTAGTACTACCTATGCAAGTATTCCGCCTTTTTCGATGTAGGGTTCCATGACACCGGATTACACATTAGATCATGTTGTCTATGTCAGTTAAAGACAGATATTCCCAAAAGAGAAAAATGAAGTACCAAAGTCAACTTTAACAAGGATGAGCTAGGGGGTTACGACACTCTACCTATACATTGCATAAGTTAGCCTTGAGATAAATCTTAGAAGGATGTTCTTATGTAATTTTAAGCTAATAAATGTAAATGATATGTATATGTTGATCTTACATGTTAATTACACTATATGATGTTTTTTTCACTTATGAACATGTGATTTGTCTCGATTACTAAAGTATGATGATGTTTATACTTAATGATATAGTATGTGAAGTTGAGCATTGCTTAAATTTCTTACTGAGTTTACTTGATTGAGTGAGGTTATGGGGACTTACATAGTGATTGTATTACAGGACTTATTGTGAGTGTATGAGTGATGGGCATTCTTTGGTTATGATTGAATGAGCTCTTATATATTCATGGTTATATTATAACTTGTCGATAGAGTGATCTTCATTATATGATCAATTATGATGATATGCATTTTTACTTTACTACATTTTGTATTGTTAGTTTTGTAATATATATTTTATTAACTTAAGAAATTTGTGATTATTGTCTTGTATTGGTTCTTGAATGTGCATAAGGCTTTTAAAATATACTTAGCATTCTTTTGAATAAAAGTGTTTTTTAGCATGATTGCTATGTTGTATGTGCATATGATTCCATACTTAATACAAATGTTGTGCTACCTCTATTTCTCCATTTTCCCCAAATATTTTCGTTTCCTGTTATTGAAGGGTTCGTGAGTACTTTTTATGAAAGGCTTGGAATCATCATTCAAGTGTGGGTATGTCCTCATGATCGAGGATGATATATTGTTATTACTCTAGCTATGGTTCTTTGTTATAATTAAAAATAATCGCTTCATTTATGTTGTTTCGATATACTGTAGTAAGCCTAATTAGCCTTTCTACATTGTGTAAGGGCATATTCCTATGTTGATTTGACTTCATTTAGATTGTTTATATCAGACATCCCTTTTTAATATTATGTTATGTATCTTGTATATATGTTGCATAAAAATAGAAGACTATGTAATCTTCTTATACGAAGGGTCTATATATACTCGATATTAATGTATTATGTGTAAGAGAGAGGTCGATGTATACTCTATATGAATATATTATGTGTAAGCGAGAGGTCTATGTAAACCTCATGGAGTAGTATAAATGAAAAGTTATAAATTTTCTTCATTTTTAACCTATGCATATAATGATGAATGATAAGAGGCTATACCCAGTCCTCTTGGATAATGATGACACCAGTTATGTTTATGGGGTACTTTCCATATATGACAAAATGATACACATGTCTTTCCTTGGAAAGTAAGATACCCTCTTTTTGTGCGAGGGGAAGACACCAAATTCCATGTTTGACTTACATGGTCTTTTTGTGGGTTAAGGCTAGGATTTCCCTAATGTAAAATAGACAATGGATGTAATTGTCACGAACCAAAACGAGCCGCGAGTGGCACCCACACTTATCCTACTATGTGAACGAACCAACCAATCTAAACCCCAACATTTCAAACATAATGAAAAAAATACAATGCGGATGACTTAAACTCATTAATGAAAATTAATTAAATAACTTCTTAAATTTATCAATCATTACCCCCAAAATCTTTGCTTTCTTCTTCGTTCCTCTCTCTCTCGATCGTTCTCCCTCTCTTTCTGTCTCTTTTCTTCTTTTTCCTTATTCAAACTCTTTTTCTTTTACCCTAATTAGCATATAATTAAGTATAAAAGATGATAAAATAACCCACTAATTATTCCAAGGTTACCTCCTTTAACCCTCAAGTAATTGAATTATTAACATTAATCGACTAACTTTATAATTATAGGCATGAATAGTCCAAAACGCCCCTTTAAAAACTTTAACAGAAATCCGACCCCGTCTGGGTAACGCAACCTGTGACGATCCGTCATGGCTGTGACGGTCCGTCCTGCAGGTCCGTCACAAAGTTCAGAGAGTTAATTCTGTGGAAAGACTTGTGACGGTCCGTCGTGCCTGCGACGGTCCGTCCTGCCAATCAGTCACGAAGTTCAGAGAGTCGATTTCAGTACCCAAATTTCAGAATTCTATGTGTTTTTGAATGAAACCCCCTCAACGGTCCGTCGTGCCCATGACGGTCCGTCGTGGGGTTCGTCGACCAAGACAGTTTTTCCAGAAATAAAATCTGCTGCTCAAAACGACTAAACAGGTCATTACAATAGATACCAATTTACCCATCGTTCGTCCTCGAACGATCCCAAGAAGAAAACCAACGGCGAAAAGGAGTACATAAATCTGTAGGCAAGTCAGGGTATGTTTCTCGCATATCAGCCTCCTTCTCCCAAGTGGACTCTTCAACTGGTCAATTCTTCCATTGAACCTTGATGGATGCAATATCCCTTGACCTCAACTTGCGGACTTCTCTATCTAAAATAGCAACAGGCTCCTCCTCATAAGACAAATTCTCATCAAGCAGAACCGAATCCCAACGAATGATGTAGTTTCCATCCCCATGGTATCTTTTCAATATACACATGAAATACCGGATGCACTCCTGACAGCCTGGAGGCAAGGCTAATTCATAAGCCACCTCCCCTACTCGCTTAAGTACTTCAAATGGTCTAATATACCTTGGGCTTAGCTTACCTCTTTTACCAAATCGCATCACCCCTTTCATGTGCGAAACCTTCAGCAAGACTTGCTCACCCTCCATAAACTCCCAGTCTCTAACCTTTCGATCTGCGTATTCCTTTTACCTACTTTGCGCCACCAAAAGCTTTTCTTGAATAGATTTCACTTTCTACAATGAATCCCTCAAAAGGTCAGTACCCCAAGGTCTAACCTCAAATGCATTAAACCAACCAATGGGAGACCTACAAATCCTCCCATACAATGCTTCAAATGGGGCCATGTCAATACTTGAGTTATAGCTATTATTGTATGAAAACTCTGCTAAGGGTAAGAAGTTATCCCAATGACCACCAAATTCTATCACACATGCACGAAGCATATCTTCCAATACCTGAATCGTTCGCTCAGACTGACCATCGGTCTGAGGGTGAAATGCAGTACTAAGGTCCAACCTAGTACCTAATTTTGTATGCAATATTCTCCAAAACTTAGAAGTAAACTGCGTACCTCTATCTGATATGATGGAAAGTGGAACTCCATGCAATCGAACAATTTCTGAGTTATAGAGTTTGGCTAACTTTTTTTCATTGTAGGTCACCTTGACCGGAATGAAGTGAGCACACTTAGTTAATCTGTCCACAATTACCCAGATAGAATCAAACTTGCCCAATGTCTTTGGAAGACCAACCACGAAGTCCATTGCAATTCTCTCCCACTTCCATTCAGGAATGGGCATTCTCTGAAGTGTTCCTCCGGTCCTCTGGTGTTCATACTTTACTTGCTTACAATTTGGACATTTGGCAACAAAATTAACAACGTCGCGCTTCATTCTACTCCACCAAAAGTGTTGCTTTAGGTCACGGTACATTTTGGTTGCACCAGGATGTATAGAATATCCGGAACTATGAGCCTCTGTAAGAATAGTGTGGATCAAATCATCAACACGGGGCACACATACCCTTCCCTTAATCCTCAAAATACCTTCCTCATCAATTATTGCTTCTTTAGCCTCTCCTCGCAACACCATATCCCGAATTCGGCTTAGTTTCTCATCAGCAAACTGTTTTCCCTTGATCTTGTCAAGAAAAGAAGATCTCGCCTCCACACGGGCCAAAAATCCTCCCTTCTCATTTACTTCTAGCCTCATAAAGTCATTAGCCAAGTTTTGGATTTCTCTAGCCAATGGGCCTCTAGAAACCTGTAAGTGAGCTCAACTACCCATGCTCCCTGCTTTTCTACTTAAGGCCTCTGCCACAACATTAGCCTTTCCTGGGTGATACAAGATGGTAACATCATAATCCTTCAGTAGTTCCATCCATCTCCCCTGTCTCAAATTCAAATCCCTTTGAGTAAAGACATACTGTAGGCTACGATGATCCGTATAGACTTCACACTTAACCCCATATAGATAGTGTCTCCATTGCTTTAATGCAAACACTACCGCAGCCAACTCAAAATCATGGGTCGGATAGTTACGTTCATGCACATTTAATTGCCTCGAAGCATAAGCAGTTACATTCTTCTCTTGCATTAGCACTGCACCCAAACCAGAATAGGATGCATCACAATAAAAAATGAAGTTCTTACCCTCTACTGGCAAGTTAAGGATAGGTGCAGTAGTCAGCAAGGTCTTGAGTTTCTGAAAGCTTTCCTCACATTCATCCGACCATACAAATGGAACATTCTACTGGGTAAAGTTTGTCAATTGGGAAGCGATAGAAGAGAATCCCTTGACAAATCGACGGTAATAGCTGGATAAACCAACAAAGCTCCTTATTTCTGACACATTAGTAGGTCTTACCCAATTCTTCACTGTCTCAATCATAGAAGGATCAACCATCACTCCATCCTTAGACACCACGTGTCCCAAGAAGGACACTGAATCTAGCCAAAACTCACACTTGGAGAATTTGGCATAAAGCCTTTTCTCCCTTAATACTTCAAACACAATTCTCAAATGCTCCTCATGTTCCTTCTTACTCTTGGAGTATATCAGTATATCATCAATAAATACGATCATAAAGAGATCCAGATATGGCTTAAAAATCCCATTCATCAAGTTCATGAAAGCAGTAGGGGCATTCGTAAGACCAAAAGACATTAATACAAATTCGTAATGCCCATACCATGTTCGAAAGTAGTCTCTGGCACATCCGTTGCCCGTATTTTCAATTGATGGTAACCAGATATCAAGTCAATCTTAGAGAAGACACAAGCACCTTGTAACTGATCGAACAAGTCATCAATGCGAGGAATGGGATACTTGTTCTTAATGGTTACCTTGTTCAACTGCCGGTAGTCTATGCAAATCCGAATACTCCCATCCTTCTTCTTCACAAATAACACAAGAGCACCCCAAGGGGATGCACTTGGTCTAATGAAACCTTTACTTAACAACTCTTGATGTTGGCTCTTTAACTCCCTTAACTCTGCTGGAGCCATTCTATAAGGGGGTACGGAAATGGGGCGAGTATCCGGCTCCAGATCAATGCAAAAGTCGATATCCCTGTTCGGTGGCATACCAGGAAGGTCTGCACGGAACACATCCAGAAACTCACGGACTACTGAAACCGACTCAATTAAAGGTACTTGGGTATTATCATCCCTGAGGTGTGCCAAGAACGCTAAACACCGTTTACTGACCATTCTCTTAGTACGAAGAAATGAGATGATACGAACTGGAGTGGAAGTGTAGTCACCCTCCCACACTAATGGATCTGTCCCAGGCTTGGCCAACATTACAATTTTAGCATTACAATCTAAGATTGCAAAATTCAGAGAAAGCCAAGTCATACCCAGAATTACATCGAAATCAACCATCCCTAAAATAACCAAGTCTACATGAGTATTGCTCCCCACAAAAGTCACCAGACAAGACCTATAGACCTTTTCAACTGTCACAGACTCACCCACCGAAGTAGAAACACAATGTAAATTAAGAGCAGTAGCAAATGAGGAAGATACATATGAAAATGTGGAGCCAGGATCAAACAATACAGAAGCCATGCAATCACAAACCAAAAGATTACCTGTGATAACAACATCAGATGTCTCCGCTTCAGACCGCCCGGGGAAAGCGTAACAATGGGCCCTATCACCTGTTTGAATGTTGCCCCTACCATGTTGTGCTGTAGTGGCTCCAGTTTGTCCGTCACCCCGGCCGTTTTGGTGACCACCATTACCTCGACCACCACGTCCTCCAGAATGACGGCCTCTTCCAGGACCACCTCTACCTCTGACAATTTGAGGTTTGTAACTCTGTTTTGGATAATACCTCTTAATGTGTCCAATCTCCCCACATCCATAATACTCTCTGGATTCAATCATAGGTCTCTATGAGAATGACGAAGTCTGGGAATAACCTCCAACCTCAGAGAAATGTTGACCAGTCTGAGGTGGACTCCCAACAACAGTCTGTAGTGAAGACTGAATGGGTCGGGCTGGATAACCTCCTTAACCCTGCCCGCTGGAGTAAGAACCATTAAACTCACCTCCGTTACGAAACATTTTTGATGTCGATGCCATGGTGAAGTCATCTGGCTTCACTCCTTCCACCTCTATCATGAAGTCTACCACTTCTTGAAAGGATTTTGCTGTAGCCGCTACCTGTAAGGCTGAAATCCGCAAATCTGACCTCCACCCCGTCACAAAACGGCGAATCCTCTCTTGTGGACTTAAACAAAGCTGGGTGGCATACCTTGATAATGCACGAAACTTAGCCTCATACGCAGTCACCGACATCTTGCCTTGCTCTAGGCTCAAGAACTCATCTCTCCTCCTATCCCTCAAGGTCCGGGGGATATACTTCTCCATAAATAAACTAGGGAATGACACCCAAGTCATAGGTGGTGCCTGTGCGGGTTGACACTCAACATGTGACCGCCACCACATTTTGGCATTTCCCTGAAACTGATAGGTTACAAACTCAACGCCAAATCGTTCCACTATGCCCATTTTATGTAGTAACCCATGACGATCAACTAGAAAATCGTACGCATCCTCAGATTCAGCACCCTTGAAGACTGGAGGTTTCAATTTCAAGAACTTACTGAAAAGTTCATGCTGATCCCTTGTCATTATGGGCCCTGTAGTCAAACGAGGAAACGTGCCTATTTCCAATGAGGCATCCATGCGGGGAGCCCCAACAGCGGCTTGTCGTACTTCCGGAACCTGAGGTGCTGGTGCAGAAAACACTGGAGGTGTCTGGCCTTGATCAGATAACCTGCTACGATAGGCAAGAACCTGATTAATCATCTCTGGGGTAGGTTGGGGTGGTAATTCCTCATTCTGCACTTGCTCACTTTCCCCTTCCTCACCCTCTCTCATTACTTCCTCAGTCGGTGGAGGAGTCACCGCCCTAGCACTAGATGGGCCAGGTGCTTGTCCTCTTCCTCTAGAGGACGTCCTCCCGCGACCTCTACCACAGCCTCTCGCCACTACTCGTCTTCGAGCTACAGCCCCAGTGGCTGGCTCAGTTGTATTTTGTCTTGCCAGTGTTGGTGTTGGCGCCGTTGTTGCTCTAGTTCTAACCATCTGCAAAATAGAGTGAAGATGGTTAGATACCAATTTGTATCACCTAGATACCAATTGGATCCAAGTAATAGCACGAAAGAAAGAAAGAAAGAATGGAATTTTCCTAAAGTCTTATAGCCTCTCAAAGAAAAGTAAAGGCGCCCCCCTACCGTTCCTTAAGACTCTACTAGACTCGCTCTTGTGTGATGAGACAAACGAACCTAATGCTCTGATACTAAGTTTGTCACGACCCAAAACGAGCCGCGAGTGGCACCCACACTTATCCTACTATGTGAGCGAACCAACCAATCTAAACCCCAACATTTCAAACAAAATGAACAAAACACAATGCGGAAGACTTAAACTCATTAATGAAAATTAATTAAATAACTTCTAAAATTTATCAATAATTATCCCCAAAATCATTGCTTTCTTCTTCGTTCCTCTCTCTCTCTCGATCGTTCTCCCTCTCTTTCTGTCTCTTTTCTTCTTTTTCCTTATTCAAACTCTTTTTATTTTACCCTAATTAGCATATAATTAAGTATAAAAAATGATAAAAAAAACCCACTAATTATTCCAAGGTTACCTCCTTTAACCCTCAAATAATTGAATTATTAACATTAATCCAATAACTTTATAATTATAGGCATGAATAGTCAAAAACGCCCTTTTAAAAACTTTAACAAAAATCCGACCCAGTCTGGGTTACGCAACCTGTGACGGTTCGTCATAGCGGTGACGGTCCATCCTGCAGGTCCGTCACAAAGTTCAGAGAGTTAATTCTGTGGAAAGACTTGTGACAGTCCGTCGTGCCTGCGACGGTCCGTCCTGCCTGCGACGGTCCGTCCTGCCATTCCGTCACGAAGTTCAAAGAGTCAATTTCAGTACCCAAATTTCAGAATTCTAAGTGTTTTGGAACAAAACCCCCTCGACGGTCCATCGTGCCCATGACGGTCCATCGTGGGATCCGTCGACCAAGACAGTTTTTCCATAAATAAAATCTGCTGCTCAAAACGACTAAATAGGTCGTTACAGTAATGTAATGAGCCGTAACTAGGATAATCTAATGAATGGTTCTTAGTGTAGGTGATGGTATGGGAGTTTACCTATGCATTCCACATTTATCTCTTAAAGGGAGTTCTAGGAATGTATTCTATATGTGTATGTATATGTATCTGTCTTTTATGTAAGACATTATCGTATTGACCTAATTGTAAGATAATATGCATTGTATGAGTCTTGTAATGTCTATTTCATTAAGTCTTACTATATATGAATGATATTGGTCTTATTTACAATAATGAGATCTTACTTTGAATAGGTACGATATTGGTATTACTTGGAATATGATGAAGGTCGTACTTATGTATGAAATGTATAATTGTTTTCATGTTGATGTATGTACTAAATGTTACGCTTAGAGTCTCTTTGTGAGTTTACTAAGTATTTGTGAGGTTATGGTAATTTACATGTACATTGCACTACTAAGCTTTAGATTAAGATTATGAGTAAGGTCTTATGATGTTAATTGAAATGAAGTCTAAGTATGTATAGGTTGACTATTGCCTTACTATGGTTATGATGGAAGTGTTGAATTGTATGTGGTCTTGGAATAAGCCTCCTATGTGGTCTATGAAAAATGTTGAGTTAGTTATGAAATATGTGTCTTATGATATACTATGATTTCATGAATGCTTATGTTTGAGTTAATGAAGGTCATGTGAATGTTGACCTTTGTGACCTTATGGTAATGATTGAATATGCGTAGTCTAATGGGTCACTATTCATGTATTGCACCAATTTTTACTAGAGGGTTAAATGCGGGTAACAAACTTACAATAGAGATAATATTATGCTATGAATATGATAAATGTCCCTTAGATGAATTATGCAGCTTTTTGTGATGTTATGAATAGTGTATATGCCTATGTGAAGTACATGAGATATGTTGTACTTATGGTATAAAGGTCTTATTAAATTTTGCAAAAAGGCATGAAGCATGGTTTTCTAACAAAATGTCCTCTTTAAATTAATTTTTTTGCATGGTTGACATACTTTGTCTTGTATTAACACCATTAATCTTCACCTTTTTACAGAAAGTGTAAGCTATGAATGCTTACAGTATATCTCTAAAGTGAACGGCTTGATAGATGATTTCAAATCTCAAGAAAGGGATCCTTAAGATTCAAGGATTTCCAATGTCATGTTTTTATAAAAGTTTATGTAATTGCTTAATTATTATTTTATGTTGTTAAGGGTTGTGTCCCTATTCCATTCTATTGATGTTGAGTCTTAGATAGTGTAATGACGATCAAGTACACCCTAGAAGAAATGTTCACTATTAAGTCGAAACAAGGCATACTTCACCCCTTGGAGGCCTCGTGCTAGACTCTTAACTATCGTTCATTACATAAGTTATGACAAATAGTGTGGAATTAAAACTTCTCACTACATTAATAATAATAAGAAAATATATTTTATCAAACACTAAAGAATAGTCTCATTTTCACAAGCCAACTTAAGGCACAACAGAAATATCTTAGGGACACGGCCCTTTACATTGAAAGAAAATCCACAATAAGTCTTATACAAGAAATAACGAAACATAGTCTATGTCCTCGAATATATGAGAACATACAAAACCTCGAGAGAGTCGATTCCTAAACTTGCCATCTAACATTCTACTTACCTCCAACCTATACATATAGAGTATAGAAGAGTATAGGATTAGTAGACACATTGTACTAAGTATGACATTCTGCAAAACATGCAAATGAGGATATTTTAGTAGAAATAAATTTTATGCTAATTGAGGAAAACCTTTATGAATATAGAAGTAAAATAGCATATAATTCGTCATTAAGCATATAGAATAGAACTTCAATAAATTTAGCATCAAAATGTACATTACAATAAACGAAAGAAAAAAATTACAGTGAACCCATTTCTTTCCCACTCAGTTAATTCATTTCCTTGATGTTTCCATAACCAAGGTTATCCTAAGGCTCACTAAGGTAAGACATGAAGGAACAGCCCATACAATACCTTAAATGCACACCTATGTGATTCTAAATACTACCAATAATAAACTTACTTCGCACAGGTAACATGTGTACATTCTACCCCAAAACTCTAAAGACGCATACTTACATTTAAAGACTTAAAATAAATTCCCTTCTCCAAAAAATTTCTCAAGTTACATAAAGTGCAATGTGAAAGTAGCATACCATACTACTGCTTCCACCAAGTTCTGCTTGAGGATTCCCTTAGATTAACCACACCACATTCATAATTCATAAACTTCATCATTCATAACTCATTTACATTACATAATAACTAATTCATATATTTCATATAAAGACACACCAAGACTCCCATTTGAAGTGCCTACTCGTGCAATCAATAGATAGAGTCCCATACCACCACAATGTCTATGTAGTACAATATTTAGAAGACTTAGTTTATTACATTCTTTTAAGGGGGATAGCTTTAACCAACACAAACAATCAGATATAGACATGGAATCCCGATAGTAACCTTTACCGGATGAGGGATCTCCAATTTCCTAGGGTATGGTCATTCTATTAGCCTTTAAATGGAATCTCCCATAGTTATACCTATGTGGGCGCATAGTCAAGGGATAAGGAGATTGCTTCTAAGTAACTCATTCATTACTAACGAGCAGTACTTATCTTAAGAGGTATATTGGATATAACATCTCAACTCACGAAGTGTAACAACTCCTTCTTCATATACTTTCGTTGCTAATCATAACTTCCCCACTGATTCTTAAACATTCATTGCTAAAGGTCAAGGGATAGCTATTTGACACCACATCTAAACTCACGAGGACTGTGTATCCTCTAACCTATCTCACAAATCTTTTATGAATAGTGAAGTTGCTACTGAACACTTCATCTCAACTTACGAAGAGTGTTCAAACCAAAACTCGCATTTTCAATCCTAGAGTCTTTTAAAAGGAGTGGGAAATGGTCTTGACACTTCATGACTACTTACAATGAGTGTTCAACCTACATCTCCAATTCACATTCATTTATTCAAAGTTTGTGTGTATATGTGAGTACACATTTCAGATAATCACCATTTCAATAATATTTATTTCTAATCAGTCTTACATGTTTATTCGTCACACTTCACACACTAGAATGCTTCACATATACACATAGTCCATTTCGACATAATATATAGAAACAATGCAATTCAAGCTTTATAAAGTCTATCAACATGAACATCAACATTATCACTGAACTTCACATACAATCCTTCATGGTCATACTCACAATACTCATGAAAGCACATATTTATATCTTCCATGTAAACAGCGCCACCAAAGGTGGACCATACCACTTAAAAACTTTTCAATAGAAACTATACAGGATAGAGAAACTTTCACATCATCCAAGCGTTCACCCCCTTTCATCAAGATTTCATCAAAGCAAGATAATATAGCATGTAAAGGAAGTAGCTAACCCTAATTACATCAAATGAAATTCAACTCTAACATTATCTAGCGAAAAGCAATGAACCCACTTCATAAGCCAAAATTTGGTAATAAGCATAAATATGGTTTCATTGGGGTTTCCAAATTAAATCATAAAACAAGACTAAAAATCACCTTATTTTAACCATCAAAATATTTTGATGCAAAGACCCATACATAGAGTCAAACATTATACATGTAATATTTGGATACCATTTTTTATATCTCTTTGAAGTGACTTCTTGAATGAATGAAAGTTCAAGGATGAAATACCATACCTTAATATTAAGAAAACCAACAGATTTTCTTGAATAAGCTTGAAAATATTTGTCTTCTTCCTTTGTGCTTGAAACATCTTGAACTTGTGGTTTTGAATTGGTGGCGGAATGGGATTTAAAGTGACCTAAAACTGTCAACAAATAATCTCCAAAGTTCCCTAATACCGTACACTAATTGGGCTCTTTTCCAAAGTCTAATTTAATTTTAAAAAAAGAGACCAAATATGGAATTTGGCTACATGTCGCGGTGTCATCTCCAGATCTTGGTTATGGAATTGATTTTGGGATAGAAGAATTCGTCATTGCCCCACATCACAGTGAAAAGTTTTCCCATCATGTGTAAAGTGCGTGATGAGCCCTTGGCTCTATATTTTAACTTCCCAGCAGATTCCTTGGGCAACGTTTGTGTCCTACAAGGAGACCCTTAGGGTGGTCCCCAGGGAATCGTACACTAACTTTTTGTTCCTTGGTGTGTCCGTGAAGGTGATATAGTCATACCCACTGGTTTTAGACACCAAAAAAGACCTAAAAACATTAACAACAAACAAGGACACACTAAAACTCACAAGGCTACTTTTGAACGTCTAGATCGTTCCTTAACATTTGATTTTTAAACTTACTAAACTATCTTCAAACATTAAAATTGATATTTTAACGCATTTTTAATTGATTAAACACTACCCAATCTCTTACTTAACACAATTAATTATGTGTGTCACTGCATATGGCAAAAGAGATTTGAAGTGTAACTATATATTATGACCTATATTATGTTTTTATGAAGTGATATTTCTATCATATGTTGTGACATTTTTTAAAATTTAATGCTAAATTTTCTATGACTATGCGAGTAATGATGAGTATAGGGTTCATAAGACCTCCGAGAGGTCAAGTACGCCATGTTACATCTAGGGTGTTCTTCCCGATCGTGATACATTTCATCTAATTCTAAGCGTAAAATAATGTTAGTTAGTATATAACTCAAGAAACTTAATTGGGGCCGGTCCACAAAGAGTAGCTATTTTTGACATAAATATGAATGAAAGAAGGTGATCTTTCTAGTTGAATTAATACAGTAATAAAGAGTCTAATAGCTGAATTCAAATATGCAATTACCACTTCAACAATTGCCAACGAAAAATCAGATAACTAGAAAACACATGCGGGATTAACTAACCGATTATCAATATCAACTTAATGGGTGTGCCTCATTCCCAACAATATTTATTCGTCGTATGTAGAATGGTCTATAAGTAGCAATTTTCTCTCAAACAATGATCTTATATCAGTTGAGTTCACTCGAACCTTAACACTATCAAGAAGTCGACCAGTTCATGAACTCCACTCTTATCATCTATAAACAAAGGGTGAATCTCGAGTTTCACTTTCTCAAGAATAAACTAGCATGACCCACTACAAAGGATTCAAAAAACCTACACTGGATGTACGGACAAACACAAAAATAGATATAGGAAATATGAAAGAAAATATAAATTGCCCCTAAGAAATGAGTCCCACGCCAATATCAACAATGATATATATAAATTATAATTTGAAACGTGCAAAAGTTGAAATTGATAAATAACAGTGATTTTTCAATCTATCACGGTTTGATTCCTTTTTAAACCCTTTAGTTCCCGCCCCATCGAAGGTACCCACTTACGGAGTAGATGCATTCTGTCTTACGCTCAATCGTACTGTTGCCCAGCGATGATACTTAACACCAACACTCTAGTAAGTGAAAAGCGAGATGTATATAACACTTTCAAAAAAATTTGAAATTTGTCGAATAGTATTGACCAATTGATAATTTTAAAAAAATTCAAATTTTCAACCTGCAAATTAAAAACCTTTATCAAAACTACAAAGCTAAAATCTAAAACATGGGTTTCCTCCAAAGAAGTACCTTAGTTTACATTGTTGCCTGATGAAGACAAACATTCAAGCTAAGTATGAAGTAAAATTTTACTTAGTGAAAAGACGACATCTTTAATTTCCTTTAGAACCTTGCCTATTCCTTCAAATTTGCAGAGAATGCGAGCAAACATATCTTAAGTGTGAGTTTTTTTAAGGACAAACCCTTGGATCATTTGATATGGACGCTTATAGAGAAGTATGTATCGTTCTTTGACGCCATCCCAATCTCTCCAATATATGCAAAGGTCGCGTCTTTCAAAATTTTGGTTTTCAAACTATTATCGCTCTCTCTATTCAAAGATTTATTTCGACCCACTCTTTCATTGTTTTGAAGAAGTTTACTTGTTCATTGTATATGGACTCAAAATGTGTTGTATCTGGATTCACTCCACTAACTACGACCATATTCAAATCCTTATAAAAACGTCCCATGATATGCCTCAACATTATATTGACCAAGTTTTCATCTCGTTCTCTGTTCTTTTCCACTTTTTATTTGTCAAACCTATTTTAAAAAGAGACACATATCTAATTTACTATACCAAGTATGAATGATTTTTGTCATCTCATTTAGAAAGGTAGATGCTACTCTTCCACACCCTTATAAACTGAATTGATTTTCCAATAGAAATATTTTAGCAACACATTGCTCGGTTTTTTATAAGTTTGAAATAGGAGAAGCAACATCTGCAACCTCAACCATGTCTCATGAATCAGTTCACCATCAAATCGCTCAATATTCTTAATATTTTCCCTCAACTTCACCATCTTCGAGGGAGGGAAAATCATACATAATAAAACAATGAGATCCTCACACAAATTGATTTGTTCCCTTGGTAAATCACCCCACCACTTTGTTGCCTTCCCCATAAGATAATAGGGAAAAAATTAAGTCTAACACTACTGAGTGATGTTATTGAAAGAAAATTTTCCCACCAATCCACAAAGTTGCCGATATGGTCATGAGGGTCCTTAGGAGCAAGAAATCCAAAGAGACTCCCTTTATTTGCATCGAATGGAACATAGTGCTGGTAACATGAAACGTCACATTGCCCACAAACGGAGCAAATACAAAAGCACCTAAACTTCTAAACTCATGTTTAGTGACATCGTGGAAATTATAGATGTAATCATTGTTCCCACTTCAGATGGCATCACATTCATTATCACTTAAATCTTCACCTTCTTCAGAGAAGCATAAACGTAATACAAAAATTTTTATTAAACAACAACAAAATCAGTTCATAACAAAACTTAATAAATGAGATCTAAACACCACTAATCGGCAGCATCACTATTTTGTGATAATGCTCAACTAAAAAACATGTGATGCTATGTGTAGGGGGTAACTAATCGGTATATACCTAACTAAGTGTTTGGGTCGATCCCACATCGAGTGAAATGGTAAAAAACTTTACTACGTGGTAAAATTTTATTCTAACCATTTGAGGATGTAGTCATTTTTGCAACAAATAAGGAAAATATGGAGGCTTTGACAATTAATGTCGAATGAAGGGATTTGGTTAACAAGTAACAACTATATATAACCCATAATAAAAAAGTAGATAGGGTTTCTTTGGACGGTGATGAATAACATGCCAACTTTTCTAAATGTGTGATCAACATTTGCTAAAAGTTGTTGAACCTCTATTGGTAGATTATCTGTTCAATAGTGATTTATCAATTCACTATCTTGAATCAAGTGTGTTTTTACAAACTTTATTAACTAAAACACATCTTAACAGCTTGTCACGGCCTAAGAGTATACCCTAGAAGAAATGAAACTTCTCAAATAGTGTCAGGACATACTTTACCTCTGGGAGGTATTGTAAAAGATAATTGACATCATCCATCGCATGGAAAGTAGTGCAGAATTAAAACTTTTCAAAAGAAATAGTAATAGTTCAAAATATCTTTCATACCACATCATAGGAAAGACTAAGTATCAAAGTCTCAATCTTAGACACACGAATATCTTGGGACACGAAAAATACATCAAAATATAGAAATATCTACGTCTATTACAATGTCTTTAACAAAGAAAAGTAAACATAGTGATGTCTTTTAATCTATTGAGGACATACCCTAACTTATATTGAATGAAAGCTAATATACAAGCTTCACTTCCGACACTCCTCTCAAATTCCACCTTCACCATTAGAGATAAGATAAAATATATGGTATTATTACATTAGAATGCACTAAGTATGGTGACATACAATAAAATCATGCGAAAAAGACATTTGGATAAAATATGCTCTTTTTATATAAAACATCATAAGACACGTCTAAGAGTTACATAAAAGGCAACATAAGCACATATATTCACATTCAACAATATAGCATCAAGAACACTTCAAATCACATAAACAAGAGACCCTCCTACAAAAGGTTACTCTAAGGCTCACTTGTCTGAGTTATCACTCGACCACCCATACAACCCACTCACACACATGTCACACCCCGAGAGTACAATCTACAAGATAGGGTGTTACGGATTTCAAAATGGCGTAATTGACCTGTTGGAGGTCTTGTACAAGCCCTTTGGAATTATTCATTGCATACATGTATGAAAAGTAGTGTGGAATTTAAACTTTTCACAACAATAATGTCTCAAAAAATCTTTCATATAAACCAATAGAAAATACTAAGTCTCAACATACGGCAATGTTAGATTCCAGAATACTTGAGACATGTCCCATAAAATTGAAACATAGAAACTCAGTCTATTACAATATTTGTTTCCTAAGAAAAATCTAAAGATCTTTATATCCTCAAATTAAGTGAGGACATACCCCACCTTTGCTTGAAAAAGTCCTAGTTTCCAAGCTTTGGTTCAAGATACCTCTCACTTGGTAGCCACACCTTAGAAATAGACAAAATTTATGGAATTTATATATTGGGTGAACTAAGTATTGCCTAATGAAAAATATCACGAGAAACAGACATTTGTACAAAAATATGCTCTTGACAGTAAACCTTCATCTCATAATATAGAAAAGTATATATCATACCAACTTCACATATAAGTCACATATCAGAATTTAACATAAAAACAAATCAAATCACTAAACATGAGACCCTCCTAGCAAAGGTGATTCTAAGGCACACTTGAGTGAGAAATGAAGCGACCCCCATATTATACCTTTGCACAGTCAAAGATATCAAGATTATTCCCATTGCAATATTACTCAACCTTTCTTACCAGGAAACTACTCTAAGACTCACCTAAGTAAAACAAAAAAGAGAAAAACCATGCACCCTCTCGAAGCCTATCTAAGCAATCTTCAAAGCCACTTTAGATATCTGTTTTTTCATTTACATACCTTACTTAAGTCATTATAATTTAATATCATTTAAGTGACAATCAACATGTAAGGGCATTCACATAGTTGTGTTGGATAAGGACCGGGGACTCACTTATTAACATCTTCAAATCCTAATCGCGCAATGTTTAGATAGTGTCCCATTACTCTACCTAAACTTCATAAAACTCATCCACTAGAATGTATAAAACATGATGAGAATAGGCAGTAAAAGACATAGAAAATGGTAGCTCAACATGGAATTCGGTGTCAACCCCACTCCGATAAAAGGTGTTCCCATTGCAATATTACTCAACCTTTCTACCAGGAATTACTCTAAGACTCCCTAAGTAAAACAAAAAGAGAACACCCATGCACCCTCTCGAAGCCTATCTAAGCAATCTTCAAAGCCACTTTAGATATCTGTTTTTTCATTTACATACCTTACTTAAGTCATTATAATTTAATATCATTTAAGTGACAATCAACATGTAAGGGCATTCACATAGTTGTGTTGGATAAGGACCGGGGACTCACTTATTAACATCTTCCAATCCTAATCGCGCAATGTTTAGATAGTGTCCCATTACTCTACCTAAACTTCATAAAACTCATCCACTAGAATGTATAAAACATGATGAGAATAGGCAGTAAAAGACATAGAAAATGGTAGCTCAACATGGATTCGGTGTCAACCCCACTCCGATAAAAGGTGTTCCCATTGCAATATTACTCAACCTTTCTACCAGGAATTACTCTAAGACTCACCTAAGTAAAACAAAAAGAGAACACACATACACCCTCCCGAAGCCTATCTAAGCAATCTTCAAAGCCACTTTAGATATCTGTTTTTTCATTTACATACCTTACTTAAGTCATTATAATTTAATATCATTTAAGTGACAATCAACATGTAAGGGCATTCACATAGTTGTGTTGGATAAGGACCGGGGACTCACTTATTAACATCTTCAAATCCTAATCGCGCAATTTTTAGATAGTGTCCCATTACTCTACCTAAACTTCATAAAACTCATCCACTAGAATGTATAAAACATGATGAGAATAGGCAGTAAAAGACATAGAAAATGGTAGCTCAACATGGAATCCGGTGTCAACCCCACTCCGATAAAAGGTGTTCTACTTGCCAATGGTAGAACGAGGACACAACCTATGTAGGCACATTATTAAGGAATATGAAGGTTTTATTTGTACTTTATCCTTCCCATGCAACTAGAGATACTCCACAAACATACTCACTACCATATCTTGATCATAACCAAATCACATTATACCTAAAGGAGGTCCCCTAGGGTTTCTTGAAAATGGTAAATAGGATAGCTTAATGAATTTCCTTAGTAATATTTCTCGCCATTCCAGCCAATGAACCTTAAGTCCACCATTCACATGATTAGGATAAAATTACGACTTTTAACTTCAAGGATATCATAACCTTCCTTCTTGAAGGTTTCACATAATAACCTTTTTTTATTGTCAAGATCATGTTCCATTCATACATATATGTTCATGAAAAAGGTTATTCTAACCTGCTAAGTCAAGTATTCATATTCATGTACTTCATGTATCAAGTAAAATACACAAGTCTACCTAAACAAGACACACTTCATTATCATCTTAACACATAAACAATATCATTCATGTATCATGTATGGTCAACTAACTATAATTGCAATTAACCCTACAAACTTCAATAAATCATATATCTAACCCATCATATGTCTCATATAAATCATCAAGAAGCATCATTCTTCAATATAAAGTAATACACATAAGAACTTCACAATAGCCTACTAGAGACACATATCATCAACTTGGTGAACTGATGCTCAGACCTCACATACACACATAAGTCATCAAGAAATTCACAATACTCAAAAAATTAAGTTATAACATTATAATACCATACTTCATAAATTAACTCCGATGAGAACACATTGTTTCAGAATTCATAAAGTAATGTCGTCAAGGACACATAATTTACAATTGTAGCACATAAGCAACGCCATCCTAACTGGAGCATACAAATCAACATCATAGTTTAATAGTTATACAATATATAAATATAGATTTAGGGAAGCATACCACAAATCCAATTTCATAACTTTAATCCATTGACAAATCATCCAACACAATCCCTAAACGCCTTACCAATGTTCATTATTACTAATTGAATCCAATAATTATAAAACACAATGACGCAAAGTATTTCAGTATGAATTTATAAATTTAGGAAAGCCTACATATGAATATAATATAATTCTTCCATAATTCAATAGCCCAAACCAAAGTACACAACAATTGATTAATATAGACACATGATCATTTCACCCATAATACAATCAAAACTTGAACTTCATGATTTGCATGGATTCATAAAGTGTTTAGATTATAACCATAAAAATACCATCAATTCAATCATAATATAAAGATTCAAAATGTTTTATGCTAGAACCCATAGCAAAATCACAAGGTAGAAGTTCATCTTTTAAAAAGCTTAGGAAAACAATTTAGAAGATTGGCTCCTTGAAGAAAATACATTCAAGAAGACAACACCATAGATGATTATAGGCAACGAAATTTTAGAAGAATTGATAGATAAACATCCTTCAATCTCTAATCTATCTTCAAGCTTCAATAGTGTTCTAGTGAGTACTTTAGAGGTCTTGGGGTTTTTTATTCTTGAATAATGACTTTAATCGGATTTGTAGAATTAAAAATCTACTTAAACTAACTACTATAACCTTAATAAACATTCCAAATAATTTTTTGAAGTTTAGGTAAAAACGCCAAAGTTCCCTTGGAATGGCCGAGACACAAGCAAAAAAATGCAGGTGCCGTCGACTGTTGCCCATTGACGTCAAATACCCCATACATAGGACCGTCCCGTTTGTCCATGGTTTGGGTCAGATACTACTAAATGATAGAAGAAGATCCCAAGACTAAGTGTCTACCTAAGAAACAAACCTACGGGGCGTCAACAAGACTACATGGTCGTCGATTGCATTCCGTAGGTGAGGCTAGGTTTGACAGCTTTTGGCTCTCAGGGTGGGTCATTCTCAAGGACCCTTGGTTGGTCCTTAGGATGTTTTTCCTGGATATTTCTAACCCGAATATAGTTATACACATTTAAAGGACCTATCACATCAATATCATTTAAAAGGAACACGTAAAACCTAACGAAACACACTAAGTCAAATAAGTACGATTCAAGGAAAACCTTTCGAACGTCATGGACGTTCTTGAAGGTTTGACCTCAAAATGTCACAAAACATTAGATATTGCCTCTTAAAATCATTATAACTTACTTTAGGACTTTAAAACCTTATTGCAGAAGTATTAGGCTGTAGTTTCACTTAAGTAATTTTAGAGGTATTAAAACACACCCAAGTTATCCTAACGTCTACCTAAGAAAAAATTATTCCATTTTCATCAATTAAACTCCCTACCAATAATTACTCTAAGACTCACCAAAATATGAATTTTACATGCATTTGACTAAAGTCATCTATGTTCCTTAAGACATTTACGATACATTCAACAATCAAGGACTTTCACATAATTGTCTTGGAGAAGACCTAGGGAAAATAAACACTAGAATTTTCAAAGTCTACTCATGCCATGTCTAGATAGTGTGGCATTCCACTCCCTAAAATTTGTAGAACTTATCCAATACAAGAATGTATACCACATTATGAAAATAGGCAATAACTAACATATGTCATACTAGCTCGGCACGGAATCAGGAGTCAAACCTAATCCGATGGAGGTTGTCCCACTTGCCAAGTCTACAGCTAGGACACATTCCACATGGTTAATAAATATAAAGAGTTTCTTTGTACTCTAGTCTCATCATAAGAAGAGTCACTCCCCAATCATACTCTCTGGTTAGTGCCTTTGTTCTCATAGACTAATTCAATCTAAGGGAATATGAAGAGGTACCATATATAGGTTACAATCAAATTATAATACACCTTACCAAAGGGGGCCACTAGGGCTGCCACACAATGGTAAAATAGGATATGTTCATGACTTTTGTAAGAATTATTTCATGTTGTTCAATCGAACCAATCCCTAAGTCAATCATTCACACAAAAAGGATACCTTAAATAATTTCAACATCAAGGGTATCATAACATTCTATCTAGGTGGAAGGTTTCACATAAATGACCCTCTTAACTATGTGTAAGATTTTGTTTAAATCATACATATAATTTATGACCAAGGTTCTTTAGCATACTAAGTCAATTGTCGTATTCACATTTGATGTATCAAGTATACAGACATAGGTTTGCCACAAAAAGAAACACATACTTCATCTTTTAACATGTACAATCACATTAAAGTAGCACATAACCTAAGTATATTCTACTCCTTCTCATCATAAAACTCATAGAGTCAACTACGATGATTCACACTTACACATCATGTATACTCATATTAATACATCAATATAGCCTATCATGATCTCCTATAGTCAAATAGAAGAATACATGCTTTCACTTCACTTATACGTATAAATGATAAAGACCCTAACAATGATCACATATACAAGTTATAACATGATAATATCATAAATCATATGTAATGCCGACAAGGCCACATTTTGCATCAATCATAAAGTAATGCAGAAGAGGGCACATTCCTAACAAATATATCACATAAGCATCGCCAGCATAACTACACCATACAATACATCATAATTTACATAACTACACTACAGAATATAGAGAAGTTTAGGTCAACATATTCAATCCACAAAGAATCTTGCTACTATACGTAATCACCAATTCGACACAAAATAACGACATACAATGATCCTAGATAATAAAATATGAAATTCATCAATTTAGGAATCCTACATACAATTGTACCATGCATCTTACATAATCCAATATTTAATGGCCTAAAGTATAAACTATACAAGAATTCAATACAATTGAGGCATGATCAAATCACCCTTAAAGTAGTCAAAATATGTAAATCATGATTTGCATGGGTTCATGGATATTTTTTCTATATCATCAATTCAACAATAATTAATTGGTTCAATACGCTTTTTGCAAGAATTCATGGCTAGATAAAAAAATTTGTATAATTCATCTTTTGGAAAGTCTTGTAAATCACATTGATGTTTGGCTCCTTCAAGAAAGAGGAATGAAGTGAAAAACACCAGAACTTTATTGATGATCAGACAATAAATTCAAAGAGAATTTATTGAGAAATAAGGCTCCAAGCTCGCACCTCCCTTCAAGTTCCCATGAAGTTATAGAGAGTTCTAATTTGGGGTTTAGGTTTTTATTTTGAATAATGAATTAGACTTGTGGTTATACACTTATAAACACACTTAAAATACCCAACATACCCTTAATAAAGCGCACAAACCATTTTTAGAACACTAGGTGAATTACCAAAAAAGCCCTTGGCTTGGTTGAGACCATGCAGTAACATTTGTAGGTCAACATCGACGGACCATGCTACGCCCCGTGGATCCACAAACAGACTGTCCTACTGGTCCATGGTTTTTATAAGAAGCTCACCCAATGTGATCTGAAACTCCCCACATAAAGTATGAACCCACTCCCCAATCGATGAGGCATCGATTGCCTCCGTTATTTGATACTAGGTCATTCCTGATCATTGCAAAGCGAACCTGATGAAAGTCTTAAACTACATCCTAGGTATGGCTTGTGGCTACACTATCTTATGAACTATTGAAAAGGAAGTACGTATATATGAATCAAAAAGACTTTGTGTTTTCTAACGAAGGCTCCCTAACTGAGGTTCCAAATGTTGAGCCCTTATTTTGGGATGTCCTAATGTAAAGTCCATGATTTCAATGTCTCATGGAATAGGGATGAATGATATGAAATATTTTATGTGATATAAACAATATGTTTTGTGTTCTGTGCAATATGTTACGTATGATGATGCATGTTACTCTCATAGCATGACTTTCTTAATAAAATTTTTGCAAGTCCACTAACTTAACATTCCATATTTCATATTGTTAGGAGAGAGATCTTATTAATCACGCATGTTCATGGTGTGTGCTTGTATATACTTATACTTAGTACAAGTGTGTACTTATCCCATACAAATCTATACTTGTAAGGCAAGTGCAGCTGGACGCTAGAACATACAAATCGATGTTGAAGTTATCCAGACATAGAGCTTTCATCCGGATTTGGTAGGCAATCATGCCTCGAGGATTCTAACATTTTATTCTAGCATTACACATAGACATTAGCTAGTGTAGTATGTTCTAGTTGTGATTCTTTCTCACTTTTTTAATACACTGTATTGGTGCTGTTTCTCCAAGTATACATTTAATGTAGTTATGAACTATTGCATTCATTTAAGTAACTTTCTATTTGATGGTTGTTGTGAATGATTATGACATTGTGTATATGATATTATTGAAATACAGTGTTTCCTATTATGAAATATTAGTATACTTCAACTAAACCAAAAGTTCAAATTTTCTGCTATAATTTATCTAGATAATGTAATGATGACGTATGTAGGCTTGTCTGCAATCTCTAAGAGGTCAACGACTCCGGTTTCAACTAGGGTCTAGATTCGGTTGCGACAAAGTTTGTATCAAATCTTTAGGTAAAATTCCGAGGATAATAAGTTCAGATCAACCATATCACGTAGTTTCTAAGTCATGGTAGTGAAATGCACCACTATTTAAATTAGAGACTTCATGATGCATAGGAAAAAATCCCTTCTTATGAACTTATCGTGCCTTCTCTAATGTCTAATCTCTGGGGTGAAGAGCGTATATAACATCAACTCTTGAGATCCAGAAATTTGAATAAGAGGAGAAAACACAAGCATAGAGATAGGAGGAGCATTTGCTGTGGTATATCAAGTTCCTCTCCAGGTCCAGCTGCTTGAAAGGAGATGCTTGTTAACCCAATAGGGTTGACAGATGGAGAAGTGAGGAAAACCTTTGTATAGATGGCCCAAGCCATCACATTACCAGCTCAGGTTGTGACAGCCAAGGCGTAGCAACAAGGTGTATCAAGGTGGAATCGACCTTCCAGCACCATGAATCACCTATTAAGGGACTTTACGAGGGTGAATCATCCATTTACACTTGATCCAAGATTGGTGAGGATCTTGAGAAGGAGTGTAGGTCATCTATGCTACATAATAGCATTTACCTTTCAAGGATTGTGGTCCATGTCCAGCAAGTATAGGAAAGGCGAAAGAGGAAGTTATCTAGGGCAGGGAACAAGTCAAGCCAGGCAGCGAAGAATTTTTCAAGGAATAGTAGTACTGAAATCAGGGGTAAGCCCATATTTAAGAGTGGACTATCCCACTAAGGGGAGTCAAGGGGTCTCTATGATAGGGGTTCTGAGGCCCATAGTTAAGAGAAACAGGTAAGTAGATACACCTCTAGTGATGTCTCGGGTGCGTAGCCTAAATTAGTTTTTTATGTTTATGGTTTAATGCTGTAGTATAAAGTTAATATGTTGGAGTGATCATGTTGGTTTCTTATTAAGTGACTTATGTATTTATTTATGTTGAATACTTTGATTAGACTTGTTTAGGAAGAAGTTCCTTAGTCTATTAATACTCAACTGCTAGTAGGTTTAAGGAATGTGCACCAACCTACTAATATGGAAAGCAGATATTCACCAATAAAATTCATTGAATAGGTTAGGTAGGTATTTCTCCATTGTGTTATGCTACCATAGACTATCAAACCAAGGTAGTGAGAATCAGTTACCAAATGAGATAGGGTATAAAAGGGCAATGCTTGGATTAATCCTACAAAGCCATATAATTTCAAATCATAAGGCACACAAGATGTTATCTAAGAGGTTAGATATAGTCCTCGTAAGGCTGGTTTTGTTTATGAAACTCTATGTTTAAGTGCGTTACTCGACTAGGTGTTCTAAGTCCAAAATCGTATGTGCAATAACTGAACTATGTGAGATAAAATGAGTCCATGTTTGCATGTCATGTTGCTATTTTTGTATCGCGTACACATGATTATTTTGTTGCATGAGTATGAGGTACATCAAGTTATGTGCGATTGAGAATGAAGTTCCACAATCTTAAATATGAAACTTCTGATAAGCTTGATTAATATGCATTATATAGAGTAAGTGTGAAACATAAACTCACAAAGAGCAAAGTCTCAAGTATGTTAAAATATTGTAAAAAACAACCCTCTTTATTTTAAAATGATGTGTAGTGTCATTCGGTGATGAATGTTCCTAGGGGGGGGGGATAATGTAACAACCCTAAAATGACTATACTAAGTAATGCTTAATGTATCTAGAATGCCTACAATTAGAACGGGTTCAAAAATTTTGATGACCGTAGAACCATACCTCTGAACCCTGCAACATCCAAATTAACTAACTTGGTGACTTAGTTGAGCTAGGAAATGTTGTGTCCAGCCATGTAGGGCACCCTATATGAAGATTTATCCGGATGAGTCTTGACCGAACTTAAAAAGGGGTAATCTTAAGTTTGGAGGGTCTAGGAGAAAAGGGTCTTTTCCAGGCTAAATTTAATATTATAATAACACAATATTTATTTGATTAATTAATTTATATGGTTGAGGTGCAATTGGGTAGGAAGGGCCGAAATTGACCCTTTGAGCGAAATCATGCTCCACCATGATCAATCCTTGGTGGAACGAATGATTTAATAATTGGTTTATGTTTTTAGTTAATTATTTAAATTAATTAAATGTTAATTTTTTTAATTAACTAAACAAAAATCAGATCTTTTATAAAATAATAATAATAATAATAATAAAATAATAATAATAATAATATAATAATAATAATAATAATAATAATGATGATGATGATAATAATAATAATGAGGAGTCCTAGTTGACTAGGTTCTCCACCTAACTCTCCTTCTCCTAATCCTCTCATTCTCACCTCTCTCACTTTCATTATGACATTTTTCATCAGCAAAAGAACTAAAACTTATTGTTCTTCAGTCATGAAGAACTTAAAACAATAACTCAAAATAAATCTAAGCTAAAAATGAAAATCAACAACATTCTTCTTGATGGT